>JAWDGP010002732.1:342500-345000 GCA_033675545.1 Elysia crispata | reverse complement strand
GTGTCCGAGCGCTTTGAAGAATGGTGTTGCTTTATGCAGCAAATTGGTTGTTTGGTTGTATTCATTGGAGGGACAAGAAAAAATTGAGGCAAATACTGCTTAGTGTGAAAATTTGTCAATTAAAAGGCTGGAAATTTTGGGAAGGGGAAATTTACGATAGTTTTAGGGGAATTTGATTTTTCTATAACCTCAGTGAGGCAAAAAAAAAAAAAAAAAAAAAATACGTCAGCAAAGTCAGCAGAAAGCCATCAATGATAAGCTGGTTTTTATTTAAATAGAAAATTGATCTTGAGTTTTTAATTAGAAGAGCAGATTCTAATTATCCCACCTAAATAAAACGTGGTAGCAGGGGTTATATGTCTGAACTCATTTTACTCTCACTCAAATTTCATGTTTTGTAACAGCTAATCTGGAAAGCGAAACAAAATCTACTTTTTAATTAACCCAATACTTTATTTTCAGCTAGTAGCAAAATATAAAGGAACTTGTGTTTTCATTCTTATATTTCTAGTGCAGAGCCAAACCAGGTATGTAGGAGCGTTAACGTTATTAATAAATTGAGGTTTAGGTGAAAAACCTTTTTTTTTCCAAGACATGGAATTCCCGTAAAGATTTCTGATGGCATGACCCTGCTATAGCTCATCATTAATTTTTTTTTTTTTACAGAAAAAGAAAAAACAGCTTAGACATCACGTACCTTCAACAATGCTTTAGTAATTCCTGAAAATCCAAAGTCTATTACACATCAGAAGAAAGAGTATACTAAGTTCATCGAAACTGTGAAGTTATTAAGACAAACTCGTACTGATGGTTTTAAAAGAGATGCGAGATTAAGACAGAAATAAAATTTCCGTTTCATCAAGGTTTAACAACTTACAGGCGTATATTGTTCTCTGATTGGTAAAAAAAAATGAACTAGTGACATTACTATTTTTCTCCTTATTTAGCGAGCTTATGAAACCAAGTAACCCACTAATTAAGTTGCAAGAACTACAGTAACTAGGGAGATAATAATACTTTGTTAATTTAATAAATCCCAGATCTATTTATAGAGCCGATTTAAGACTCATTATCATTGTAGGTACAAAGAAATATGCACCCGGTCTATTTATAGAGCCGATTTAAAACTCATTCTCATATAGGTACAAATAAATATGCAAATATATTAAATTCACTCTAGACGCTGTAATCAGCGGGGAAACCTTTTGTTTTTATCTGTAGAATCTAATAATTACCGCTTAGAAAAAAAATTATTTACAATGTTTGGATTTTAAACAGTCTTGTGGGGGTTTTGAGATCTTTTCTGCTTCTTGAATTGATGGGAGTGAGAGTGTATCACCAAATTAATATAATTCAAAATCTCCTCAGTGTGTTGGTAGCCGATGGGTCAATCGGTGGAGCGTTGGACTTACATTACAAAGGTTCTGGGCTGTGGGTCATCTGATGTGGGGTCGGATCTTATATAATTAAACCTACCAAATGGCTTGACGGAAGCCTAAATGATCTTGATGAAAATATAAGCTACAACGACAAAACACTTTGTTGTTGCCTCAGAAGATGAAAATAAACAATGCATTCTCCTGCACTTCCCATTGGTTGCAGCTCCAAAAGGGTATTCCTCTAAAGAGATTACAGGTTTTGGAAAAAAAAATTAACAAGCAAATATTTAAAATATTAAAATATTTTTTTCTCTCGATAGCCCATTGTGTTTATAGCAAGGTTGCATGATGTTCAGAAACAATGCGAAGTTCAGACATCTTTCACATCAAATCCTGTTTTCTTTCTCTCTAGACGTGAATAAGATAAAGGCTGTTGTTACCGCGACACTGCAATTACTGGTTTCCCAGGTCATGTGTGACACATGCCGTGTCAAATCTTTTATATCAATCCTGTTTCTTTTCTCTATAGACATGAATAAGATAAAGGTTGCCTTTACCGCTATGTTATTGCTTCTGGTTTTATATGTGATACACTGGTGGCACATGCCGTGACACATCTTTTAAACCTATATCCTGTCTCCTTACTCTCTAGACCTGACCAAGACGAACGTTGGTATTGTCGCAATGTTACGGCCTATGGCTTCACAGACCATGTGTGACACATGCCGTGACACATCTTTTAAACCAAACCATGCTTCCATTCTCTTTTAGACATAACCAAGATAAAGGTTGCTATTGCCACCATATTATTGCTTCTGATTTACCAGGACATATGTGACACATGGTGACACTAGCCGTGACACATCTTTTACATCAAATCATCTTCTTTTATCTTTAGACATGACCAAGATGAACGTTCCTATAACCACCGTGTTACTGATATTTCTTTGTGACACACTGTGACACATACTTGATTGATCGTTCGTATCAAACCATGCTTCCTTTCTCTTTATACATAACCAAGATGAATGTTGCTGTTACCACCATGTTACTGCTAGTGATTTGTGACACATTTCGACACATGCCTTGACTCATCTTTCAAATCATACCATGCTTTTTTT
>JAWDGP010002732.1:327500-340000 GCA_033675545.1 Elysia crispata | reverse complement strand
GTTAGGCATTCGATTTTTCTATCCTGCATTACTTCTAGTTTTCTTATAATTATGTTTTTTTTCTCTTTATCTGCTCTCTTGTCCATGCCCATATTTCTCTTCTTCTTTTTTGCACTATATCTTTCTGACTCTATCTATCTTTTTCATCTCTATCCCTCTTTCTCTATTCTCCTACGCTTTTAATATATATATTATATATCTTTCTTTTCTTTCGGTTCCTTTCTCTTTCCCCCCACCCTCCCCCCTCACGGAATCTCTCCCTCTCTTTCTCTTTGTCACTGTATCTGTCGGACTTTCTCTCTATCTGTCTGTCTGTCTATCTCTCTGTCTGTCTGTCTCTTTGTCTCTTTATCCCACCCTTCTCTAACTTTCTCCTACCCCACACAGACATTTCTCCCGATTCTTCTACGACGGTGTAGTAGCGGAGGAGAACACCTATGGCATCGTCTACAAGTATTCCGTCGGTCTGTCAGACCCAACCGTCTTCGACAAGGATCTGTCTGCATGTGTAGAGGGACCTTTAGGATCATAGACCTTGCTGGCATGACAGCACTGGTTTAGGGCGGTGCTAAGTTGCGCAATGTTCTTATTTTTTTTGGCGCGACTGTATTCAAAATGTCTCTTAAATAGGCGCCAAATTTAAAATTCAACTGTTTCTTTCAATGCACATGTGTAACACTTTACCCAGCTTTTCCTTTAAAGGAAAGCTGCAAGAAACAGTTATCTAATATAATACGAGGGCTCTTTCAGAAATAACCGAAAAATGCCCATTGCTCAGCAACCAGTGGAGCTTTTTTAATTCTGTAAACGACATGATATTCCTTATTTCCTTACGGATATTCCCAGAAATTATGAAGTGCATCATTTTGCACAATGAATGTCTAGACGATTTTAAAGATGGCGGCCCACCTTGAAACTTGGTCAAAGGAGGAAATCAGAGCTGTCATACGTTTTTTGAACGCCAAAAGTCTGAATCCTACCGAAATTCATAAAGAACTTCAGAGTGTATATGGTGAGCATGTTATAAGCCGTACACAAGTCTATCACTGGTGTAATTTGTTTGAAGCCGGCCATTCCGACTTGACAGACAGGGAAGGGAGAGGGCGTTCGATAACTGCGACGTCAGAAAACAATGTGAAGCGAGTTGATGAGCTTATCCGTCAAGACAGGAGGTTGAAACTTCATGAAATCGCAAGCAGTCTTGAAATTTCGGAAACTTCTGCCCATAGAATTGTATTTGATGAACTTGGCTACAGAAAAGTCAGCGCAAGATGGGTTCCTAAGCAATTGACAGACAATCATAAAGAACAAAGATTGGACATCTGCAGGGAACTTTTGAGAAGAAGCAAGAGCTCACGCAGGGTTCACGGGCATACTGGCAACGCCGGCGGAGACTTTCTAGGGTACGATGTGACTTTTCTTGACAGCATAGTCACCGGTGATGAGACTTGGTTGCACCATTGCACCCCAGAAACAAAGCAAGATTCGATGACATGGAAACATCCATCCTCACCTGTCGCGAAGAAATTCAAAGTCATGCGGTCAGCAAAGAAAATAATGGGAACTGTTTTCTGGGACAGTCGTGGTGTTCTTCTGTTCGAAACCTTACAACCTGGAGAAACAATCAATGCTGCAAGGTACTGCCAAACTCTTGACAAGCTTAGGGAGGCCATTCGCAGAAAGCGCCCAGGGCAGTTGACCAACGGGGTCATTTTGCAACACGACAACGCTACACCCCACACAGCACGAGTGACGCAAGGTTGGCTAGAGAAATATGGATGGGAGATTTTGCCACACCCACCACACAGTCCAGACCTCGCACCATCTGATTATCACCTCTTTGGGCCACTGAAACGTGAGCTGGCAGGAAAGCGCTTTGATGACGATGAAGAGCTTGTTGACCATGTGCGGAAATGGCTACAAAACCTTGACGGAAGTTTCTTCCGAGAGGGTATCTATTCCATGGTGCGGCGTTGGCAGAAGTGTGTTGACAGACTTGGCTGTTACGTAGAGAAATGAAGGACGAGTCAAGGTATGAACACGTGCAAGAATTTTGTTGATAGCATAAAAAGCGCGGATTTTACAGGCATTTTTCGGTTAATTATGAAAGAGCCCTCGTATAACTTGTTTTCTTTGTTTTACAAATAGATTTTAGCTTTGCTTGCCTCTCTCTTACAAAGATTGTTAGAATAAATAATTACTTGCTAGGGCAAAATTTTACAAATAACTCTTTTTATGTTTTGACATTTTTTTTTTATTGTTTATGAAGTTTCCCCAACTCGATTTAAGTATTAAGGAGAAAGGTTGAGTTAAAACCAACAATTTCCTGTTGTAAAGCAGTATTGTAAGTTTTAGAAAAAAATGTTATCACCATAAGAGGGCCATATGGTTGATTTAGAAAATAAAAATATGTAAAGAAATATGTTACAGTTCGTTTTGTTTTTTTTTTATCCACAAATATTTAAGGGCACATTTTAGACAAAACTGTTATATTTGAAGCGGTTTAAATAAATCTTCCTCTGATATCTTCCTCTATTGAACCAAACCCTGTAACACAGTAGTCACCCTAAACCCTGTAACACAGTGGTCACCCCAACCCTGTAAAACAGTGGTCACCCTAAACCCTGTAACACAATGTTCACCCTAAACCCTGTAACACAATGTTCACCCTAAACCCTGTAACACAGTGGTCACCTTAAACCCTGTAACACAGTGGTCACTACAACCCTGTAATGCAGTGGTCACCCTAAACCCTGTAACACAATGGTCACCCTATACCCTGTAACACAATGGTCACCCTAAACCCTGTAACACAGTGGTCACCCTAAACCCTGTAACACAGAGGTCACCCTAAACCCTGTAACACAATGTTCACCCTAAAACCTGTAACACTGTGGTCACCCTAAACCCTGTAACACAGTGGTCACCCTAAACCCTGTAACACAATGTTCACCCTAAACCCTGTAACACAATGTTCACCCTAAACCCTGTAACACAGTGGTCACCTTAAACCCTGTAACACAGTGGTCACTACAACCCTGTAATGCAGTGGTCACCCTAAACCCTGTAACACAATGGTCACCCTATACCCTGTAACACAATGGTCACCCTAAACCCTGTAACACAGTGGTCACCCTAAACCCTGTAACACAGTGGTCACCTTAAACCCTGTAACACAGTGGTCACTCCAACCTTGTAATACAGTGGTCACCCTAAAACCTGTAACACAGTGGTCACCCTAAACCCTGTAACACAATGTTCACCCTAAACCCTGTAACACAGTGGTCACCCTAAACCCTGTAACACAGTGGTCACCCTAAACCCTGTAACACAGTGGTCACCTTAAACCCTGTAACACAGTGGTCACTCCAACCTTGTAATACAGTGGTCACCCTAAAACCTGTAACACTGTGGTCACCCTAAACCCTGTAACACAGAGGTCACCCTAAACCCTGTAACACAATGTTCACCCTAAACCCTGTAACACAGTGGTCACCCTAAACCCTGTAACACAGAGGTCACCCTAAACCCTGTAACACAATGTTCACCCTAAACCCTGTAACACAATGTTCACCCTAAACCCTGTAACACAGTGGTCACCCTAAACCCTGTAACACAGAGGTCACCCTAAACCCTGTAACACAGAGGTCACCCTAAACCCTGTAACACAGAGGTCACCCTAAACCCTGTAACACAATGTTCACCCTAAACCCTGTAACACAATGTTTACCCTAAACCCTGTAACACAATGTTCACCCTAAACCCTGTAACACAGTGGTCACCCTAAACCCTGTAACACAGTGGTCACCCTAAACCCTGTAACACAGTGGTCACTCCAACCTTGTAATACAGTGGTCACCCTAAAACCTGTAACACTGTGGTCACCCTAAACCCTGTAACACAGAGGTCACCCTAAAACCTGTAACACAGTGGTCACCTTAAACTCTGTACCACAGTAGTCACCCCAACCTTGTAGCACAATGGTCACCCTAAACCCTGTAACACAGTGGTCATCCTAAACCCTGTAACACAGTGGTCATCCTAAACCCTGTAACACAGTGGTCACCCTAAACCCTGTACGTTGAAATTCAGCGGTCACCCCAAACCCTGTAACATAGTGGTCACCTCAAACCCTGTAACACAGTGGTCACCCTAAACCTTGTACGTTGTAATACAGCGGTCATCCTAAACCCTGTACCACAGTGGTCACCCTAAACCTTGTACGTTGTAATACAGCGGTCATCCTAAACCCTGTAACACAGTAATCACCCTTATATCTGCATGAACCTTTTCCGAGCGGGTTCGAGCCTAACACGGTGGGTAGGAGAGTCTAGGAACCCATCGAGTCAATTCCGACCTGACAGACGAGGGCTGAACATGTTTGACGTACCAAAGGGCCTGAGATGCACTGGGCTGTGGATGACTTGTATCAAACAACTATCAAACCAATCGAAAGCCAAATTATATAACAAAACGAAGTACCGGTAGAGGCTTGTAACAAGCATGAAGAAAGACGAGCAGGCATCAAGCTTTCAGTGGGGGAACCGCAAGATGTTTTTTTTTTTCTTTCTTTATTCTCTAATCTGCTTGCCCATTACTGAGAGAGAGAGAGAGAGAGAGAGAGAGAGAGAGAGAGAGAGAGAGAGAGAGAGAGAGAGAGAGAGAGAGGTAGAGAGACAGAAATAAAAAGAAAGAAATATGGAGAGAGAGAGAGAGAGAGAAAGAGAGAGAGAAGGAGAGAGAGCAAGGTAGAGAGACAGAAAGAAAAAGAAAGAGATATGTAGAGAGAGAGAAAGAGAGAGAGAAGGAGAGAGTGCAAGGTAGAGAGACAGAAAGAAAAAGAAAGAGATATGTAGAGAGAAAGAAGGAGAGAGAGCAATGTAGAGAGACAGAAAGAAAAAGAAAGAGATATGTAGAGAGAGAGAAAGAGAGAGAGCAAGGTAGAGAGACAGAAAGAAAAAAAAAGAGATATGTAGAGAGAGAGAAAGAGAGAGAGAGAAAGAGAGAGAGCAAGGTAGAGAGACAGAAAGAAAAAGAAAGAAATATGTAGAGAGAGAGAGAAAGAGAGAGAGAAGGAGAGAGAGCAAGGTAGAGAGACAGAAAGAAAAAGAAAGAGATATGTAGAGAGAGAGAGAATGAGAGAGAGCAAGGTAGAGAGACAGAAAGAAATATGGAGAGAGAGAGAGAGAGAGAGAGAGAGAGAGAGAGAGAGAGAGAGAGAGAGAGAGAGAGAGAGAGAGAGAGAGTGCTCCAATAAAGTGCACGTACAACCACAGGTGATACGCATAATAATTATAATCTACACTAGTTTTTATCTTGATTTAATTGCGGACTCAACTACTTTAAAAATTGCTGCATAGCAATATTTTATCTGTAACGCAATACCAGTCACTGTCAACAAAGCGGTTACGGTGAATGTGAGATATCATTTTCCTCGTGCTATGGCCTTGACCCGCACCGCACAACACAGCACAATGAGTACATGACCGAATTGTCTTAGCCATGAAATTAATTTTTTCAAAACATGAGGTCTCTTATCATAGCCGCAGCATCATTCATCAGATGGACGCACAGAGTGAGGCCTAGATACTGGATGTTGAACCCGCATGATCTAACTTTTTCGCTATTTCACCGTGAGCTCAACAGGTAAGTAAATGCTTTTGTTTTAACTTTTGAGTTCTGATCAGAAATGTTGATCTGAACGTTGCATTAGTAACCATTGTCAGACCAACCGTTTTGTATTAGTCCATGGGCAAACTGCATACACAAAAAAAAAAACAAAACACCCTTGAATTGGACAAACTAAGAGAGGGAGAGGTTTAAACGCTATGAAACTAAGAACTATGTGGAGGAGAGAGAGAGAGAGAGAGAGAGAGAGAGAGAGAGAGAGAGAGAGAGAGAGAGAGAGAGAGAGAGAGAGAGAGAGAGAGAGAGAGAGAGAGAGAGAGAGAGAGAGAGAGAGAGAGAGAGATTGCCATGTAGTTAAGTCACGTCTGATTCTGCGGTTTTCTGCTAACATGGTTCATAATTTATCTTGATATTGAGTCCATGAAAAATGTATCCACAATAATATTCTTCAAAACCCAAGAATGCATGCCTTGTTTACAAGTACAAGGTATCAGAACCGTCTCTGCCATAACTGAAGGCCTTTATTGCATCTAGAGTTAAATTCGAATGGTAATCAAGCACATAATCACTATTATCACCACAGTCATCAACATCATCATCATCATCATCATCACATTAGTCACCGCCACAATCATCATCATCATCAGAATCATTATTATCACCACCACCATCATCATCATCATCATCAACTTCATCATCATCATCATCTCGACCACCACCATCATAATCATAATCATAATCATCATCATTATCATTATCATCACCATCATAACTGTCATCATCATAACCATTATCCTTATCATTATTATCACTAACATCTTCCTCAATATCATACCACTATCATCATCAGCATCATCATCATCATCATCATCATCATCATCATCACCACTACCATTATAATCATCTTTGTCTCTCTCTGTGTCTCTCCCTCCCTCTCTCTCTCTCTCTCTCTCTCTCTCTCTCTCTCTCTCTCTCTCTCTCTCTCTCTCTCTCTCTCTCTCTCTCTCTCTCTCTCTCTCTCTCTCCCTCTCTCTCTCTCTCTCATCCTCTGTGTATCTCTATTTTCTAACCATACCATTTCGACCAGATCATACTAGGATTCAAACATACACGCTTAGTATCTTGATGTCAACTCTTTATCCATGATTATCCTCAATGCAACATTCTGTCCTAAAGTACGACTTATTATTTGGACTTGAACTGTGTATCTCTTTAAAAGATTAACTAGATGGTCTAGCATCTTAATTTTAAAACATTTTTTTCTTTGAGTTTTCAATGTAGCTAAACCAATAAGAAACTCTTTCTGTACAAACATTTTTAGATTAATATAAATTTTGATAAATTATGCTCTTGTTTTTCTATTTCTCTATGTATGTTTAGCACCTACATTTTAAAAATTCTTTTCTTCGATTCTTGAATGCAGCTAAACCAATAAGAAATTCTTTCTATACAAACATTTTAAGATCAAATAAATTTTGATAAATTATGCTCTTGTTTTTCTGTTTTTCCTCATTTTAGGATCATTGGTGATAAAAAGGAAGAACGCACAGATTGTGATCTACATAGAAAAGCTTTCTTATTTGGGGACTGATATAAAATGGATTCAAGGTAAGACTAATAAGCCTGACATCGCTGATTTAAGGCACAGCTCAAATATTTTTCATAAAATTTTAGTAGGATGGTTTCATTTCGCAGCAAGAAAATGACCTGCTGAATCTGTAAGGCTGTTTTACAGTAAGCAAGAGAAAGTTAGAATATTAAGACTACGTCATTATTTATTCTTGTAGACTCGATTCTGCCTGACAGGGGCTTGTACTCTGTGATAGATAAGTCCAAAGATCATTGAATTAAATCAAACGCTCACGGCGTCTTTGTTTTCTGTTAGAATCTCGACTTACGAATAAAAAGTCTTTGGGTTAAAATCCATGCATGACCAGGAACAGCACTTTCCTTAATTTCCTTTCCTAACTCACAGGAATGAAAAGAAGCAGCTGCTCCGCTGAAATAAGAAAGGCGTCTTTGTTGGTAAAACTCATTGTACTGGTACAGCCTATTCAAAGTGTTCTGAACACACCAGTAGAAAAGCACTAAAATGTGCGTTGTGATTTATCATTTTGTCACTTATCATTATAAAAGAATATATTATTTTATCACTCTTCTTTATGAAAGTTATAGCATTAAATTTTGATGACCCATAAGCCTGCGTAATATTAGCATAGAAGCAATTAGAAAATCAATCCACTTTTCAGGACTCTTTAAGAATTGTCGAATCTAGATTGCAAGGTCATCTTTGTAGATAGAAATAAACTATCCATCTGATGATAAATAATCCGATGAGCATAAAACAAAATGACCAATTTTATAGCATGACGAACTATTGATAGATAGCATGACAAACTATTTAGATATAGCATGGCAACCTATTTATAGATATTTCTAAAGGCTCATTATTATGAAAGTACAATTAGAATGAATTCCCACAAGGCAATACATCTCTTGGCATTTTTTGAGGAACTTTATAAGCGTTTGATGATCTAAAATTAGATTGGAAAAGTACAGAATTAGCTGTTGTCTAGTATTTTCGGAAACCATTTATACAAGTGGAATAGCAGCCCATCATTTTGAGTTATATACATAGATGTTGCTTTTATATTAATTATCTCACTCTTCAAATCTCAAATAGCTATGGTTCTGTCATATAAGTTTAAAGCCATGTTTTGAACCAATTTTTGCAGCAGTCCGCAAGATGTATTGGTTGTGTACGGCATGGTTGTAACAGAGGGCCAACCCAGTCTCTCACCTTACTGCATCAAGTTGGAGACCTACCTTAAACTAGCCAAAATACCTTACGTGGTAGGTTTTGTTGTCTGATGTAGCCCATACACAAAAAGTGATCTCAGGCCATTCTGCATATTAAACTTATTGAACTCGTCAACCAGGGCCGAAATGAAAATAAAGAGACTCAACTCGCCTTATGTCTGAGTTGGGGACTCAAACAGCGAACAAGGTCTGTATAGACATATCAGGGCGGATTACTTAACCCTGAAGCCACCTGCACTGCTTGTATGTGGTAGGTGAGTTTATGGATTACAAATTTGGAAATAACTCTGTAAACATGGTCTGTAATGCAAGTTAATTTCTTGGTAAAATTTCTGTGGGCTTATAAGTGGATATTACTGGACTGTCTAAATTCAAAGACCTCTCTCAAAATAGACCCCTCCATCAAAAGTAAATCATTATTTCAGATGGTGAGAGTACTTGACATAACATTACTTTGAACATTACTGGAAATTAGGAGAAATAACCATGGCGTCACTTCATCACAACAAAGCTTAACTACTGGTTCTAAACAGTCTGGTGTTTATCATCTCTCATCAGCACAAGTGTCCGCAGAACTTTGAAATCTTTTAGTGAATAAAGGAAATCGACTAATTCTTTACTTTGCCAATCTGATTTTAGATCCTTTTAAACGCTTATTAGAAAGCTGTGAATTTTCGCATTAAGTCAATAAGTGCATGAAAGTACACTGTCTTTCAGGAATTCTTAGCCACGCAGTTATTTAAATCTTCATGATTATAAATATTTAAAAAAAAATGTGTAAATTGATGTGGAATTTTACAAAATAATTTAAATATTCTTATAAGAACAATGTTGCTCTAAATAGGTGCCATTCTCATTCCTTAAATGTTTCATAATATTCAACCGATCAAACATTATAAAGACTGGTCCCAGTTTTTCATCGACTGTCCAGAATCACACTTGACATCAAGACTATACTCAACGCGCTTTTTTTTAAAAATTCCGCTATATCCATTTATTACTTTCAGCAATCTAAAGAGTATATCAAATCCAGCAAGGGTAAAGTGCCTTGGATTTCCTACAAGGGAGAGAACATCGCCGACTCGCAGTTCTGTATAGAGTTCATCAAGACCAAGTTTGGTGTGGATCTGAACCAGGGACTGAGCAAGGAACAGACAGCTGTAGCGCACGCCTTCAGGGTCATGATGGACGAGTTTCACTTTTGGTTTGTTTGGTGTTTTTTTTAAATATTTCGCTATATGACAGATCACATAATTAACTTTATCGTTTTTCATTGTGGATCTTTTCCATGGCATAGATAACCGTGTCTGCTCATACTTGCCGATCCATGTTAGCCTTCCAAAATGGCTACTAGCTTTGTTTTATATGTGATTTGTGACAAATCATTGGCCAATGTAACTTAAGCCATGTCTTAATTATGGGAAATCAGCTATTCTGTGGTTTCGAAATCTATTTAAAGATCCTTTGAAAAGTTAAAGGCTTGCAAAAAGTGTCAACAAGTGGAAATTTATTGCTGCCCATAAAAAAAATTTTATTTTGACAAACTTGGAATTGAATGTTTAAAACGGTCTGTAAATAGATTAGGGTTTTATATCATAAATTATCTAACTCATATGTCATATAGTTTTAAGGAACATCATAAACAGAAAAAAAGATAAATAAATCATAAATGAATAAGATAAGAAATTTGAGATTGAGTGACATGGACCAGTAGCGACGATGGTCGTGGGGTTTAAGGGTTTGCCCTGATAACCACAGGGACCTTCTTCATGGTTTCGAACCTCCCACTTCAGTAGGTGAGTTTTGAGCTTCATCTTTTCACTGTCACCCTGCCTGACGGGGTTAATTTTTCTCCACATGTCTTAAAATACAAAGAAAACAAATACAGACAATTAATAATAAAAAACAGTTAAATTTGTAAAACGTTGACCTTTAAACCTGAGCTTGACCTGACCTTCCTCTGCCTCAGGTGCAACGCGTACTTCCGGTTCTATGATGTAAAGGACCCTGTATTTGTAAAGTTCTTCCCATCGCTAGAGGTACGCCAGCAAGTTGTGGAAAGATACACCCAGGTCTTATCAGGTCAAGGAATCAGCAGACACACGAAGGCAGAAATCCTGCAAATCTTCTCAGCCAATTTACAAGCAGTTCAAGATTATCTAGGTACGCATTTTCCCCCACAGTCTTTAGACCATGGGTGTCCAAACTTTTTGTAAAGAGGGCCAGATTAGGTGATATGAAGATGCGTGTGGGCCGACCATTCAGCCTGACATTCTTTGAACCATTAACGTTTATTACTATTGATTTTATGACAAAAGCTGCATGCCAGTGCAAATTTTAGCCACAAACTTTCCCAAGAGCTGGACTTTGGACATGCCTGCTTTAGAGTATGATATTGTTTAAAGTCAACTAATTTTTTCGATTCCACTTTATGTTGCTCTTTTTGAGCATTTCATAATTCGAGTAAAGTTTACAACCTGCTGTAAAATAGTGTACAGCGGATTAGAGGTGGGCAAGCATGCGTATTTCTTTCTTGGTGGTATTTATAACCAGTAGTGACGTCACACCTTTTCTCCCTATTTAGAATCTCCTTGCAGCGTAGTGACAAGAACAGTTTGAAGCATACACAGGTGGGGTATCTTAGCTGATACCTCACGGCAATTTGAGTACCTTTACTGATAATTTGCGTTCTGTCGGCCAAAGCAATAATACTTGTATTTCTGTCTGTCTATCTGTCTCTGTATGTCTCTCTCTCTCTCTTCTCTCTCTCTTTCTCTTATTTATCTTCCAAACATGTCTTCTTACTTTTTCCATGAACTCCTCAAAGTCCTTATTTTCAAACTCTCCATGTTTGACACTATATTTGCATTTTTCTTAAAAACTATTATACCTCCCTCCCTTTGTTTAAATTACCCTCTCACAGGAGACAAGGTGTTTATGATGGGTGAGACCCCAACCGAAGTGGACTGCTCTGTGTTCGCTTTTCTGGCTGCGCTTATTTTCTACACACCTCAAGAGTTTGAGAAACAGATGGGAGAAGACTTCGTTCAAAGTGAGTTTGTAACCTTCTTCTTCTGTCCTTTCTCTCTCTATCTCTATCCCTGTTCGTCTGTCTGTCTGTCTGTCAGCCTGCCTCCCTCTCTCTCTGGATCTATTAATGATCTATCTATTTTTGTTTCTGTTTATCTGTCTCTCCATCTGTCTATCTCTCCTTTTTGTAATATCTAAAGCAAGAATCTGCTTGTCAGATTAAAATAGGTTTTACAATCTCAACTCCTATCTAAAGTGAGATATTTATTTGAATGGTAAATTAAACCTTTCCATTTACTTTCAACGCAAGTTCTAAACTTGCCCACTTTGACTTTTACCTTTTCGCTACACATTCTTGTCTGGTTACCTATCCAAAAAGCTTGATAAGCAGACATAAAGAATAATATTTCAAACAAGTTCTGAACCGTTCTCTTCTTACTGCTATTCCCTGATGTGGAATCAACTCAATCTTTTTAGCATGCATTGAAATGGAAATGGATTTTGTAAAGTGAATTTTGGGCCCTCTCCTCTTCCACTCGAATCTTCCTTATTAGTTAGACAGACAAATACAATTCTGGTAGACAGTTTTTAAAGTGATCTATTAACATTTCCTCAAGATCTGTTACTCCATTGTGTCGCAAACTACCAAAAAAGATTGATTCACATAAAAGGAATGAACTATTTTTAAAATGAATTCTGTATCTCCCCTCATGACACTCCAATTTTCCTTGTGTGACAATTCAACATCAAAGTTTTATGGACCAAGTATAATCCAAGTTAGTCCCGACCCCACACCTTCTTCACACAACCTCACTCTATGAGTTTAACTCTCTGGTAATTTTGAGGCAAAAACAAAGTAAGAACTGATCGAAGGGAGGAAGGGGGGGGGGGGGGGCATCAGTAATTTACATGGTTGGGTTTTGATCCTACACTCCCTGTACACAATCAGCTCCTATTAGGGCTGCAAATGGTGTGCGGAGCAGGGAAACGAAAAGGTAATAGAGAAAAATGGATGTTTTGAT
>JAWDGP010002732.1:312500-322500 GCA_033675545.1 Elysia crispata | reverse complement strand
TGAAACTAAACGTTGATATTACAGCCAGCGATGATGTGAAAATTCTGATGTGAATATTTTAGTTGGGCTCTCTGGAATAGCCCTTACACAACTAGGTGATCACAGGACCCATGTGAGTACGAGAAAAGATGAGACCCCAATCTCACCCACCAATTTTATCAGATTCGAACCCTGGAAGAATGTCACTGCAGTTCAAAGCAGATGTTTTAATCCCACAGCTACTAATACTCATTTCTTGGGTAGAGAAAAAAGGTCTACTGTAATATTGCTTATCAGAGTTTTATTGTTGAGAATTTAACTATAAATCAATTAGAGCGCTAAAATTGAGATTCTTGTAATATGATATAATACCTCATTACCCTTTACGCGTGGAAAGCCCAGATAGTGATTTTGATTAGCCACCAACCAGAACTATGAATCACTACTCCTCCTTGGAAAGCATAGCAAGGGAAGCTACTGTGTCAATTTAGAAACTGTAGAAGAAACGGTCTTACTCCCCTTGGTTTAAATTTTTTTGTTGTCTGTTTCTTTACGTGATTTAATTTAAAGAAATGTAAAATTAATAAAATAAAATAAAGACTAGTTAGCATTCAGCTATTCTAACACTTTTAAGGTTTTATTGAAATGCTTCTACCATCTCTCTCTCTCTCTCTCTCTCTCTCTCTCTCTCTCTCTCTCTCTCTCTCTCTCTCTCTCTCTCTCTCTCTCTCTCTCTCTCTCGCTGCCCGTCGGTCTGTTTGTCCTTTTCTCAATATGTTTGAGTCTGTCTGTCTGTCTGTCTGTCTGTCTGTCTGTCTCTCTCTCTCTCTCTCTCTCTCTCTCTCTCTCTCTCTCTCTCTCTCTCCCTCTCTCTCTCTCTTTCACCATCTACCCACTTCTTAAGGAGTATCTACATTCACCCATCCCATGCCTCGCTTATGAGATTTAATAATTGTTGATATTCTCAACTTAATTCTACTGAAAAATCTGTTCTTTGTGAATGGGATGACAACAATAAAGTTTTTCAAGTTGAAATATAAATGTTGATATCACTGCCAGTGATGATCTGAAAATACACTCTGGTTTGAATATTTTTGTTGGGCTCTCTGGTATAGCCGATCCACAACTAGGTGATCACAGGACCCATGTGAATATGAAAAAAGAGTGAATATGAAAAAAGATGAGACCCCAATCTCAAACACCAACTTTATCAGATTCGAACCCTGGAAGAATGTCACTGCAGTTCAAAGCGGATGTCTTAAGTCCACAGCCACTAACACTCATTTCTTATGTGGGGAAAAAGGTCTACTGTAATATTGTTCATCAGAGTTTTATTGTTGAGAGTTTACACCCTAACTATAAATCAATCATAGCGTTGAAAATGAGATTCGTGTGATATGATGTTATAGTGATATTGATAAGCCATCACCAAAAACTATGAATCATTACTTCTGCACAGAAAGCATTGCAAGGGAAGCTACTGTGTAAATTTAGAAATCACAGAAGAAAACGTGTTTATTTCCCTTAGTTTGAAGTGTTTATTTTTTCTTTGGCTTTATAGGTGATTTAATTTAAAATAAATTAATAAAATAAAATAAAATAAAAGCAACAAATTAGCATTCAGTTAGTCAAAATTTTGGAAGTAACGGATAGAGTTGAATTCCACTTTAAAAATTTCTTTGAAAACCACATTCTTTGACCTTTTTAAACATTTTTTATTAATCGTTGGTGACTAACTTTTGCTGACCTCGATAAAATTATACATAAGTAACTGTATCAGACGGTTCAGTCAAAGAGTAGTCATAATAAATTTTTATTTTAATAATTAAATATTTTTTCTGACATTCTAAATTTAAAAACCAACCCATTTACTTATTCTACCTGTAATATTGTGCGCACCCAAAAATTGGAAAAAGGACAAAGGAAAATAATAAAAAAAAAGAAAAATACAAAAATAATTCTGACTCCCTATGCACCACAAGTCATGTAGACCTACCTGGTAATCTAGTTGATCACACTTTCTCGCTAAAGGAATTTTTAAAGACTAGTCTAGATCTAAATCTAATCTATAGAGATTAGATATAGTTTCTAGTCGTAAAAATGAACACGCAAGTGATGAAAACAGGCGTTTTGGGTAAGATTTAGAACTAGATCTAGATCTAGAAACTACTTACTATCAAAATTTATTGTACAAAATAATGATCTGCTTGGACCTAGATCTCTGATCTAGACCTAGTCCATATACGAAGCTTCTATACTATATTTTTATGAATCCAGATCCATCATTGTTAGGCGTGCCTATGCGTAGATCTTATTGTGGAAGATTCCTAAATGTTCGAATTATTCCTAATTTGAATGTAGAGAATTGAGAAATTATATTCCACATTTATCGCGTTCAAAAATAAAATCTTTAGTAATTAATGTATTAAATCATTAGGAGTTAACGATAAATGGAAGACAATAGCAAAGCCATTGACTTATGATCATCCCAGAATTACTTTAAGATTAGTGTTGCCTGATTTGATTTTTTGTATAAACTACGCTCTTTTTCTCCACTCACTATCTCCTGCCTCTCTCCCTCTCTCATACTATGTGTATCTCACAGCCGTGTTAGTTTCATCTTTTTGACTTGCTATCTGTGACTCTTTCTCTTTGTCTTTCTCCCTACCTATTTCTTATCTCTTTCGCTATCTCCTCTTTATTTTCTTTCTTTCTTATCATTTACAACTCATTCTAACCAGGCCCTCTCTATTTTCCCCCTCTAGAAGTAACATTTTCTCTCTCTCTCTCTCTCTCTCTCTCTCTCTCTCTCTCTCTCTCTCTCTCTCTTACACACACACACACACACTCTTTGTGCGTGTACCTATTTCTTATCTCTTTCACTATCTCCACTTTATTTTTTTTCTTACCATCTACAACTCATTCTAACCAGGCCCTCTCTATTTCACCCCTCTAAACCCCCCCCCCCTCTCTCTCTCTCTCTCTCTCTCTCTCTCTCTCTCTCTTCCTCTTTGTAATCATTTTTCACGATCCTTTAGCCCAATTCATCCCAAAGAGGAAAAAAAAACAATATGCAAAAACTCCAAATTACCAAACCTTCCGCAGCTCTTTTCTCCGGTGTGACAGCCTACCTCTACCATGCTAGCCCCTCGCGGAGAAAGCTGTTAGCGCTGCACGACGACGATGTCCAGATTCTAACCACGGAGCACTGCTTTCCTAGTGACCTCGAGGGCATGGCCAAGGTGAGGGGATATACAGAATCTACTGAATTTGGCCGAGGAGCCTACGCCCTTCTCCTATAAGCAGGCCAGAGCTATGGCTTGTTGTTTTCAATGTCGTGAAAATACTCTGAAGGGAAAGGAAGCTTCCTTACTTGCCACATATTTTCAAAATCGTAAAATATTCTGAAGGGAATGAAAGCTTCCTTACCTGCCAGATGTTTTCAACGTCGTAAAAATACTCTGAAGGGAATAATGGAAGTTTCTTTAATTGCCACGTGTTTTCAACGTCGTAAAAATACTGTGAAGGGAAAGGAAGCTTCCTTACTTACCACTTGTTTTCATAGTCGTTAAATATTCTGAGGGGAATGGAAGCTTCCTTACCTGCCACATGTTTTCAAAATCGAAAAATATTCTGAAGGGAATGAAAACTTCCTTACTTGCCACATAATTTCAATGTCGTAAAAATACTCTGAAGGGAATGGATTTTTCCTTACTTGCCACATCTTTCCAATGTCGTAAAATCGTCTAGTGAATATAATTCTCTAAGACCCCCCCCAAAAAAAAAAAAAAAAAAAATATATATATATATATATATATATATATATATATATATATAAATAAATAAATAAATAAAATAAATAAATAAATAAAATAAAAAAAAAAAAATAAATAAATAAATAAATAAATAAAAATAAAAATAACATCTATCAAAGCAGTGAGTGTGATGAGTGAATATAAAGTACTTTCATGCTGGAACTTTTTTCTTCAATAAATTCAATTTTTTTTTTTTTTTTTTTTTATTTCATACGCTTTTTTTCCTCACTTCAGGTACCGAAAGCCGTTGCGAAAGAAGGACCTCTGGTGCTGCAGCTGCAGCAGGTGCAGATTATGTTCAGGCATGGTGCGAGGACCCCCTTGCACACGGCGCCAAAAATAGCAGAGGTTCGTCAAGTCGTAAGACGGTGCGCAAAATTGTTAGAACTCATGCGCGTGGCGTTGAGTTTCTCCGGTGCGCATTCATTTAACTTTACAAACCACAGCTAATGTTTCCACTGTTACTAACTAATATTTCCGCTGTTGTAAACCACAGCTTCACAGCTAACTTATTCAATGATATACAGCGGAACCCATATTTAGCAACACCTCGAATAGCAAAACATCTGAAAATCCCCGGTTTTTTTTCCTTTACTTAAGTCATTCAAATTTATTTCTACATTGACGAGTATCGATACCGCTTTCCCCTGTAATAACGACAACTAGATCTGAGGATACAAAGGAAGCACCAAAATTCTTCATGGGGAAAAAAGATCTCGAGCAGACTTTCGTGCCGTCACTACCCCAGAGTCCCCTCCCGAGAAGTGTAGTATAGGTCTAATATCAGTATCACCAGTGAAATCACACTCTCTATAATATCCCACGGAGTGTGGCCCAGCTAGCTGCACATGGCACGCAAGAGCTACCCTCTTACAATTTAAAAAATTCATAAACCCGTTCAGTCTGAGAAAGAGAGAGAGAGAGAGAGAGAGAGAGAGAGAGAGAGAGAGAGAGAGAGAGAGAGAGAGAGAGAGAGAGAGAGAGAGAGAGGGGGGGGGGGAGGGGCGTCGGAGAGCAGAGGAGAGGATGGGGAAATTTTCGAACACTGTCTTGGGACGAGGATAGGCCGTCAAGTGGCTTATGAAGGATTGGAACAGATCACAACCACTCCTGCACACCAAGCCCCAGGGAGGAGAGAAAAAACGGCGGTAGTGGGGAGGGCAGGAAGATTTCTAGGCCTATGAACAAGACAAGCGCAGCGCGGATTTTTATGTGAACTAACACTTGCGAGTCCTCCCCGTCCCTTCCATTCATATTAAGAAATTAAGATACAGCGTTTTGTTCTATGTAAGACTATGAGATTTTTGTATAATATCAATAAGGCCACAGGTTTTGATGTTGAGAGCCAGTCCAGTTCTAGGCTGCCTTGCTTTCCTTCCGAACCGTGTTACTCTGGTCCCGGTCTTTGTTACAGGCGAACCTAGACCTCTCAGTTCTATAGATCTACATGGCACTACAGTCTTAACTTTCACTCATAACTGTTTTAGGACTGCAGTCCTCTACTTCGTCATGTGACATCGCAACCATGTCGACAAGCACAACTAACAAGAGAAAGCGCATAACCCACAAACACCAAACCTCTTTGCCTCCGTTTGAGATTCCTCAGGAAACTGAAGGGACGTTACGGGAATGTTGAACATTTATGTCATAAGGACAAGAACACCTCAGAAATGTTTGTAGGTCTGGTCCTTCTAGGGAGAGTCAGCTAGTATTCTCGATCCAGTGCAAGTCGGGTTAGATAAATAAAGGCCTCTAGAGGCAGCAGAAACCAAGTTGTTAGGGAGAAGATAATAAAAGCCGCCAAGGAACGGGAGAAATCAAATGCACAGATAGTTATAGTGAAAATGATTAGTCATTTCCAATGTTTATCTCCCATTCATTCCAGTAAATTCTTCTTTATTCCCTTTTGCGGGACTAACGACAACCATTGCTGTAAAGATACTTTACGACAAGATCAAGAGTTGTCGTAATTCCAGAGTTCCACTGTAACCACAACTAACGTATCTAATGATTCAAAATACAGCTAACATATCCAAGTTTACAAATATAGCATGTTTAGTATAAGCAATGTTACACACAACAACTAACATATCCAAGTTTACAAATATAGCATGTTTAATGTAAACAATGTTACACACCACAGCTAACATATCCGATTTTGCAAACCACACTTATCATATCAAATATTATATAGCATATTTAATGTAAGCAATGTTAAACACCACAGCTAACATATCCAATGTCACAAACCACAGCTAACATATCCAATGTTACAAACCACAGCTAACATATCCAATGTTACAAACCACAGCTAACATCTCCGATGTCACAACTCAGAGCTAACATCTCCGATGTTACAAACCACAGCTAACATCTCCGATGTCACAACTCAGAGCTAACATCTCCGATGTTACAAACCACAGCTAACATCTCCGATGTCACAACTCAGAGCTAACATCTTCGATGTTACAAACCACAGCTAACATCTCCGATGTCACAACTCAGAGCTAACATCTCCGATGTTACAAACCACAGCTAACATCTCCGATGTCACAACTCAGAGCTAACATCTTCGATGTTACAAACCACAGCTAACATCTCCGATGTCACAACTCAGAGCTAACATCTTCGATGTTACAAACCACAGCTAACATCGCCGATGTCACAACTCAGAGCTAACATCTCCGATGTTACAAACCACAGCTAACATCTCCGATGTCACAACTCAGAGCTAACATCTTCGATGTTACAAACCACAGCTAACATCTCCGATGTCACAACTCAGAGCTAACATCTCCGATGTTACAAACCACAGCTAACATCTCCGATGTCACAACTCAGAGCTAACATCTTCGATGTTACAAACCACAGCTAACATCTCCGATGTCACAACTCAGAGCTAACTTACCTAATGTTATAAAATACAGCTTACACACCCAGTACTATAAACTACAGCTAATTATGAAATTTCGAAAACCACATCAATCATATCGAAAATTACAAACTGTAGTATGCAATGTTACAAACCCTAGCTTTCGTATCCAACGTTACAAACCAGTAGCCGGTTCGAGTTGGGGTTGATCAGTTCACGGCTTCAGCCAGTCTGAGATTTAACCCTTTTGTGGACAGACTCTATCGAACAAGTAACAAACTCTTCTCTCCATCTCTGATCCCCAGGTTGATTATGACGCAGATTTATTGATCCGAGGGCACCAACCCTCCATGTTTCCTTATGTCAAAATTTCCAACGAAGGCGAGATTCTCAAAAAGTGGTCTCCTACAGAAATCAGATATTGGAAACAGCCACTTCGGGTAAATCTATTGTCTTTGTTTTCAAATAAGAAGTAGTTAGCTAGTTTCGTTTTAAAAAAAATTCACAGGCTATTTATAAATCTTTAGAACCACTCATTATCACAAACCTACTGGAGCGACTGTGTGGTGGTGTTGTTGTTTTTTTTTTGTTTTTTTTTTGGTGTGTGTAAGTGTGTGTGTGTGTGTGTGGAGGGGTGATGCTTCCGCCCTGATATCCTAAAAAACCTATTCTATTCAAACCTCTTTGTCTCCGTTTAAGATTCCTCAGGAAACTTAACGGACGTTACTCTTCTGAGATATTAAACATTTATGTCATAAGGACAAGAACACCTCAGAAATGTTTGTAGTCCTTCTGGTGAGAGTCAGATAGTATTCGCGATCCAGTGCAAGTCGGGTTCGATAATTCATCTTCTAGAGGCAGCAGAAATCTGGTTATTAAGGAGAAGGCAACGAATCTCATGGACTGCAAAGAAATCGAACGAAACTGTGTAACGAGAAGCTGACACAAGAAGATTTCTCATTCACCTAATTGGAATGTAAACGCCAGGCAATCTTTTTCGGCCACCTGGTGATGAAAACAGAAACTAGAATATCTTGTGACAACTGGAATGATCGAAGGAAAACGCACCATGGGGAAAAATGTGAAAAGATGTTGGATGAAGCAAGAAAGTGGCTAATAGTAGGACGCGACACAGTAGCATCGGAGAGTGTGTATTATAACCTGGAAGCGCTGAAAGTAGGACGCGACACAGTAGCATCGGAGAGTGTGTATTATAACCTGGAAGCGCTGAAAGTAGGACGCGACACAGTAGCATCGGAGAGTGTGTATTATAACCTGGAAGCGCTGAAAGTAGGACGCGACACAGTAGCATCGGAGAGTGTGTATTCTAACCTGGAAGCGCTGAAAGTAGGACGCGACACAGTAGCATCGGAGAGTGTGTATTATAACCTGGAAGCGCTGAAAGTAGGACGCGACACAGTAGCATCGGAGAGTGTGTATTATAACCTGGAAGCGCTGAAAGTAGGACGCGACACAGCAGCATCGGAGAGTGTGTATTATAACCTGGAAGCGCTGAAAGTAGGACGCGACACAGTAGCATCGGAGAGTGTGTATTATAACCTGGAAGCGCTGAAAGTAGGACGCGACACAGTAGCATCGGAGAGTGTGTATTCTAACCTGGAAGCGCTGAAAGCGACGAGGATAGAGATGCGCGGAATGTCATGATCACCTATGATGAAGAGCGCGGCACCTGGTTGATTGGTTGTTTTACTAACAGTTTGGGGAGGATTTGGGAAAATTCTTTATCGAGTACTAATATTTGTGATGTTAGTTTTCTATTGTGTGCTGGTAGTTGTGATGTCAATTTTCTACTGTGTGCTAGTGATTGTGATGGTAATTCTTTTTTGAGTACCTAATAGTTGTGATGTTAATTCTCTGTTGAGTACTTATAGTTGTGATGTTCATTCTTTATTGAGTACTAATAGTTGTGATGTTATTTCGTTTTTGAGTACTAATAGTTGTAATATTTATTCTTTTTTGAAGACTAATAGTTGCGATGTTAATTTTCTATTGATTACTATAAGTTCTAGTTTTAACATTTCTCTTTTTAGTACTAATAAGTCAGTGTTAATTTTCTACTGAGTGCTAATAATTGTAACTTAATTCTCTATTGAGTGTTGATAGCTATAATGCTAATTCTCTATCGATTACTAATAGTTGTGATGTGAATTCTCTATCGATTACTAATAGTTGTGATGTGATATCTTTATTGAGTACTAATAGTTGTAATTTTAATTACCAGCCTCTGCCTCTCTCCCCCCCCCCCCCTCCAAAAAAAAAAAAATAAAAAAAAAATAAAAAAAATAAAATAAAATAAAAAACTTCGTCAAAGTATGTGCTTTAAAAAAAAAGGGCCAGCGTCTTACTATGATAGTATAAGCATAACCAAAGGGCTGTTGATGCCATTCTTATTCAGAAAAGACAAAGAATAAAGATTAAGGAAGAAAAAAAGAGGAGAGTATAGGACATGACTCAGAACCAACCAAAATTGGCTAGATTGCGTCACGGTTTTCCAATCTCTCAATAGGGTGGAGCACTGACTGGTCAACTCACCGCCTACGGGAAGGAGCAGATGTATAACGTTGGGCTCCGCCTGAAGGAGGACTACATTCAAAGACTGGACATCGCAACCTACAACCCGAGTGAAGTTAGGTAAAGTTTGGACATCAGTATTATAACTATGTCATTTTATAATGCCGTGGGCTAGAGTTATCTTAGCAGACACATCTCGCACTGGCGTCTCCTCCTCCTTGTTTTTATTCTACTTGTCCTTCTTCTTGTTCATGTTCTTGTTCTTGTTCTTCTTGTTCTTCTTGTTCTTGTTCTTGTTGTTGTTCTTCTTCTTCTTCTTGTCATATTATCTAATAATAATAATAATAATAATAATAATAATAATAATAATAATAATAATAATAATAATAATAATAATAATAATAATAATAATAATAATAATAATAATAATAATAATAATAATAATAATAATAATAATAATAATAATAATAATGATAATGATGATGATGATGATGATGATGATGATGATAATGATAATAATGATAATAATAATAATAATAATAATAATAATAATAATAATAATAATAATAATAATAATAATAATAATAATAATAATAATAATAATAATAATAATAATAATAATAATAATAATAATAATAATAAATATTGTGGTTAAAAAAAAAAAAAACTTTCTTACCAAAATTTGCTTAAAAATATTTTTAAATAAACCTGAACCCAATTCATCAGCCTTTAGACCAAAGTTTAACATTCTATCAAGATGGACCGTCACTGAAGTAAGGCGTAGCTCTCGAGACCTTCTCTT
>JAWDGP010002732.1:230000-310000 GCA_033675545.1 Elysia crispata | reverse complement strand
TGGCAGGGATGTACGGCAAAGAACACTTGATTGGCTACGGTAAGAACAGGCTTGAAACCAGTCAGCCCAGTGTGTGCTGGCAGGGATGTACGGCAAAGAACACTTGATTGGCTACGGTAAGAACAGGCTTGAAACCAGTCAGCCCAGTGTGTGCTGGCAGGGATGTACGGCAAAGAACACTTGATTGGCTACGGTAAGAACAGGCTTGAAACCAGTCAGCCCAGTGTGTGCTGGCAGGGATGTACGGCAAAGAACACTTGATTGGCTACGGTAAGAACAGGCTTGAAACCAGTCAGCCCAGTGTGTACTGGCAGGGATGTACGGCAAAGAACACTTGATTGGCTACGGTAAGAATAGGCTTGAAACCAGTCAGCCCAGTGTGTACTGGCAGGGATGTACGGCAAAGAACACTTGATTGGTTACGGTAAGAACAGGCTTGAAACCAGTCAGCCCAGTGTGTACTGGCAGGGATGTACGGCAAAGAACACTTGATTGGTTACGGTAAGAACAGGCTTGAAACCAGTCAGCCCAGTGTGTGCTGGCAGGGATGTACGGCAAAGAACACTTGACTGGTTACGGTAAGAATAGGCTTGAAACCAGTCAGCCCAGTGTGTGCTGGCAGGGATGTACGGCAAAGAACACTTGATTGGCTACGGTAAGAATAGGCTTGAAACCAGTCAGCCCAGTGTGTACTGGCAGGGATGTACGGCAAAGAACACTTGATTGGCTACGGTAAGACTAGGCTTGAAACCAGACAGCCAAGTGTGTACTGGCAGGGATGTACGGCAAAGAACACTTGATTGGCTACGGTAAGACTAGGCTTGAAACCAGTCAGCCCAGTGTGTGCTGGCAGGGATGTACGGCAAAGAACACTTGATTGGCTACGGTAAGACTAGGCTTGAAACCAGTCAGCCCAGTGTGTGCTGGCAGGGATGTACGGCAAAGAACACTTGATTGGCTACGGTAAGAATAGGCTTTAAACCAGACAGCACACTTGAAACAGAAATAACTACACGCACGACAGTTTTTTACAGTGTCCATCATATTGCTCAACTGATTATCATCTTAATATGAGGCGTGCACTGTAACTCTTTTGTTTCCATCATCCTCGAAGCGGAATGTTGCGGGCCTGTGCGGATCTACATCCCCGACCCTTGCTACAACATCCTGGTCCCCAATACGGAGACTTGCGGAGTGTTGCGGAAGAGCAACCATGCGACGGTCAATCCGGACAGCTTGCCTGGCTTCAAAGAGAAAAGGTGTGAGGTCGAAGAGCATATCAGTAAGTCTTTGTTCAAGTATAGAGAATATATCAGTAAGTCTTTGTACAAGTATAGAGTTTGTATCAGAAAGCCTTTGTTCAAGTATAGAGTATACATCAGTAATTCTTTATTAAAGTATAGTGTATATATCAGTATGCTTTTGTTAAAGTATGGAGTATGTATCAGTAATTCTTTATTAAAGTATGGAGTATATATCAGTATGCCTTTGTTGAAGTATGGAGTATGTATCAGTAATTCTTTATTAAAGTATAGAGTATATATCAGTATGCCTTTGTTGAAGTATGGAGTATGTATCAGTAATTCTTTATTATAGTATAGTATATATCAGCATGCCTTTGTTGAAGTATGGAATATGTATCAGTAAATCTCTGTTCAGGGAAAGATCATATCAGTAAGTTTATGTTCTAACAAAAAGGATTATTACCCATTGGTTCTTGAAGTATAGGGTATATCAGTAAGTCTTTGTTCAAATATAAGGTATATAGCAATAAGTTTTTGTTCAAGTAGAGGGTATATGTCATGTAGTCTTGGTTCGAACTTAAAGAAAATCAGTAAGTTAGTCTTTGTTCAAGCATAAAACATATCTGTAAAATTTTATTTAAGCACAGAGCCTATATCAGAGAGTCTATATTAAAGCATACAGGATATCAATAAGTCTTTGTTAAAGGATGGAGCATTTATAAGGATATTTTAGTTCGAGGAGAGAGAATATCAGGAAGTCTTATTTTTCTTTCATCTCTTGATTTTTTTTATAAATTGTGTAATATCCATGAAACGTAAGACAAAGCGTTTTAATAAATCACCCACAGGGTTACTTAAAAAAAAGGGAAAAAATGCGAAATTTCAGATTGCCACGACATGCACCAAGTTCTAAGTAGCAGCTATCAAAAAGTCTAGAAACTGATAACTTGGTTCAATGCTTCAAGCTCTCCAAATTTCGTTTTTGCTTTTGATTGTTTGTTTCTTGGCATAGCTCGTCTCAGGCCATTTTGCTCCCGTCGAGTATGGCGACTTTGGAAAGATGAGTTCCAAACCTCATCTACCGACGGAATACGACTCTAGCATGCAACAGAAATCCTTCGGGATATGAAAGCGGACGCTCTAACCCCCAAACCATCGACGCTCCTCCGTTATTTTATGTTTTACCGCAAACACGCTGTAACACAACCTCGCAACCCCTATAGATTTTAACCGAGGTGTTCAAATCAACAACCACGGAGTATCCGACATTTATGAAAACAAAAATTTTGAAGTTGATCCTGTAATTATTAAGTCTCATGCTGACAGTGTTAGAAAGTTAAAACAAAAAATTTAGTCACAGCTTTGTTCTTATTTTTATCATTACCGCCTCTCTTTTTTCTTCTTTCATCCAACCCAGTGAGGCAGAAAGAACCACTGAAGGAGGCTGTGCGTGAGGTGCAGTCCAGGATAGACCAGATAGTAGAGTACTATGAGAACGAAGGGGTTCGAACCACTCGCCGCGAGATAAACAAGCATCGCCAGCACTACCAGTACGACCCTCTGCTACAGCCTCTGTATGACGAAAGAGGCAGGGCCATAGACAAGGTGGACCGGTTCTGGGCAAATGTTGTATCCTTACACTCGGGTGGATGGAATGTCAATCATTAATATTATAGTCAATGTTTTTAAATAATGTAGCAGGAAATTTTTGTCTGTCTGTCTGTCGGTCTCTAGTATAGAAAAATCAACCACAAACCTAGATCTAGCTAGAGACCGACAAATAAGACGAAAAACGAGAAAACAGAAGAACAGATGTTCTGTCTCTCTGTCTCTCCCCCCCCCCCCCTTCCCGTATCTGTCTCCTTCCCCCACCCACAAAAACCTACCTCAATCCCCCCTTGTTCTCTTTTTGACATTCCTCCAATTTTCACTTTTTTTTTTCAAATTACACTTCTTAGCACACATTTTAATCTTTATAATTTATATCATTAGTTTTAAAAATAATTTCCAGGCTTGTTTGAGTATCCCGAATTTGCTACAATATAATCTAAAGTTATATATATATATATATATATATATATATATATATATATATATATGTATAGATATAGATATAACATTTCTGTGGTTTTTTTCCCCCTCAATTCTGCCATTAAGCGGATCAATAATGGCGAAAATATTCTGTTTCAGCTGATTCATTTTCAAGGCAACATGTTATCTTCTGTCCCATTTTACTACTTATTTCACCTTTTCTCTCCTTCTCTTACTAAATGAATACGTAAAACTCCTTCAGATTTTCTTGATCTTTAATTAGCCCGAGGAGAAACATTTTCAACGTTATTTTTCCATTCGTGATTTTGATCCACAAGTTTTCTGTCATCCGTTTGAGAGGTTCTAGCTGATCTTGCCCCGATGTTTTGTCGGTTTCGTTCTATATCTTAACGATTGCTTTAGCTAAACCGGGAGCCAGCATTGCAAGACATCATCAAAAGAGGGGATATGAGGGCTTTAGTCTACCTGCGTAACCTGGAGGTTGAGCAGTTTGTGGGAACCATAGCCACAGGATACAGGATACACTTGGTAGGTTGTGTTTCCTCTGCCCACGTAACTTGGAGGTTGAGCAGTTTGTGGGAACCATAGCCACAGGATACAGGATACACTTGGTAGGTTGTGTTCCAGAATACAGGATACCCTTGGTAGGTTGTGTTTCCTCTGCCACGTAACTTGGAGGTTGAGCAGTTTGAGGGAACCATAGCCACAGGATACAGGATACACTTGGTAGGTTGTGTTTCAGGATACAGGATACACTTGGTAGGTTGTGTTTCCTCTGCCCACGCAACTTGGAGGTTGAGCAGTTTGAGGTCACCATAGCCACTCGTTACATGTAGGATACACTTGATAGGTTGTGTTTCCTATACCTGCTTAACTTTGAGGTTGAGCAGTTTGAGGTCACCATAGACACTGGTTACAGAATACACTTATTATGTTTTATTTCCTATACTTGTGAAATTTGCTGTATGAGCAGTTGTTAGCAGAACAGGCCCAAGTTACAGAATGCACTTGATAGATTGTATTCCATACCCCAAGTATCTCGAAAGATTAAGGACACATCAGCTTCATGTTATAAACTACTACGTGGTATGCATTGATTCTTTTTCCTACATTGAATATTCGCCCATCATGTAAGTTTTCTATTTGATAAAGCCTACCCATACTTGGTGATGTCAGACCTTTTTTCCATATTAAACTTCAACCTATTTCAGGCAGGGTGAATTTGAAAAGTAAGGCCTCCAAACTCAGATACCAATGTTATGAGGCTCGAACCCACGCAGATATCAGAGCGCGCACCTTAACCCTACAGCCACTGGTGCTCCTGAAGCCCAGAGCTATTAAAGTAACTGTCAACAACAGTAGCTACATATGTTAAATCCTTTATATCTGGACTTTTCTAATTTAATTTAACATATTTTAAACGAAAATGAGAGTGCTATGAATCCCCCCCCCCAAAAAAAAAAAAAAAAAAAAAAATAAATAAAGAAATAAAGAAATAAAGAAATAAAGAAATAAAGAAATAAAAAAAAATTGAACTTAATTTGTACTACCCTTTGGGACTTCCCCTTAATCTTCACGTACATGTTAATGAGTCTGTCAAAGGATTAATAAATAGATTTGGGTTTTCATAAAATTTGATCGCTATTTGTTATTGACACTGCAGTGATGCAGGAAGCTTATATTAATGTGTTTGAATAAAGAAAATCTGTTTATTTCCAGTACTTTGACAAGAACCCTTTCTTCCACAACACTTATCTGTGTAAGGAAGTGTTTACCAATGGTAACCCCTCGGCACTGCCGTCCCGGGAAACTCCGATTAAGTGGAAGAGTCGTAGTATGGTGAGTTGGGGGGGGGGGGGGGCAACACTAAGAGAGAGAGAGAGAGAGAGAGAGAGAGAGAGAGAGAGAGAGAGAGAGAGAGAGAGAGAGAGAGAGAGAGAGAGAGAGAGAGAGAGAGAGAGAGAGAAATAGGAAATAGGTGGAGAGGGAAAGGAGAAGAGAGAGAGCCGGGGCGGGGGGAAGGAGGAGGAGAGAGAGAGGGGGGAAAAAGAGAGGAAGAGATAGATGGAGAGAGAGGAAGACGGAAAAGGAGGGTTTAAGAGAGAGAAAGAGACAGAGAGTGAGAGAGAGAGCGGGGGAATGGGAGGGGGAGGGGGAAGTAGGGCTCAGAGGCAGAGATAAAGAGTGTGAAGGGTGAACAGAATAATTTTCAAACAGATGAAATCTCAATATTTTGATGTACACCGAGGCAAAATATAGTGAAAATAATGAGAAAAAAAATTTCAAATCTAATACAAAATAAACAACATCGGGTTAAAAAAAAAAAAGCAAATAAAACAAGCTCCATCGTATAATTTCAGCAAAAACTTGTTCAAGAGGCGCTTTTCAAAGAGGAAGCAGACGAGATCGGTGACATGACGCACCAGGTTGTTTGTGAAGACACATCGCCGAGACGGGGCGTTTTTTGCAGGCATGCCTAGCCTAAGGGCTTCCTCCTCATTTTACTTTATCAATTCACTGTAAAGTCTAACTGGATCTGTCTCTCCCAAACCTATTCGTCTACAACCACTTGCATCTTTAGATCCTTAGGTCTCTAGCTCCGTCTATCCCAGCCTTTATTGTTGTTTGACTGCCTTCTTTGTCTCTATAATTATCTCCCATTACCGTTCCACTCGCATCTTTTGAGAATGGGTCTCAGACACTTTTCTATATTGGAATTTAACATGAGAAAATTCATATCAGGTCTTTCATATGAATTTTCCATTTCTTCCTACGCCGCTTTCTACACTTATAACACTCTGTGAGAGAACTTGCGGTGGGCATTAAACAGCTATTTTGAACTGTTACTGCCGCTCTTGCTACTACTACTACTACTACTACTACTACTACTACTACTACTACTACTACTACTACTACTACTACTACTACTACTACTACTACTACTACTACTACTACTACTACTACTACTACTACTACTACTACTACTACTACTACTACTACTACTACTATTACTACTACTAGTAATAGTAGCAAGTGATATCATAATTATTTCTTCCTAACACCGTATGTTTTGGCCATTGTCTTGATTTTTTACCTATGCCAAAACCAACCTGTTCTTCGCAGGTCTAAGGTAGAAGAACCACCCGTGGAAGAGGCGGAACCGGAAGAGAGTGGTGACGAGTCTTTCTTTCTTTGGTTCACCACACCCACCTCTAGTGATTCAGATACCGTAGGTTCGGCCATCATGGGAGATGTGTGGAAAAATCCCATTTCTGTGATGGAGGTATAATAAATGAAATCGGCTAATTCTGTTCTTTCCCAATCTGTTGTTAGATCCTTTGAAACGCGTATTAAAAAGCTGTGAAATTCGGCATTAAGTGCATAAAAGTGAACTGTCTTGCGGGAATTCTTAGCCGCGCAGTTATTTAAAACCTACATGATAATGATTTTTTTTTTAAAAACTGTAAATAGATTAAGATTCTACAAAAGTAGTTAACTATTCATATTATGTATCAATATTATCATCGTTTATTGATTCATTAAGTGGTTTATTATAATATTTATTAATTCATGGGGATGGGATATTAATCATCCGCCGATGATCAAGATGGTGTTTTAAACATGTGGGTAGAATAGAAGCAGCAACCACAAAGCTAGATCTAGCTTGATACGGACAAAGAGGACAAAAGGCGTGAAAATGGACAAATTACTGGTATGGACAGGGATTCAACCCCCAATTCTGTTAGGCCCCGGTCGCCTTATCGAGGCCAGGCCAGGCAAGCTTACTGCAGAACCAACCCCGTCTTCAGTCACAGAAGTAATATGTCGATATGAAATTATAATAAATTGCTAAGCTCTTCTGGATTTAGCATGATACTGATTCATCACTCCATGTATATATAAACAAAATATTTCTGCGTCGATGATCGTATACAAAATTATTGTTTTTATTGACAGAGGTTAAACTCCCTTTTACCGTCTGTTCGCGTCGCAGGACAGTTTAGAGTAAAACTAATCTAAGACATAGACGTCACGTACTAAAAGTTTTTAGATTCTGGTTCTACCCAATCTGCAGCTCAGCGTCTGGTACTGGAAGTTTCTAGAAAAGCCAAAGCAGAAATGCATGCCCGGACATCACCGTTCATAACAGACTGGGCTCGCAAAACTCTTCGCTCAATCATTCATCAATCAATCAAGTACAGTACTAGATTTCTCTCCGCACAAATAGGTTCATCATTAATGCAGTCCAGTGTCAAATACAACCGCATACAACAGGTGTATCTTGTCTTGACTGGAAAGTCGTGAAAAACGCCTCCCTCGCGACCTATTATTGGCGCGGAGTCTGTATGTCACTGTCATACTATGAATTTATTAAATGCAATATTTTTCTTTTTATTTTATTTCCAAAAATAAAGAATCTATCAGATGCTATACGAATGTTTATAGCTTTTTAAAATGTTATTTATAGGACAAAGAATCTATTAGGTGCTCTAACAAATGTTTACATATTTTTTAAAAATGTATTTATGAAACAAAGAATCTATAAGGTGTGCTGTAATACATAAATTTCTATCTTTGTCAAACAAATTTTTTATAAGCAAAGCATCTTTTAAGCTCTATAACAAAAAATGTTCTATCTTTCTAGATTTTATTTACTTCTCCAGAATGAGCCGAAAGTTCCCGACCCCTGGGACCAGAAATTCCATTTTCTTTACGGCAATGATGACAGTGTAGCCAGAGTGGTACGTGGAAGATAATGCAATTACGGGAAAACTGGTCTCATTCTGTACTTTCCCGATTTATTAATAGGTCCTCCTGAACGCTTTTTATATGACGAAAAATGTCTAGATATGCATGGCCTTCTGGAAATTCTTGACGTTTGTACTAACGTGATTAAAGGACGTATAAAAAAATTTCTAAATTAGTTTGGGGTCTTAGAATTTTTCTGTTTGTTTTTGTTTTCAATGTATAGGATAAACATATTTTTAGAAATCTTCCTGGAAAATCACACCTGTACGCTATGGTGGAACGTAAGGACAAAAAGAGAAGCTTTTTAAACTCTTTGCTCAGTCTCTGGCGCCTGGGATGCTTCAAAGACAACTTTCCACTGTGCGACGCAAGACTTTTGCTTCAAAGACAACATTCCACTGTGCGACAAATGCTTTTGCTTCAAAGACAACTTTCTACTGTGCGACACAAGACTTTTGCTTCAAAGACAACATTCCACTGTGCGACGCAAGACTTTTGCTTCAAAGACAACATTCCACTGTGCGACAAATGCTTTTGCTTCAAAGACAACTTTCTACTGTGCGACACAAGACTTTTGCTTCAAAGACAACATTCCACTGTGCGACAAATGCTTTTGCTTCAAAGACAACTTTCTACTGTGCGACACAAGACTTTTGCTTCAAAGACAACATTCCACTGTGCGACAAAAGACTTTTGCTTCAAAGACAACTTTCCACTGTGCGACGCAAGACTTTTGCTTCAAAGACAACTTTCCACTGTGCGACAAAAGACTTTTGCTTCAAAGACAACATTCCACTGTGCGACAAAAGACTTTTGTTTCAAAGACAACTTTCCACTGTGCGACAAAAGACTTTTGCTTCAAAGACAACTTTCCACTGTGCGACACAAGACTTTTGCTTCAAAGACAACATTCCACTGTGCGACAAATGCTTTTGCTTCAAAGACAACATTCCACTGTGCGACAAATGCTTTTGCTTCAAAGACAACTTTCTACTGTGCGACACAAGACTTTTGCTTCAAAGACAACATTCCACTGTGCGACAAATGACTTTTGCTTCAAAGACAACTTTCTACTGTGCGACACAAGACTTTTGCTTCAAAGACAACATTCCACTGTGCGACAAATGCTTTTGCTTCAAAGACAACTTTCTACTGTGCGACACAAGACTTTTGCTTCAAAGACAACATTCCACTGTGCGACAAATGACTTTTGCTTCAAAGACAACTTTCTACTGTGCGACACAAGACTTTTGCTTCAAAGACAACATTCCACTGTGCGACAAATGCTTTTGCTTCAAAGACAACTTTCCACTGTGCGACAAATGACTTTTGCTTCAAAGACAACTTTCTACTGTGCGACACAAGACTTTTGCTTCAAAGACAACTTTCTACTGTGCGACAAAAGACTTTTGCTTCAAAGACAACTTTCTACTGTGCGACACAAGACTTTTGCTTCAAAGACAACATTCCACTGTGCGGCACAAGACTTTTGCTTCAAAGACAACTTTCTACTGTGCGACAAATGACTTTTGCTTCAAAGGCAACTTTCTACTGTGCGACACAAGACTTTTTCTTCAAAGACAACTTTCCACTGTGCGACAAAAAACATTGTGCATTTATCTCTGCAAGTTTTGCTAAGCATACAATGAAGAAGAGAGGAAAAATCAGATTTGTAAGAAATGTTTTTCTACACAATTTGATTAATTCGAGGAATAAGAAGAATTAGCTAAGTTTGCTAAATTTCAATCTGTTAATGAATCGTTTCAAATATTTATTTTGGTGGACGCACAAACAGCTGAAATACCTGAAAAGCACTGCACCTTTTGATACTCTCTGGAGAAATAATGGATTTACCCTAAAGCAGTGCACCTTTTGGCACTTTCTGGAGGAATAATGGATTTCCCGCAAACCAGTGCACCCTTTGGTACTTTCTGGAGGAATAATAAATTTTCCGCAAAGCATTGCACCTTTTGGTACTTTCTGTAGAAATAGTGGACTTCCCGCCAAACATTGCACATTTTTGGTACTTTCTGGAGGAATAGTGGAATTTCCCCAAAGCAGTGCACATTTGTGTTCGTTCCTGAGGAATTTATAACCTTTTAATGAACAGTTCGATAAATCTTTTAATAGAATGGAAAAGTACAGAAATAGCCGATTTTCTTTTGTTGAACACGCGAAACTTCTGAACAGGTAAATCTATTTCAAGCTACAACCTTCTCCATTCTGATAGGTCCACGGCTGGGAGTATCCGGCAGAACTGCGGAAGTATCGTGACCAGATCGCGGCAGAGGCAACCACCATCCTACATATCAGCATGACTGGCCGCAATCCGGAGGCTCGCCGGGTCATCCCGCGCCTGTCGGCCGGCCCGCTCCTCACGGAACTGGTGAACACAGCCCGCAAAAGAATGTGCGGAGAAATGTGAGTAGCTCTTTAGCCCAGGCCACAGGCATGTCCCAAGTCCGGCCCGCTCCTCACGGAACTGGTGAACACAGCCCGCAAAAGAATGTGCGGAGAAATGTGAGTAGCTCTTTAGCCCAGGCCACAGGCATGTCCCAAGTCCGGCCCGCGGGCCAAATGCGGCCCGTGTTCAAATTTACTTCGGCCCGCAGCCTCCTTCAGGAAATCAATAAAAATTAAACGTTAATAACTCAAGGAGAGTCAGGCTGAATGGTCGCCCCCCCCCCCCCCCCACACACACACACATACATTTTCTAACCCGCTTTGCAAAAAGTTTGGACATCCCTGGCCTAGGCCAAATGCAGCTGGTTCCACGGGTTGGCTAACAAGTTACGTGATCGCGTTGTTTGGCGCTGGCTAGAAAAAAGCCCACGCCCACTGCTCCAGGCCAGCTGACCATGTACATGCGTACTTATGAATCGTTTTACTGTCATGGGTCTACAGTATTTATTTGTCCTCGCTAAGTTATAGATTTAGACCACACCCGCTTGATCTCATGTGCCCACTGACGTCTTTGTGGCGGAAAAAAAAAGGGGGGGAAGGGGGGAATGACAGGCAGCCTTGCGGGCAGCTGGAGCCTACCTAGATTTCATTTGTGGTTGTTGATCAGAGAGAGAGATATGGGGAGTGAGAGAGAGGGGAGAGAGAGAGGGAGAGAGAGAGAGAGAGAGAGAGAGAGAGAGAGAGAGAGAGAGAGAGAGAGAGAGAGAGAGAGAGAGAGAGTCAGAGCGTGTCATTTGGATCCCGTCTCTGCTGTAGGTCTACCAGTTTTTCACTTGAAGAGCGAGTCCTGGAAATAAATAATTAAGATCTTAGTTTCATTTTGTTTGTTTTTTTTTCTTGTAAATTTTGACTCTTTATTCTATAAATTAAACTCAGAGACCAAGAAATCATTGTGTATAGGAACTTAACCTGGGATTCACATTTAATTGGTATTTTTGCATTGTTCAAAATGCTAGAATCACTTTCGATTCTTTTTTTTTAATACGGGCTTGTCAATCATTGTTGGATATATTCTAATTCTGTACTCTACTTATCTATTTTAAGAACATTTTAAACTCTCACTTAGTCATCTCTAAATAACTGCAAAAAAAGTGCGTAAATGTACACTACGACAATCCATAGCTGCCCGTTTATTTTTACTTATGAGATAACGAATGCTTAAAAAGATCTATAAATAGATCTGAACTGTACAAGAATGACTATCGATTTCTATCGATGAGTCATTGAACCGATCTATCTCTCTACCAGTAACTCAACTAATTAATCGACCTATCAATCAATCAATCAATCAATCAATCAACCATTCAACCAACCAGCCAATCATTCAATCAATCAATCAATCAACCAATCAACCATTCAACCAACCAACCATTCAATCAATCAATCAACAAATCAACCAATCAACCAATCACCCGACCAACCAATCATTCAATCAATCAACCAACCAATCAATCTATTTCAGGACCCCCAAGCTGTGTCTCTATTCCACCCATGACGGCGAGCTTGCCGCAATCATGGAGGCGCTGGGTATCTGGAGAGATCAGTGGCCTCCGTTCGCTTCCGACTTGAGAATCGAGCTGTACCGAGAAGTCGATGGCTCTGAGTACTTTGTTAGAGTCCTCTATAACGGCAAGGTGACGAAAGAACCGGATAATATTTTAGTAAATTCGCGAGAAAAACCGAATCTGAGATTAAGGAGCGTAAGCTAAATCGGTTTTAGTTTATTTATTTTCTTGTTTCGTTGGGTAGCGGGTATGTATATATTTATTTATCTGTTCATCTATCTATCTATCTATCTATCTATCTATCTATCTATCTATCTATCTATCTATCTATCTATCTATCTATCTATCTATCTATCTATCTATCTATCTATCTATTTATATGTATTGTCGTGTATCTATCTTTTAATCTATTTTTATATTTGCACCTTATGCACCTCTTGTTATTATAGGATACTGTTTTTCTAAACCTGTTATAATTATACATCACTTTGACTTGAGTTTATCTTTTCTGTTTTTTTCATTGCCTACCTGGTGCAATCGGCAAAATGAGCAAAAGTTCTGTTGTAATTTATTTTGATAAACAATCAATTAAACGCTATCAGCATGACAATGCTTTATATATAAGTTACTTTATTATCTGCCTTTAACTTGATCATCACGATACTTGTTTATTAATGTCTGTCCAGGAACAACGGGTCAGGGGTCAGACGGAGAGTTACATGCACTGGATGGATTTCTGTCATGCCATGAAGTGTTTTACAATCACGCGGCACGAGATGGAGAGGATTTGTCGCTCTGACATCTTGGAGAGATTTTCTGATGGTCTGGTCTTATTCTGGGGCTTTATACACTTAATGTTGTTGTTGTTGTTGTTGTTGTTGTTGTTGTTGTTGTTGTTGTTGTTGTTGTTGTTTTTGTTGCTATTATTATTATTATTATTATTATTATTATTATTATTATTATTATTATTATTATCTTTATAGTTGCTATTACTGCTACAACTACTACTACTACTACTACTACTACTACTACTACCACCACCACCACCACCACCACCGCCGCTATGTATAGTTAATGGCTATATAGGAAAGCAGTCCCTTTTTGAACTTAGCTGCAAAGAAAATCACCTTAGTAATCTTCTATTTCTAAAGTGTTCTAACAGTGGCTGAAAATGTTTTGAAGAGGCATACGTAAACCACTAAATCATCAAATATGCGTGAACTGTCTTTGCCACAATTAACATTGTTACCTTTTTGTTTTGGTTTTCTTTCAGAGGTGATAAAACAGTCTAGAGGTAAAGAGGTTAAGAGGATCCAAGGTATTCCGTGCTAGACGTGAGGACGTGAGGAACAAAGCTATTCAGCTCGCGATAGATACACCAGAAATATACTGTGAGGGATGTAAGGAAGTGAGGAACAAAGATGTTCAGCTCGCCATAGATACACCAGAAATATACTGTGAGGGATGTAAGGAAGTGAGGAACAAAGATGTTCAGCTCGCCATAGATACACCAGAAATATACTGTGAGGGATGTAAGGAAGTGAGGAACAAAGATGTTCAGCTCGCCATAGATACACCAGAAATATACTGTGAGAGATGTAAGGAAGTGAGGAACAAAGATGTTCAGCTCGCCATAGATACAACAGAAATATACTGTGAGGGATGTAAGGAAGTGAGGAACAAAGATGTTCAGCTCGCCATAGATACACCAGAAATATACTGTGAGGGATGTAAGGAAGTGAGGAACAAAGATGTTCAGCTCGCCATAGATACAACAGAAATATACTGTGAGAGGAAGTGAGGAACAAAGATGTTCAGCTCGCCATAGATACACCAGAAATATACTGTGAGTGTAAGGAAGTGAGGAACAAAGATGTTCAATAGATACACCAGAAATATACTGTGAGCTATAGATACAACAGAAATATACTGTGAACAAAGATATTCAGCTCGCCATAGATACAACAGAAATATACTGTGAGGGATGTAAGGAAGTGAGGAACAAAGATGTTCAGCTCGCCATAGATACACCAGAAATATACTGTGAGGGATGTAAGGAAGTGAGGAACAAAGATGTTCAGCTCGCCATAGATACAACAGAAATATACTGTGAGAGATGTAAGGAAGTGAGGAACAAAGATGTTCAGCTCGCCATAGATACACCAGAAATATACTGTGAGAGATGTAAGGAAGTGAGGAACAAAGATGTTCAGCTCGCCATAGATACACCAGAAATATACTGTGAGAGATGTAAGGAAGTGAGGAACAAAGATGTTCAGCTCGCCATAGATACAACAGAAATATACTGTGAGGGATGTAAGGAAGTGAGGAACAAAGATATTCAGCTCGCCATAGATACAACAGAAATATACTGTGAGGGATGTAAGGAAGTGAGGAACAAAGATGTTCAGCTCGCCATAGATACAACAGAAATATACTGTGAGAGATGTAAGGAAGTGAGGAACAAAGATGTTCAGCTCGCGATAGATACACCAGAAATATACTGTGAGGGATGTAAGGAAGTGAGGAACAAAGATGTTCAGCTCGCGATAGATACAACAGAAATATACTGTGAGAGATGTAAGGAAGCGAGGAACAAAGATGTTCAGCTCGCGATAGATACACCAGAAATATACTGTGAGGGATGTAAGGAAGTGAGGAACAAAGATGTTCAGCTCGCCATAGATACACCAGAAATATACTGTGAGGGATGTAAGGAAGCGAGTAACAGAGAGTCCTAACTGGCCATAGATACACCAGTCAAGTGTTAGATGGGATGTGAGGAAATGAGAATGAAAAAATACTCAACTGACCATAAATGGAAGCTCCAGACATATGCTATATTGGATGCAAGGAAGCGAGGCGCAAAGATATTCAACTGACCATAGATCAACATACATAAATTATGAGGATGTGATGAAGTGAAAGCCAAAGATGTAAAACTGATTTAAGATATACCAGCGTATTTTTGTGAAAGAGAATAACATCTGCGTGTATTATCGTCATGCAAATTAATGTTTATTTTATGGTGTTTTTTGCCTTGTCTTTGTATTTCATTGGTTAACTTTTTTTCTTATTCGTCTTTCTTTTTAGGCCTTTTTACTTTTTGCTCGTATGTGTACAAACGTTATATAAAGCATGAATAGTTGTTGAAGTCGAGATCTAGATCGTAAAAGGGATTGGTGCTGAAAAAAGGTCGCGTTTCAAAGATATAAGCGGCCAGTATCTTTTACAACGTTCTAATCCAACAGTGATAATATTACTAACTTCTCAAACGAAAAACCGCAGATTTTGAAGGAAAAAAAAAACAATTTTACACAACGGTCTCCCTAAAGGTTTGGGATAAACCATTTTACCAGCGAGGTCTAGGTCAACTTTTCTAATTTTGATTGATTTATTCGACCTAATGTTTGCTCTAGGTCTTGAACTTTTAAAGTCATGTTAGTTAACAAAAAGAAAGCTAAGGTTTTGCTTAGAATATAAATGGATCTAGAATCAATTTTAAATATACACAGATTATCTTCACTGTCATTTCAATAGTAATTTCGATTTCTCATAGTTGTGCTACTCTCTGCTTTGAGATTTTGCTTTCACCTGAAGCAATACCATATTCACTGAAAATTCTAAATGATAAGAATCTGCTGACGCTGTTACCAATGTCTAAAATGACGCAAATTCCAATTAGGGGCAGAATACTTAATACAAGCAAATGAGAGAATATAACAAAGCAGCACTCTAGAAAAAGTAGATAAATAAATAAAAATATGGATCAATAAATAAGTTAAAATTAAGTAGACTAAGTAGTAACTCAATGAACAAAGTTTTTTTTAACCTCTATGGTTTTAAAATAACATTTGAGCTGGGTTTTTTTTTTTGTTTTTTTCGTGTTGTTTTTCTCATTGTTTATTTTGTGAACAAAACCTCACAATCTCTTCAGATTTTAACCCAGATATTCAAATTAATCAGGGAGTATCCGACATTTATCAAAACAAAAATTTTGAAGTTGATCCTGTAAATATTAAGTCTCACGCTGGCAGCATTAGAAAGTTAGAACAAAAATTTTCTTAGTTTTCTTATTACGTTTCGTACTTTCTGCAGAAAGCAGACATATTTGAGAGTTTCAAACTTCTAATCCAATCTAAAAAGTTTCTCTCTCTCTCTCTCTCTCTCTCTCTCTCTCTCTCTCTCTCTCTCTCTCTCTCTCTCTCTCTCTCTCTTTTCCATTATCTGTTTTATAACACTTCATCTAATCAATCTTTGCTTTTCTCTCGTATCACACATTATCTTGCGATCACTCTCTCTCTCCCTCTCCATTTCTCTCTCTCCCACCTCTGCAATTATGTATCTGCCTGTCTATTTGAGCCTATATTTATTTTCCGTTTCTCACTATATTTTGTTGTTCTGTCTGGCATTCCTTAACATTAGTTCTCTGTGTCTGTCTCTATTTTGTCTGCCTCTCTTTCTCGACTTCTAAGTCTGTCTTCAGCGTCTTTTTCTCCGTCTCTCCTTATCTCATCCATTCTCTGCTTCTCTTCCTGTCTGTCAGTCCGAGTATTTTCTTTCTCCATATATCCTCTAACTCCTTATGATAGATGAAGATAGAGAGGTAGATAGATAGATAGATAGATAGATAGATAGATAGAGAGAGAGAGAGTAGAGAGAAAGAGAGAGAGAGAAAGAGATAGAGAGAGAGTAGAGAGAGAGAGATAGACAGAGAGAGAGAAAGGGAGAGAGCCAGAGACAGGGACAGAGATAGACAGAGAGAGAGAGCGAGAGAGAAAGAGAGAGAGAGAGAGAGAGAGAGAGAGAGAGAGAGAGAGAGAGAGAGAGAGAGAGAGAGAGAGAGAGAGAGAGAGAGAGAGAGAGAGAGAGAGAGAGAGAGAGAGAGAGACAGGTGGAGTGGGAATGAGGAGAGAGGGGGAGTTACTAAAGCAAATTATGTCAATAGTTTTCCCTTTTCTACTAGTTCTACTTTAATAAACTTGTTACAATCATCTAACTAGTTTAAATAACTCGTTATAGGTTCTTGTCTCGACTAAAGATATTTAAATTTTCGGCCGTTTGCACCAAAGAGGATCAGAAATAATACAATGTGTTTTACTATTAAAAACTTTAAACTAAAGTCCGGTAATTGCATAATGAAAGTTCACTTTTACAAAAAAAAATTACTGGGAAAAAAAGTCTCTAAAGTTTTAATGAAGTAACGTAGACAGTATTGACTCTCATGTTAGAAATTCAATAATTAATTAAAGGCTTAGTAAATTTATGATATCTACAAAAATACGATAGTGCACATGGTAAAATTCATCTTGCAAGACCTACACATAATAAACTGGTCAGTGAAGATATCGTGCACGTTGTAAATCATATTAAAGATCTTAAAAAATTTTCAGCTTGTCCAGTTCATTTTTTTTTCATTTGTGAGAAAAAGTCGAGGAAGTTAGACGCCATGTTACTTTCTTTAATATGGTGAGTAATATGGAAAAATTTTAATGTGAATTCTTGTTATTTTTTGTAACAATGAGAAAATAATAATAATAATTATAATTATTATTATGATTTTTTTTAACTAGGAGTAAAAATCAATAATTTTTTTTCAAACATTTTTTGCTGTTTAATCTTTGGATCGAAAGACTTTTTTTGTATTTCAGTGCCAGATTTTCGTCAGAATAATAATTCGCTTGTAATTCAACGGTTTTTGTTTTTTTTTCATTGTGAGACAATTCAGTGAAATTCACTCATAACCTTTTTTAGCTAGGAACTCATTGAAAAAAATATTGGTGATTTTACAGTCCTTTTCAATAAATTAAAAAAAAAATAATGGTGTACCTATAGTTTTCCCTATCTTACAGCTCCGACAAATTCTTATTATGCCTTACTAAAGATTCAACATGTCAATATATCGACTTACGCCTGCTGTACGTCCGAAACTTTTTAAGCCCACTTCAATGACTAGTTTGAAAATGAGAAAAGTTAACTTTTTTTTTGTAAAATTTAAAAGTATGCTCAAACAAATGCGCCCCTATAAAACCCTCAAGGCATTACACCTTGGACACTTTTTCCAATAGTTCAAAACTTTCTAATTAACATTTAAAGAGATCTGTAAGTAGAGTTGAAAAGCATAGAATTAGACCATATTTCACTTTTGGAAATTTGCCGTTCGCATCGTCAATAACCTGAAAATACGATAATAACAAAAATCGTCTTTTTTCAAATTAGCAATAAAACTTCTTTCGCCCTTCCCCCCAATCCCCTCACCCCCCACACACACACCGCCAAACTTCCTTTATTTCTTCTTCCCCTCCCCCCACTCCCCAACACACACACACACACACCGCCAAACTTCCTTTATTTCTTCTTCCCCTCCCCCCACTCCCCAACACACACACACACCGCCAAACTTCCTTTATTTCTTCTTCCCCTCCCCCCACTCCCCAACACACACACACACACACACCGCCAAACTTCCTTTATTTCTTCTTCCCCTCCCCCCACTCCCCAACACACACACACACACACACCGCCAAACTTCCTTTATTTCTTCTTCCCCTCCCCCCACTCCCCGACACACACACACACACACACACCGCCAAACTTCCATTATTTCTTCTTCCCCTCCCCCGACTCCCCAACACACACACACACACACACACCGCCAAACTTCCTTTATTTCTTCTTCCCCTCCCCCCACTCCCCAACACACACACACACACACCGCCAAACTTCCTTTATTTCTTCTTCCCCTTCCCCCACTCCCCAACACACACACACACCGCCAAACTTCCTTTATTTCTTCTTCCCCTTCCCCCACTCCCCAACACACACACACACACACACCGCCAAACTTCCTTTATTTCTTCTTCCCCTCCCCCCACTCCCCAACACACACACACACACACACACCGCCAAACTTCCTTTATTTCTTCTTCCCCTCCCCCCACTCCCCAACACACACACACACACACCGCCAAACTTCCTTTATTTCTTCTCCCCCCCAGCCTCGGTAGCCTACTACTGCTGTCCACTGATAGCTACCCAACTTTCCAACATCTCATACCGAATGGCAAATTTGTCCCCGACCCGTGTAAGGACGGGGACTTGTGGCCTGGAGTCGGACACCGAGATAAATCTGGAGGCGGGGCCAGAAACCTCTTCGGGTTAGACTTTATAGCGCACGGCTATATGGTAAGTACTGTATCTTGCTTGGTGAACGGAGAGTCTTTTTTGACGCACATTTAATATTTAGTTAAATGACGTTGTTTTTTTGTTTTGTTTTTTTCAATCCGAAATAGTTAACTCATTTTATCAAGTCTCTGGCTGTTCGAATAAATTGACAGTCTGCAAACGGTGATATGTTTTCTTGTGCCTGTTGCAGTTGTAGCATGTCACAGACATTAACAGCCATCAGGTCTGTAATAGTCCAAAATTTATCATCATAGGGAATTGGTTAAACAAATACTAACAATTAAGATAGCTATATACTTCCTTATCCTATTTAAATTTAATTGATACAAAAACAATTTCCGGAAGTTGTGGCAGTCCTAGTAGATGTCACAGATTAAATCCAAATATGTACGGCACCAGCAGATCTAATTTGTACTGTCAAATATTTATCTATCGAGTTGGCGCTTCTGCATTACCTCTTCTCGAATCTTTCTACATTCACTTCAATGACTAGTTTAAAATCAACGAGAAGTAGCTATCTTTGTAGAATCCAAACCTATTATGGATTTTTTTTTAAATATGTAATATGTAGGCTTGAGTGAAAGCGGAGCTGTGAATTCCAACAAAGCAGTGCACCTTAATAAACTGTTTGCGGGAACTCATGGCTTCTAACAAGCGTATAAAGTGACCTTAAATTAGATTTGGAAAATACAAAAATAGCTGCTTTCACTAATTCTCTATTTTTCCTAATGCCGTTACAAAACAGTTACATTCCCACCATTTCGCCTCCCGTTAAAAGAGGATTTGTCTCTTTATCTCAGTGGACGGAAAAGTTGTGTCGCAAGGATTCAGACAGAGACAATAAGACAAATGGTGAAGAATTAGGGGACTTCAACTGTACCTGGAGTCTTGGAGACATACTGGACAACTCAACACGTGAGAATATCTCTCACCCAGGTATGTGTTTGTGTGTGTGACAGACAGTGACTATAAGACAAAGGGTGAGGAACTAGGGGACTTCAACTGTACCTGGAGTCTTGGAGACACGCTGGACAACTCAACACGTGAGAATATCTCTCACCCAGGTATGTGGGTGTGTATGTGTGTTTGACAGACAGTGACAATAAGACAAATGGTGAGGAACTAGGGGACTTCAACTGTACCTGGAGTCTTGGAGACATACTGGACAACTCAACACGTGAGAATATCTCTCACCCAGGTATGTGTGTGTGTTTAACAGACAGAGACAATAAGACAAATGGTGAGGAACTAGAGGAATTCAACTGTTACTCGAGTCTTGGAGACATGCTGGACAACTCAACACGTGAGAATATCTCTCACCCAGGTATGTGTGTGTGTGTGTTTGACAGACAGTGACAATAAGACAAATGGTGAGGAACTAGGGGACTTCAACTGTACCTGGAGTCTTGGAGACATGCTGGACAACTCAACACGTGAGAATATCTCTCACCCAGGTATGTGGGTGTGTATGTGTGTTTGACAGACAGTGACAATAAGACAAATGGTGAGGAACTAGGGGACTTCAACTGTACCTGGAGTCTTGGAGACATGCTGGACAACTCAACACGTGAGAATATCTCTCACCCAGGTATGTGTGTGTGTTTAACAGACGGAGACAATAAGACAAATGGTGAGGAACTAGAGGACTTCAACTGTTACTCGAGCCTTGGAGACATGCTGGACAACTCAACACGTGAGAATATCTCTCACCCAGGTATGTGTGTGTGTGTGTTTGTATGACAGACAGTGACAATAAGACAAATGGTGAGGAACTAGAGGACTTCAACTGTACCTGGAGTCTTGGAGACACGCTGGACAACTCAACACGTGAGAACATCTATCACCCAGGTATGTGTGTGTGTTTGGTGTGTGACAGACAGTGACAATAATACAAATGGTGAGGAACTAGGGGACTTCAACTGTACCTGGAGTCTTGGAGACCGCTGGACAACTCAACACGTGAGAACATCTCTCACCCAGGTATGTGTGTGTGTGTTTGTGTATGTGTGACAGACAGAGACAATAAGACAAATGGTGAGAAACTAGGGAACTTCAACTGTACCTTGAGTCTTGGAGACATGCTGGACAACTCAACACGTGAGAACATCTATCACCCAGGTATGTGTGTGTGTGTGTTTGTGTGTGTGTGACAGACAGTGACAATAAGACAAATGTTGAGGAACTAGGGGACTTCAACTGTACCTTGAGTCTTGGAGACACGCTGGACAACTCAACACGTGAGAACATCTCTCACCCAGCTATGTGTGTGTGTGTGTTTGTGTGTATGTATGTGTGACAGACAGTGACAATAAGACAAATGGTGAAAAACTAGGGGACTTCAACTGTACCTGGAGTCTTGGAGACATGCTGGACAACTCAACACGTGAGAATATCTCTCACCCAGGTATGTGTGTGTGAGACAGACAGTGACAATAAGGCAAATGGTGAGGAACTAGAGGACTTCAACTGTACCTGGAGTCTTGGAGACACGCTGGACAACTCAACACGTGAGAACATCTCTCACCCAGCTATGTGTGTGTGTGTGTTTGTGTGTATGTATGTGTGACAGACAGTGACAATAAGACAAATGGTGAAAAACTAGAGGACTTCAACTGTTACTCGAGTCTTGGAGACATGCTGGACAACTCAACACGTGAGAATATCTCTCACCCAGGTATGTGTGTGTGTGTGTAACAGACAGTGACAATAAGACAAATGGTGAGGAACTAGGGGACTTCAACTGTACCTGGAGTCTTGGAGACACGCTGGACAACTCAACATGTGAGAATATCTCTCACCCAGGTATGTGGGTGTGTATGTGTGTTTGACAGACAAGCCGTAAGCGCAACTTACAGTAGTCACATATTTTTTCCTTGAAGTGCACAGACAAGTGTAATGTTAGGAAATAAGTTTTAAGTATACATATAAATTTAGCTTTGATCACAACATAAAAAAGCACACTTTATGAACAAGATTGTCGTGAACATGTGAGATTTTCAATATACTTAGAACGCTTTGGCTCTTTGGGATCATTGAAAGATGGATTGGTTTAGAGATTTTAGCAATTGTTAAGCTTTCTAAAAGAAAGAGTGACGTCCCATTTTTCTTTTCTAGTCTTTTAAACGTTGCTAAACAGGAAGACAATAACCAGTTCTTCTTTTTTCAATCTTATAGTCCTCAATACTTAACTCTTATATTACTTCTGCAGTAAACTTTGTTGAGCTGGAAATGACACCATGTTTCTGTTAATTTCTTTCAATTTATTAAAATCTATTTAGCAGGAAATTAAACCACGTTTTTGTTCAATATATCAAATGTTTAGTTAGAAATAAGCATCAGATTATATTTTTTTTACAGAGTTAATAAACTTGGATCAGCAAGAAGCAACATCATGGTTTTTTTTTCCCTTTTGAACATATTGAGCAGGAAGTGACGTCACTTTTTGTAGTTTAAACTAAGTTTAGCAGGAAGTGACATAACATTTTTTTTAATCTATTAAACGTTGTTAAGCAGCAAATGATGCCGCGCTTTTTTTCATCTAACCATAAACTTCCGCCCATCACTCTAAACAACCAGGAATGGATGCATGAAAATTTGATTGTTGAACGGAACTCACGACTTCCAATAAAGGAAATCACATTCCCCATGTTTGTAATGTTACTGATGAAGCCAAAATTAAGGCCAAACTTATATATCGAATTATCAATTATGTCATCTTTGGCACAACTATATATATATATATACACATACATATAGTTGTGCCCAAGAGTTAAGCATTTTTTTTTATTCTATAACAACCAGGAATCTGTGATCCTTTCGACAGTCCAGAATGTAAAGACATCAACTATTTCCTTCCTTGCCTCATCTCCAACTCATCGGACACGGGAAATTCAAGTAATACACAAATTTTTTGTTTGTTTGAACATGTTATACACTTTATCTCCAATTGGTTTAGGAATGAAGATGATTTCTTTTTCGTCATAATGCGACATGCATCTTTGTTACGTCCGTCTTGATATCCACAGATACTTTCTTAGTGAGTTCGAGTCCAACATTGTCAGTATGTAAGTGTAAGGTCCCATCTTTCAAGTCCCTCCCTGCCTGACGGGGGCTCAAGTTAGATAAACATAAGCCTTAAGATCACTCTGTTATAGACACGCTATATTAATTAAACAATAAAGAAATAAAAGGTTTAGGGTCTGCTCACATGCTAAACCTAATTTTCCATTGATTTGAAGGTGAATTTTTGAGATTCTAAAAAACCTAAAAGCTGTGTTAATGTATCAGTGTCACACTTCAAGGATCAGCTTTTCAACAATCTCGTCATGAGTCATGTTGATCAGTTGAATTATTGAATGAAGCGTTTTCATTATCCCAGTCCACCACTAATGGTGCTCTCAGGGCTTCCGTTTCTGGGTTAATTGCGACAACTAATATCATGTAAATTATTCTAGATCCTAATCTCACTATGGTTAAGAGAAGGTTATCACGACGTTTAAGCAAAAATAATAGTAAAGAAAATGAACTTTTAGTCTTATCGTGTTAACTCAATCCTTGATATTAAACATTGAATACCATCTCCACATTTCACTTCTGTGTCACCTTCTGTTTTCAGCTAGCAAAGTCTGATGGTCAACACAAGGAGGACAACTCTGCTCCAACAAAATAGCGAGATCCTTGGAGAATACGTTTCAAAATTTCTTGCTTTATTAAACGAAATTTTGGCAAAGATTCCGAACTCATGAACCTTTTATGTTGTTCTTCACTCTCTTTGGATCTCTCTCTCTCTCTCTCTCTTTCTATTTCTATTTTTGCTGTCTTCTTTCTAACTCTGCTGGGAATCTTTCTCCCATGTCTGCAATTTAACGCTTATTCTGTCCTGCTCCATGAAAATGAAAAAGAAAACTATGTGAGTCGCAAAATTCAGATTTATTTCATTATTACAAATAGAAAACTTATCAAAGGTATCTAGACATTTGCTTTAATAATACTTACTGCCACAACAATGAAAACATTAAATCAAAAAAATATAGTTTACCTTTCCAACTTACAGTACATGTACTTTTGTCTTATTCCCGTGGTAGACATAAGACTTGTAAGAGACTTGAGGACAAAAAAAAACAATTAATATCTATTGCTATAATAATATTCATGTCATGTGAATTAAGAAAAGAAATGACAATATTTCATTGGTAGGGCAAAACGATTTTGTTCTAATCCCAGATAAGATAAAGACCTTACATGGGCCAAAGTATATATATCAAGTAATGGACAATCATGTATAACATTTTTGCAACGTATCACCCACATACATAAAAAGAGAATCAAATAAATTAAACAGTAGTATAATTAGGTATTAAAATCCTGGAGTTTTGAACATTTGTATGTAGTACGGCCGGAGGACCTCATGTACAAAAATAACAATGAGAATGATTATTTTTCTAATTTGGATAGAAAGTTGAAGCGCTTGTTTTCAGTTCCTCAAAAAATTATTCTATAAAGATGTATTAAGTTCCAAAGCTTCTGGGTTGAAAAAAAAATTTGCAAACAGACTTGGTCAGAGAAAGATCTTCAGTGCGCTTTTCTGATGTGTACTTATAAAAAATGAAATAGAATCCGCACACACACATGCAAATGATTTTTTTCCCTCATCATAAAGTTATGACAAAATGGAAATCGTTTATGTTTTAAAAACTAAAAGTGTTGAAGGAAATGATGGGAAACAGATAAGGAAGAAAAATATTGGAAACCCTGAACTTATAAGCCATTAAACATTGACTCACAGATATCTCTGAAGTGAAAGTGAAAATATCTTAAATTTATTTCTCAAAAATACTGTGAAAAAAGTAGATAAAATGTAACATAATATGTTAAACATAATAAAATCTATACATAATGGGTTTCATTTTCTATTTTCTGTCTTTATATTATGAGACTGGTAAGCGAAATGAAAATATCTTGCTGATATCAACAGAGGCTCAAGATTACTAAGCTACCTCACATTTAACAGAATTTTTTATATGGCAGAACACAGAGTTTATGGATAACAAAGAGAAATAAAAAGCTTAAGGGTAACCTAGAATATTTATTGTAGCTTGTAGCTTTTGAGTAATGAAGGGCCAAAAGTAATGCACAGACCAAAGTTTAGACAAAGATTAAAAACAAAAACGAAGTCTCTGCCTTGAAAATAAGTCTTACAGTAAATGTAAAGGACTCACTTCCTGTGATTTAGACTTTAGAGCAGATCTTATCAGAACAACTTAGCTCCAGTTGTGTGTACCAGTATACTATGAAAATCGTTCATAGGCAATCGCTGCCACAAGTATATTATGTTTTATAATAACACAAGTATACATTGATGTCATAAAACAAAAAGCCCTGTAGCAGTGCTTACCCCAGAACAAAAAATCATTGATAAAAAAAAATTTCCATTACAAATAAATTTGATGCTCTCATTCTGAAGTGAATAAGACTAGACGCTAAATTATGATTTCGAGATGTGAAATGTTGAGCGAATAGCAGCTGTGTGCACTGTAAATGACACTAAAATATACAGATTTCAACCATATCCATAATTCAAAACTGAAATAAGTAAAAGCAAAAGAAATTAATTTTTTAACTACAGGAGGCGCAGTACAAGACTGTTAAACCAATATGCAAAACCAAATTACATTCTCTCTTTACAATCAACTGGGTAAAACAAAAATATGTTGAAATAAAATAAAAAATTTTCTGCGGTCCTAGAATTTAAGTTGATAGTGTTCCACTGTATCAGCTTAACTTGATGGAGAAGTCTTAGTCAAGCTGGTTTTATAAGGATTACCTTATTTTCGAAAGACTCCACAGTAAATTCATAGAAGTGTAACTTGTGCAAATCTCCAACCAGTGATATTTCTCTGTGATTGACTCAAAAATCTCTCTGCAAATCTCCAACCAGTGATATTTGACTATGATTGACTCACTAATCTCTCTATAAATGTACTACTGACTGATTGTTTCGGTTAAACTGCACATCACGTGCTATGCTTCAATTAAGCTTAAACACAGCAAGCAACATCCTGCTCAGAAATACTGCAATTTTACGTCCATTTAATACTGTATTACTCTCAGGTGGCGAAAACTGGCTGAGAAAGACTGAGGCTTTGACACTATTTACAAAGTCTTTGCAGATCTTGGATTCTAAATCCACACTCCTATTATCCTATCCAATTAACTATCATATATAATGTGCATTTATATTTGCCATCATATACTTGTGCACAACTCTACTCAGCTCCTGTCTAGCTTTCAGTGCAGTTTTCGGGTCGAGGGTATCCACCTGATGGCACAAATCCATGAAAAAGTGATAATTTCTTGACTGCTGTATATGCGTGGTTCCAGAAATTTTAACTTCCTGGCCTGCACTATCAGCACCACTTTTATTTGTTGACTCATGAGGATCAAATGGCGAATTAAAGTCAACAGTGCTTCCCGCCACAGCGTCTTGTTTGGTGTCATCCTCACCCACGTTTTTATACACAATGATCCGCACCTCCTTGTCTTCACTCAAATCTTTTACAATATGGTGAACATTGCCATCCTCAATCAAGCTTTTGTCTTTAAGATCACACATGACTTGCAATTCTTTTGTCTCATCCGTCTCGGACAGAATATCTTCAACCTCAGATTTTCTCTTCTTCACACTCAAAATATTGGGTTTTCTGATCATGTAAGACGACCATAAGAGATCAACAATTTGAGAATCATCGCTTCTGCGCTTCATGCGATTTGAGGCATCTAAGTACGACACAAATTGTGACATGTCTCTAACATTGTTTGGATCTGGAAGGAAAGGAGGGTCAAGTGCTCTTCTAATTTTAGACTTTGGCATAGACGACTTTGATGTCTTCACATTGGGTGAGCTATCCCTGTTAGAAACTTGCTCCACTGAGGAATTTTCTGGAAGATCCCGCTCTGTTCCATCTAATGAAATCTGGGATGGAAAGATATGACCAAAAATCATGATCAACACGGACAACGGGGGGGGCAAAATTGGAGGAATGGATGGGACAGACAGTTAGTAATTATAGAGCCAGGATCAAACAGAGAGATTGCGAAAAGCAGCAAACATGTATGCATGTGATAAAGACAAGCAGACAGACAGAGACAAAGAGAAATAACGAGATGAAGAGAAGACACAGAGACAGAAAGTGAATGGAGATGGACCAGGTAGTTTAATTTTTTTTTCTTCACTACCACACAATCAACAGCTGCGAATAAAATTCTCTTTAAAATCCAAGCTATGCTTCAAGTACAAACTTAACTTTTGTGCAAGTAAAACTAAAAATGAATTCATGGTGGAGGGAATCTGATGAAAATTGTTGCCCCTTCTTAACTCACTCAGCACGGATATCGAGTTTAAACAATTGCCCTATTACTTATGTTGCATATGAAAACCGAGAATATTCGGTTTTAACTTTGCATATCTATTCTACTTTCCAAACCAACATTTAGTAGTCCAAATCAAGTTTATGAGGAAGGGAAACCACTCTCGGTTTTCATATTTTCTTGGTTGCATATCAAGATATGAATAAGTCTTTGTTTGGCTGTTGAAAAAAATTAGTACCAGATCTAGATTTAGATCTAGGCTTGTAGACTAGATCTAGACCTGGCCTTGAATGCGTAAAAATGTAGTGAATGGATTCTCCTCCTTTTTGTTGTCGGACTGTTGTATTAGTATATATTCTCTTTTCTATTCCTTGTTCATTTTATTTATGTGTATGAGTACTGTTACAGTGTGGAGATTTTTTTTACTCCTTTTCGAAATGGGTGTCACTTGAAAATTCATAAAAAAAAGAAACTAATCAATATTTCATTCCCAAACTTACCACCTTTTTTAACCTAGAATATATATCTACCAAAACAGCAAATTCTCAATTTTTACCTTCATAACTATTTGAAATATGTCTTTCAAAATTGACCTAAAAAAAAAAGCCAGTGGCACAAAGCATTTTACAGATAAGAGGTAGTGCTGAGCGAATTAAAAAATAGAAACTATACAACAGCTTTTGACATGTTTCTACAAATTTTTTTAACGATCATACTCACGTGATCCACAGATGACTTGGGCACAACATTTAGAAGTTCTTTTTCTTCTGGGGTCATCGCCTTCTTCACTGAAAAGTAAAAAGATTGGTAGATGAAATAGCATGAGGAAAAATAGAATATGTTAATTCTTTTTATCAAAAGAATTTTGAAGGATTAAATTTAACAGTCTTATCAAGTGGATCAATCTTTGAATGGATGATATAAAATACCTAAAAAAGCAACATTGTAAATTTATGTACGGCAAAATAGTCTAATAGTAATACTAAGCTGTATTGGCTTCCAAAGGGGGATCTTTCTGTAATGCTTGTAACACTTTCAACACCATTTATTGAATGAATAAAATGAGAGGCCAGCAACCCCATGTCTTACTGATCTGCCAGTTTGAAGTCTAACTCTAAGCAAAAGTCCTAACAGGTGCTCACTGTCTACTGATCCCAAATGCTTTGGACTGGACTAAGTTAAACGGGATGGATAAGAAGTGTCCCTGTAGCTCTTGAACAAGAGGCTGGGGTGTTAGGTGAGAAATTCTGTCTACTCAGTAAGATAGGCAAAGTTTGTTTGTGTAAAGAGATAACAGCAGAACTGTGTAGAATGTGAGAGAAATCCAATTTCAAATCAGCGAATGTGATATGAGGAACATTTATTAAGTCATAATTTTGTCTCACAACTTAACTCAACCCCATCTATCTTGTCCCCTTTTGTTCATACTAATTACTATATTGTGTACTTACATTTCCTGTTCACTTTCATTTTATGGGTGTCTTTCTGTAGTACTATTGAAACTCTCGTGTAAACCTCATTTATGTTTAGAGAAAACTTTCAGCTTTATATTGCTTATTTTAGTTTTATTTCCAGACTAGAACTACAATTAAAAACCCACTTCAAAATTGACCATTTTTGTTGGCAGTTTGTGAGATGTCAAGGTCTAGGCTGGATATGAACTTTGAGTCAGGGATGGATGATTTCCTGAATTTTCTCAGGGATGATAAAGGAACTGTTTTTTTTATGTTAACTACTCTGTTATCCCTACAACCAAGATGAAAAAAAAATGACACTGCATAACCAAGATCGAGAGTCAGATTGCGATGTTCAGATGGTGCTTGAGTGAGATATTTGTGGTGAAAAAACTCAAATGGTGGTCGTTTCACCCAAAAGTAAAGGAAAAGTCTTTGAAAAAACTTTTTTTTTTTTTTCAAATTTACCATAAAAATTTATTCAGTAAAAAAACTTTCAAAACCTGTAGGTTTTTTGTTTTGCAGTTTAAATCATAATTTTATCTTATCGTACTTGATTGTTATACATTTTTTACAAAAAAAAACCACATTTATGCTTTTAGTTCGGAGTTATATCCCTTCTCTCAAGGTCAGGGCATTACCTGAGCTGGAGTGGCTTAGGTGGGATAGAGCTAATCTTATGAACCTAATTTCTTTGGTAAAGTTGAGGGCAGTTTGTTCAAAGAAAGAGTTTGGTTTAAATTTTCATATTATTAGTGTAACAAAAAGGTAAAGTTGATGAGGAAGCAGAATTGACAGAAGAAACAGATCAAATTGGCAAATTTGCAGTTTTAAAAGAATCCATGTTCGATCTAACCAAACTTGATAAAAATGTTGATGAAATTTGTCACTTACATTGGTGTTTCAAAAGACTGGCATCTCGTAGGCTGAAGCACTTGTTGTACTTGCTGTTGATAATGTCACGAAGTCTGTGACCTTTTATTTTTATGTCTTGCTTGATGAGTTCCTGTGACAAAAATGTATTTTAAATTAATACTGTTGATTAAAAAAAAAAAACCCAGAAAATTATATATAAAAAAAAATGGATATTAAAACAGAGCAGTCATAGAAGATTGAGGCATTCTCACAAAATGAACAAAAAAAAAAAGGAAGTACATGTATTTTCCTTTTCACAAGGAAGAAAACTATTTACCCTTTTATTTTGGTCATTGAAAATACTTAGTTCAAATCATACAATAGGCATTGAAACTCATGACACCAATTGTACCTTTATCTCGTCCTTTTGTTCATTGGTTAAGCGCTTCACTTTGTACTGCTGGGAATAAGTGAAGGCATTAACTTCATGGTTGTGCGTCAAGTTTTTCTTTGTCACCAGGAGTTTCTTGAGGTGGTTGTTCCATAAGAGTACTACCTCCGCCTCACAACCTGTAGCAAGGGTTCTGGAGAAGGAGGCGAAAAAATGATGCACTACAAGAACAGATCCTTCGGAGTTTTATTCTCTACTTCAAGGTTTTTTTTTTATGTATATTCTGCTCATGTGAAACTGTGAAAATCAATATTTAATAAATATCATGATTGTTGTGAATTCTAATAAACAATTTTTAACAAATGACGCTAGGTACAGCTATATAAAGTAGTTACATAACTCTGTATTTGGACTTTCCACCTCTCATTAACTTTGAGAAGAAGCATTGCATTCATAAAAAAATTTTCATAAACAAAATTAAGGCAACCACAATGAGAAATCTGTTAGACAGTATGGCATGAGTAAACCAACTCAAGATTTGCACCAACAAAAATAAAAAATAAAAAAAAAACCTACCTAGGTAGAACAAATTGAAGATCTTATAATATTCTAGCAATATTTTAGTATTTTTTTTTATGTTAGGCCCACTTTCTTTCTTTCAGTTTCGACTTTTAAAGTTTGTTGTTCTGTATAATCTGAACTAATTTAAAGGTTGCATTTGTCATAAAAAAAGTGATCTGTTTTATCGAAGCAACTTGCAAATTTAAATTTTTTAATTGATCACTTTGAACAAGGGAAGTAGCCTTGCTAGATTTTTTTTCCATTTCCTTAGATTTTTGTCGGATAGGTCCATCTATTGAAGGGTATAGACCTACAAGGCTACAAACAGTGGAGTATTTTATCATTAAGGCAGTATTTTTCAAATGGATAGATCTTAATTTCAAATGCTTGATCTATGATCTATCTACTAATACTGCCACTGAGGGTATATTAAAATGAATTATTTCCCTTTTGCATACCCCCCCCCCCCCCCAAAAAAAAAAAAAAAAAAAAAAGTTACAAGTACACCACCTTTGGAATAAAAACTAGATCTAGATCTAGATCTATCAATTTAGAACAGAAATTTGAAAGCAACACACATCTTACATTCTTTTCAAGTTACCTTATTCCTGAGGAAACGAGTTTCACAGGTCCCTAGATCAAGAGAAGTTGGACCAAATGAATGTTGCAACAAATTAAATATCAATGATCTAAATCTAGATCTACTTGATACAGTCGTTTTAAGTGCCATTTGACACGTCAACTTAAAGTTAGTTTAAGACTGAATCATAGTTAAATTAAAAGTCAACATACAATTCTATTTTCAATTAAACTGCAGTAAGTAGTTGCAAATACTGACGTAGAATGGTTTATCACTCCTTTTCCCCGATAACGAGGTTTGCCAAAGTGGGTGCAGACAAACTGAGCGCGGTGGTACACGATCTCGTCCGGCATTGTATGCTTCAGGTACTTTCTTGCAGTCTGAACAGACACTGTATTGTTCTTCCTAAACACAGCACAAGTCGCTCTCTCAAACTCATGAAGATTCCTTTCAAATTCTGCAAAGGTCGAGAATGGACCTTCTAGAAGGCTCTCCGGATTTACGGCCGGAGTTGGTAAAACTGAAATGTTACCTTGCACTTTTACAGTGTACATCGTTAATGCATGGATAGCGGATCAAATGGAACCTGAGTGAGACAGTGTGCTTTGATGTTACTTAGCCTCCGATTGCCTCTTGATGCCTTTTCCTCTTGGGCATGCGCGATGTTGATTCATCCTTGACCTTTAAGACAAATGGTTGGCAAAAATTACCGTTACTGGATATCATTGACAAAAATTAATTCAAGCTATAGTAAATTAATGTGGGAAGCAAAGAATATTTATACATATAGGTTGACCAGCTTGTAATGACATGTAAGTGAATTTCAGATATAGATTTCAACACTGATTTTTAAATCCCCGCATGAAACACTATGTAAGTCTATTGCAAATAATTATGGAAAAAGAGGACATAGGCCAACTATAATTATATCTAGGTCTTCATTCACATGCATAATGCAGACTCATTACTTAAACATTCTGAACGCGTAAAATAAGATTTTGCTTTCGGTTCTTCAAGAGGAGTCTCGACTAAAATTCACAACGAGCAGATGATTTTCGGATTTACCTCAAAACTGTTTCATTATCTATTAAAGGAGGACCGTCTTTACATAATTCAAGGCCCTCGCAGCTCTGAGTTTTCATGGTCATAGTTTCTGCTCAATGAAAAAAATCTAACGCAAACCGCTACTCCACCAGTAGTATACAGGAACAGTTACTACTCTCTTGTCATCGCACATAAATTAATAACAATGCTCAACTCTTTTCAATGCCCACGTAACCAAGTTAAATAGATCTAGAGTGATCTTTCCTTGGGTTCATGTTTCAGTTACGCTCATTCAGGAATCATAAAAACAAGATAAAGGCTCAAGAATAAGATTGTTGAGATCGTTTTGGCTAAATAAAAGATTCAAAGAGGAAAAAAAATAGGCTGGTCTTGTAGATCTAATCACGTGTGAAACTGAACTAGATAAAGAATTGAGCTTGTAGATCATAGGTCGGATAACAGAAAAGGATTTATAACCGAGATAAAAATTATACAACTTGGCACAGACATTGTCATTGACATGAGACTGTCTCCTAAAAACAATTTGGTGAGAAGCTAATTTGAATCTAGACAAGTCCTTGCTAAATTCATGTTTTCTAGATCTAGGAGCTGAAACTGATAGCTCTCGCAAGTTTCTATAAAATGCAAATTTGAGTGCAGTGTTATCATTCTAACACAATCTAAGGGTCTAGATCTAGATTCTATCTTTTTCTTGATCCTTTATGGCTTTAACTTAAAACTCTTTTTTTATGGAATAATATTTACCTTTTAAGCGTTAGAGTGTGATCAAAGCTTATGCTTAGAAAATTTTGGTTTTGATTGTACAAAAGGTAATAACAAGCAAATAACAAAAAAGCCACCTAATCTACGTAGATTCTATATAAGCCAACACAGTTAAAATGCTTTTTATACTTATATTTATTATTAATATATGATGCAGCTCAGTTTATCACAGTCTATGGCATTATTTCCTCGATAAATAAATAGATTTCTATATAAAATTGTCATTTTACTTTGCAGACCATGTACTTATAAGTTATTGAACTGATTTTGTGTCAGTTATGTTTTCAATTGGGAGCCCTGTTTTGTCACACAGGGACAATTAATAAACATGTTCAACAACAATTAATAAACATGTTCAAAGAGCCATCATTTTGAGAAATGATTGTCTTCAGTGATAATAGTCCCAATAGATCTGCTTAACTTGATAACCACAGTGGCAAATAAATTTCAGGGTTCTAAAATCTAGGTCACCTCTTTAAGACTTGAGTTGGAAGCTATAGATCTTGGTTTTGATCTGGCTTTAAAAAAAAAGCAACTGTTCAAGCAGATACATTAGAAAAGATCACGAGATAAAATACCTTGGCTCGTCCCCTTTCATTTCCTACCAATCAATTTAAACATATATACATGTGTGTGTGTGTGTTTGCAATGGGCTGTGGAGAGCCAAATGATCACCATGATGTTCAGATACTTGCCCTTGACTTTGTCAATGAACAATTACAGTACAAATGAGGTTGACTCAGTATTGCAGGCAAAATAAGTTAGTTTTTTTCTGAATGACATATATATATATATATATATGCTTGCATAGCAAACAAAATTTGCTTGACAATTTTCCTGCATAATAGTGACAAAGAAATATAAAGAGAGGAGAGCACAAAACTAGATTGTGCTTTAGGCTGGTTCTGTATGGTTTATATAAATTATAATCATATGCAGAGTTCTTAATTTATTTTGTGGAGAAACTTGAGTAACTTTTGTTCCTTAATCCTTTTTTTTTTTTTTTTACAAAACCAAAATTTCATAATCATAATGGTGATCGATTTGTAGGAACATGAAGTGAAATATTCAACTGATATTGCACAGAGACATCAGCATAAAGGATTGTCCAGATATCTTCTGAATCATCAGAGGCCTGTTGAGGCCTGGTAGGATTTGTTTAGTTTGAGAATTCATAAGTTTATTTTTTATCTTCTCCTTTAATTCATCTATACATGTATGTACTTTCAATTTTCGCTGTAAAGAGAAGGCAGTTTTGGGTCAAGATAATTACAGCTGGTCTTATCACAACTCGTTTCTAAATTTTGAGAAGTATTAATTTCTTCACCCATTTGTATTGCTGCTCTTTGTATTCATACTAATCATTATTATTTACTAAGCACTGCTTGTTTTTGACTGCGCTAATTGTATTATTATTTCATTGGGTCATACAATGGGGATTATCTTATCGACAATTTAAGAAATAATCACAAATACCTTAGTTTTCTGTCAGTTGTATGAAATTCTGAATTTATCTATCTCTGCATTTCATCTTACATAATCACAGAAACTTTAAATTACTGGATATATCAACAAGAAAGGTGTCACTGTATGTGGGAGGGTAAGCCTCAGATACCATGCCACGCTACCGCCAACTTAAGCAGTCGCTGGAAGATGCAGAGGACGGTCATACCCCTGATGAAGACAGTGTTGGAGATGGTCTGTTGGCAGGTAGGGAATAAACTTTCAACTATTTCAGAGGGTCAAATTGATTCCAAATTTTTTGGCGTCCTTTCTTTGGTGAAATCATACATGACCCATTATTGTAAAATCCACTTAACCACTTTGTGACATATAATGTTCGCCATAGGTCCGATTTTTCATGATAAAATGTGTAGCTTTCGTAAATTGTTTATCCCCAAATCCGCCAATTTCGCGTTCCCCATGACACTTAGACGTAAAGTATACGCCGCGTTATATTCTGCATAAACGAGGCACTGAATGCTAAGCAATTTAAAATCCAATTTCATAATTGAATTCAGCAATGTTGAAAATCTAAGTATCATACCTCGTTATGGGGATTGAAAATACTTCCGTCATGAAGGAGTTAAATTACTTGACTTCAGTGCTTGAATTTTTTTTTATCACAACAGAGAGCAAAAATTGATATGCCTTTTGTATTATTTGGAATGCAAAATTGCTTTTTTTTTTTTTTAATTAATTTTAGAGAGCATGTTTAATTATTACTTAACATGGATGTTATATTGTGATAGCTTTCATTGGAAAATGTAACATCAGCTGGGTTTTTATCAGAGTGGGTCATGAATGTTTTGAATTGCACAAGTGATAGGGTTTCAATCCTTGGCTTAATCTGTGTTTACTTTATTTTTTATATTTTGCCATTTTAATTCAGCCTGGCAAGTTTTGAGTTTGGAAAGCTGAACTAAGTTTGTTGTTATAAATTACATTTAGGCCTATAAGCTGTTGATGGGCACTGTTTACATCTATGTAAATGCTAAATACGAAATGCCCTAAACCCTGAAATAGGAAGTGGTTAAAATGTTTTGAAAGTTTCTTCCATGAAATTAATTTCAGAGATGCTTTACACAGACTGAAGTGAAACATAATTATATCAACTTAACTCTTTAAGTCTCCTAAGAAGGGGCAGTGTGCGAAAGTAAAATGTTACAAAATAATGAGTTACCATACGGTGCAGTTGGAAATACTAGACCCAAAGAAGCATAAACAAAATGTTGGAAATACCAAATATCCACAATAATTCAGTTAGTGGTAAAACTTCAAATAGGTCAACATTTGTTTAAAAAGCCACAAAAAACAAATACTTAGAAGAAAAAGAGCGCAAAGCTTTACTATCGTCATCATAAACAATATATGAGGCTTTTAATATTTATGAACACAAATGTAGTCTCAAGCCATCAAAAAATAAATATTAAGAAAACTTTATGTAATTTTGACGAGAGAACATAGGTGGATGTCTTCACTCAAATTGTTAACAGTTACATTTTTTTCAGAGTTTCCAATAGATGTTCTTCTCTTTTGCGTTGCATTTAAATGTCTAATTGTGTTTATCAGAGCTGTTGTTCTAAAATATTATGCTTTTTAAAGAGCTTTTGATATACACAAGTAACCTTTTGTCTTTTATATTTTTATTTTTTTTTAAATGACAAACAAATTGAATAATGTGAAAGGAAAAAACCAAAAAAAAACCAAACTAAGAACACTAAGAAATGATATTTCCAAACAGTTTTTTTTTTCATTAAAAAAGCAATGATTATATTTTAATAAACTTTTAAGTCCCGTTCCTTGCCCTAAGTATCAACTTGATCAATATACAAATCACCATTAGTGGTGGACTGGGATTGTAACAGCTCTTCATGCAATCAGTCATTCATATGAATAGATACAAAATAGATCTTTTGGACTGTAAAGCTTTGATGCGTAAAAATATTTCGCTGTTTTAAATGTTTTTCTTGCATGTACAATGGCTTGTAAGATATGCTTACTATGTACGAATGCAATTTTCATTCTTTCATTTTTATCCTCTTGAGTTTTCATAACATATCTCACAACCTGGCCTAAATGTTTTTGTTTTATTTTAGATTCGTTTGTTTTGCTGCTTAACATTTCTATTTTTTCCCCTAAAACATATTCTATCTTTATCTATATTATGCTTTATATGTGCGTAATTCTTGCAAACATCATTATCTTTCTTATTTATGTTAAACCTTGCTAAAACTCATACAGTCAGATGACATTAAGTAATGGTTAAAGCCCCAATCAGTATATCAAGCCATTCCTCTTTTGTTCCCGTATTGTCAAGGCTTGTTACATGGAATAGAACTTGTCGAGATAAAGTGTTCATTAATTATGCCAGGTTCAGTATTTATAATTTTGTTATTACAACTATCAGTCTGATTTCTTGTGGTGGACTTTTCATCAATTTAATTCTATATATTCACAACAGTACACATTCGTTATTTATTTGGTTGTATATTCGCTATCTACATGTATGCAAATTTTCTCGAGGCTTATAATTATGTGGTGTCATAACCTAGGGGTAGACATTCTGCTCTTGGATCAGGAGGTTCTGGGTTCAAATCTTGACTCGTCCAGGTGCAGTGTTGTGATTCTTTGGTAAAGTTTCTTGCCAGAAGTTTCCTCATGTCACGTATCTGCAAAATAAATACCCGCCTGTAGGCAGTAAAAGACTTGTTCATAAGTTAGCTTGGTGCTCTGTCTCACATGATCTGCTCTGCTGCAGGCAGTAAAAGACTTGTTCATAAGTTAGCTTGGTGCTCTGTCTCACATTATCTGCTCTGCTGCAGGCAGTAAAAGACTTGTTCATAAGTTAGCTTGGTGCTCTGTCTCACATGATCTGCTCTGCTGCAGGCAGTAAAAGACTTGTTCATAAGTTAGCTTGGTGCTCTGTCTCACATTATCTGCTCTGCTGCAGGCAGTAAAAGACTTGTTCATAAGTTAGCTTGGTGCTCTGTCTCACATTATCTGCTCTGCTGCAGGCAGTAAAAGACTTGTTCATAAGTTAGCTTGGTGCTCTGTCTCACATTATCTGCTCTGCTGTAGGCAGTAAAAGACTTGTTCATAAGTTAGCTTGGTGCTCTGTCTCACATTATCTGCTCTGCTGCAGGCAGTAAAAGACTTGTTCATAAGTTAGCTTGGTGCTCTGTCTCACATTATCTGCTCTGCTGTAGGCAGTAAAAGACTTGTTCATAAGTTAGCTTGGTGCTCTGTCTCACATTATCTGCTCTGCTGTAGGCAGTAAAAGACTTGTTCATAAGTTAGCATGGTGCTCTGTCTCACATTATCTGCTCTGCTGCAGGCAGTAAAAGACTTGTTCATAAGTTAGCTTGGTGCTCTGTCTCACATTATCTGCTCTGCTGCAGGCAGTAAAAGACTTGTTCATAAGTTAGCTTGGTGCTCTGTCTCACATTATCTGCTCTGCTGCAGGCAGTAAAAGACTTGTTCATAAGTTAGCTTGGTGCTCTGTCTCACATTATCTGCTCTGCTGTCAGTCCAGAAAGCTTTCTTGGTTGATAGAGACGTCTCTTCGGGAACATTTTTGTGAAGTGCTTTAAACAGCCGCATGACATTTGTGAAGTGCTTTAAACAGCCACATGACATTAAATAGGCTCAACAAAATGAATCACTGGAATATATATATATATATATATATATATATATATATATATATATATATATATATTTACACTCACACACACTAACCTTTCTGCGCGGCCACATTCAATCATACTGAACTACTTGCTCAACTAACCACACATACCTCAATCATACTGAACTACTTGCTCAACTAACCACACATACCTCAATCATACTGAACTACTTGCTCAACTAACCACACATACCTCAATCATACTGAACTACTTGCTCAACTAACCACACATACCTCAATCATACTGAACTACTTGCTCAACTAACCACACATACCTCAATCATACTGAACTACTTGCTCAACTAACCACACATACCTCAATCATACTGAACTACTTACTCAACTAATCACACATACCTCAATCATACTGAACTACTTGCTCAACTAACCACACATACCTCAATCATACTGAACTATTTGCTCAACTAACCACACATACCTCATTCTCTTTACCATTCTGATGATGGGTACCACTCAGCTCAGTCGATAGAGGGCTGACAGAAAGTAAGCCTGGGGTTCGAATCCTGTCCGGTCTATCTTGTCAGATCTCATCTAACCAGCCCTGGTCAAAGGCTTGACACAGTTATTGCCCCTGGGGCTGAAAACAAGCAGCTTGGTAGTACTAAAAGGCTTATATCGCAGAGAAAAGGTGCAGGTTAAAAAAACAAACAACCTTTCTCACGGTTACCGTAATATCTTCCATTCCACTCATATTTACTCTTTCACTCACAGAAACCGTTGTTTTTTTTTTCATAAATATTTTTGAAGTTATTATTTCTTACTGAAACATAGGATAATAATGCCAGATTAAAAAAAAAACAACAAAAAAGCTTACAACTGATTATTAATATATTGACTCGTTTGTTCATAATACTCTATTTTGAGCTATGTTTTTTCTATACAATAATGATGTATTAATAAAACAAACGAAGCGTGAAGCATACAAAATTACTTGTGCAGTAACGATTATAAGCTGTCAGAAATATATCCGCTAACCTACTTTATACCGGCGCATGCTCATTAATGGTGTCCTAAAGATCGAGAGATCTAGTTGCTGCTATGTAGATGACTCATTGCTTTAGTTTTAATCGTAAGCACCATTGTAGAACTAACGCTAGACCTGCTTGTGCTTTTACTGTTATGAGTTAACTCTCATGCGTCATATGGTTGCTGAGTTCTTGATGTTTGACCCACTACTACTGCTGCTGCTACTACTACTACTACTACTACTACTACTACTACTACTACTACTACTACTACTACTACTACTACTACTACTACTACTACTACTACTACTACAACTACTTTAAGTTCTAAATCAGGCAATCTGACTGTAAGTAGAGATTAGAAACAAATGAAATACAATAAAAACATTAATTCTATTAGGCTTAACTACATGTGTTGCGTCTAGACGGTCTTCATTCCTCTGCTCAGACCCCACAAAATTGATTTAGTACCCCTGCACCAAAGAATTTTAAATGGTTGTCATGCGTGAAGGACGCGTCGTTCAAGGTCATGCTACAACTGCCTGGCAGTGGCTGCTATAATTATTATGTCTATACCTGGCTCTTTACCTCCACAAATACACAAGTCCTGTAGATCTAAGCCTTCTACTAGCTCCTACAGAGGAAATGTCCTACTTGAGTAATCGACCCTACACGGATATTTTGTAATGGTCTTAACAAGTGCGCTTACGTACACACATACATACACACACACTTTCAGCCGTGACGGTCACCAATGTGACCTGAAATTATAATTTCAATTTCCCCCCCCCCCCCCCCCCAAGGCTGTGGTGCAAGCTCATTTTAATTCTTGCTGTAGCGAAGTTGTAAGATACGCGAATTGTTTAGTTCGTGTTCTGTAGATTAACATAATTTTTGGCTTGCAAAGTAGAGAATCACGTGACGTGAAGTCTGTACGTTAGCATAAAGGCAGCCACAGCTAGGCGACACACTTACTTTTTTTGTTTTATCTTAAAGTATTTAAACACAATGGCAGACAAATGTTGTAGCCGATGTATGGTTTAAATCTGTGATTCGTTGTTTACGGGACTTTAGTTGATACGGTAAGTTAAGTTAGGTTCTTCGTAGAAAGAATAAGAATAATAAAAAAAAAAAATGATTATTCGTTGACTCCATCCAGTTCCATGTTGTTAGCCAGGCTAAACTTTCCGATTTTACGAGATAGACAATCGCAAATTTTCTGTAGCAGTCTAATGGTTTCTCTTCCTTTATTTTCAATAGGTCTAGAGAGAGAAATATATTGAAACTTTCATGAAAGTACTGATAGATCGATATTCCTATTACTGGTACCCCTCCTCTATCACCTCCTCCTCCTCTACTACTACTACTACTACTACTACTACTACTACTACTGCTGCTGCTGCTGCTGCTACTACTACTACTACTGGTGCTGCTGGTGCTGCTGTTACCACTACTGGTACTGCTGCTACTACTACTACTACTACTACTACTACTACTACTACTACTACTACTACTACTACTACTACTACTACTACTACTACTACTACTACTACTACTACTACTACTACTACTACTACTACTACTACTACTACTACTACTACTACTACTACTACTGCTGCTGCCGCTACTACTACTACTACTACTACTACTACTACTACTACTACTACTACTACCATTCTACATGATCAAGTAATGACACATGAAAAAGCGTATCTTTCACAATATTTTGCGTGATCTCTTGAAAACTGTAACTAACCGAGCAAGCCACTAGCGTGTGAGCTAAAATATGACAATTTGAATGTTTCAAGTGCGCTTTTAATTTTTGGGTCTCTCTCCCCCTCTCTCTCTCATTATAGCTTGAAGAATGAAAATTGTATTGTAGTGAAAAATCGATTGTGTTCGATGCGTCCCTGGTAAGGTATACATCAGCTTTGCTCACTGATAAACTATAAATGTCATGGTATTTGAATAATCAAAGGTCTTTGAATTCATGATCATACAACACAATGGCAACTGTCTAAGGAAAACTATAGTGCGAGCATGTTAAAAAAACAACCAAACAGTGGCATCAGCTTTGGGCACATTTAATATCCACTGTTTCGTTGTTTTTTTAATGTGACCAGAGCTGATGCCCCTGGTGTATTATAGATTTACCCGACATCGAACTCTGTAGGAACACTTGATGACTTTAACCGAACCGTTTGGGAACACGTGATCATTGATGGTTTAAATTGAATCATTTAAAAAAAAAATCATAATGAGAGCCACACTTGACTTTTCTTTCATCGAGTATCATTGAAAGATAAAGTCCCTACCCACAGAAACTGATAAGGCTGGAGAAAGTCTTGGTTTTTATATTAAGACATTCTGCCACTGTGAGTCAGGGTTTTTTATCTTTGGACCATCTGCCTCTAGATCTTCTCAGCTCTTCATTGACTGTTCTCCTACCTCCACTTCAGAGTCTAGACTTCGTGAAGCCCATAAATATGAAGTGTCCTTCACGTTTAAATCTAGTTTGCACCTTTGTTCTTTGTGTCCCCCCAGTTATCTAAGTTTTTGTGCTGGTTCTTTACTTAATCGGTAACCTTTCACTGTTGACTTAGTTTCACGTGCGTCCTTTCTCACCCACAGATACTGAGAAGCTGTGCTCATAGTGTTATGGTTTTTGATTCTCACATTGGATGTAGAACATTTCTCCCCAGAAACATTCCGTGTGCGCCTTTTGGATGTGTTTATTTGTTGATGTTAGTTAAAGATCTTACAATAATTCAGGACTCGTTTCCTTGTTTTTTTTTTTTTTTCTGTTGCTCTCTCTCTCTCTCTCTCTCTCTCTCTCTCTCTCTCTCTCTCTCTCTCTCTCTCTCTCTCTCTCTGTCTCTCTCTCTCTCCCATATTTTTGCCTACGTATACAGTGGATACATTTTAAAATAAAAGAAAAAAGGTGGCTACTCTGTTTGTCTGTGTTTATGTCTCTGTCTGTCTGTCTGTCTCTCTTTTTCCTAGAGCCCATCGTCTGTGAAAAAGAAAGCAAAAGAATTAATGAATAAAAATTCATGCATGTACACTGAACAGCACATGATAATGTCTATATGACTGTATCTAGATCTAGAAGATCTACTAGCATGTAGGCTCACTAGGCTGATTGTGGCTCTGTCCCTGTCACCCTCCCAACCCCCCTCACCCCCCCCCCCCCCCCCCACCCCTCCCTCGCCTCAGACCTGGACGAGTTGGACCGACGACAGCCAGGCGGCGCCATGAGCGGCACGGTGAACGAGAGGCAGCGTCTGCTGGACGCCGGAGCAGCAGACGATAGGCTGCCAGACAGAACTTCCGGTGAGTGAGATTTGGCCCTGTCCACGGGAAAATACACAGACACAGAGTGTCAAAGGTAGGAGGAACTGGGATGGTGGTCGGAAAAATCAAGGTTAATATCTGTTAGGAAAAGAAAGCGTTAAAAACTGAAAATTCTACAACTGAGATGAACATTGAGTTACTTTCTAAAACAACACAGAAAAAAGTAGAAAAAAAAAAAAAAAAAACCACTCAGAAATCTTATTCCAAAGAAGCTCATAGTGTAGTAATTATTGTGAGACGAGAAAACCGAGGATCTGAAAATTGTTTTATTTCTTACCTATCATCTATATTTTTGGCAGTAACGGTTTTCGTTGACTAGTTAGAAGTAAAAAAAAAACAACAACAAACTTTGCTTGTATACTTTGATTCACGTACATTCACACACGTACGCCTTATTTGGCTATGGGCTAAAGACGCGCCTTCAATGTACTATGCCATTATAAGATTTCTCTAGATTGGGGAATATGCATTTTTTGACTCGTAACTTGAATTTATCCTTCTGTGGGGGGAATTTACCTACTGTGTCTCGTTAGTATTGCTGACAAGTCCTTGTGGAGAATACTTTGTCCTGTTAAGATAACTTTTGTTTCCCTAGATAGGCGAACTCGCTGGTAGCTTTTGTTATATGAAATATGTTTGCATCTGCCCTGGTAAGGGAACTCACCCACATAATTATGTCTGTGTTACAAATCTCTCCCGCCTGACTAAAATGTTGGTGATAGTGATAGTAGTTTCATGGTGAAGGAAAAAAAAAAAAGAAGACAGCTACATGGAAAAAAGTGTCCGTGTTTTCAAGTTATTACTTTATTCAAAATACCAAGCCAAGAACTAGGCGGCCTATCACAGTTCTCATTTAATTTTCCTTTTTTAAAGAATTATTTATTATTGCAATGTATCCCCCCCTCCTCTCTTACTTCACTAATATCAATGAAATTTTCATACCATTTTTTGAGAAAAAAAAAGTTAACTTATTTTGCTTTTTTTTTCTTCATATCGTGCTTCAGAATATTAAAACCTTGTAAGATTTTCACTCTATTGTTCTACACATATTTTCATATTTGTTTATTTTTGGTCTTTTATTCTTTTTTCTATATGTACTATCAAGCTATTACGGAACAGAATTTGCTTATTTTATCCCACTTATCACAAACTGCTTCTTAATGGTGAGATCATGTAAAGTTTTGATTTGCTTTAAATTCTCATTATGTGGGTGTTATTTTATTTTAGCACTCTTTTTTTTTTGTTTATGTTTTATACCTCTGTTGCTGCTGTTAAACTATAAATATTTATTCCCACCATACCTATTGTTTTGACATACTGCACAGATTTTACAAGGCCTATAGCACATTTTTGTCCTTCACTTGCTTCCAAAATTCTGGCTTGGCTTTTTATTTTTTGTTTCTTTTTCGAAACTATCTTGGCTTTTTCTCATAAGTGCGGGGTGGAAGAAGCAATACAGACTGCGTTCACACAAAGTCTGTCATTTCCTTTTTTTTTTTTTCGATTTTATTTATTTATTTGTTTATTTTCAATGCCTATTTGGCCAAGTAAAAAACCTGAAGATGTAAAGGAAATACAACTATTTAGATCAATCTGCTACTTAAGATAGATTTCTATGGTCGGTTACCTGTAAGAGGCAATTTCAGTGCTTCTCACAAGCAAGGAAAGTAACACTCTCTTTGTTTGGGGTTGAAAGATTTATGCCCCTTTGTGAAAGATTTGTTTCCCTTTGTGAAAGATTTATTTCCCTTTGGTTTATCTTACAAAGTAAAAAAAAAAAAAAAAAAAAAAAGAAAAAAAAGAAACAAACTTATATTGAAGACCAACTTGATAAAGACTTTGAATGGTACAGGACGGGGTCTTAAATGGAGACAAATGGCAATGAAGTAGTAAACCTTCAAAGAGGTGCAATTTGTGTTTACGATTATTTATTTTTTTTTTTTTTCAATGAACTCACAATATGTTATGGCTCGAGCAACCACGGAAGATACTCAAACGCATCTTGATTTAAAATCAGTAATTGATTTGGGAGTGAAGGGCCCAATATTTTTATTTACAAAATTTTTCAGTGATATGATTTCTGAATATGTGAGACGTGCAATGATGGAAACAAATAGTAAAAAAAAAAGCTATTAGTTATCAAACCGAGAAACCTGTAGAGAAAGACTAGGATGTGACGTCCTAGACAGACAGATTTCTAAGTTGTTTGCTCCAGACATGTCCGAAGTCCGGCCCTCGGGCCAAAAGCGGCGCGTGTTCAAATCCACACTGACCCGCAGTCTCTGTCTTAAAATCAGTAATAATTAGACGTTAATGGTTCAAAGAAAATCAGACTGAATGGTCGGCCCTCACACATTTTCATGTCACCAAATCTGGCCCTCTTTGCAAAAAGTGTAGATGCCCCTGATTTAATAAAATTTTTCGGGCATGCCAGGTCACATCATACTCAGCTAATAAAGAAACATTTAAAATGTAATCACTGGAGAAATAAAAATCTGTCAGCCTTAGACAGAGGGCGACAAGTGTTTTAAGTCGTTTGATTTTCTTAAGGATGGTTTTAAGCTTTCATAGTGTTAGAATGAAATCCACCAGTCTTATCCATAGAAAAATTTGAAAAGACCTGTTTCGTTCTCAATTAACAATGAAGGTGAAAAAGGAAATTATTTCAGAAGAATAATCCTGTTTGAAAAAAGAGAACTAGAAAAAATTCAAACATCTCTTGTCGGATAATTTTTGACAAAGATAACTTCACTAGTCAATTTTTTTTTGTGATAAATTGAATATTTGTTTTGCACTTGCTGGAACCAAAACACTTTTGGGTGAAAAATGTATTAGTTCTGTCATTTGGATTTGGAACAAGGAATTATGTCTGCGTAGTTAATTTAATAAGAGTGGTATTTCTGGTTATCGACACAACCCATAACATAACCAGTCACGCCTTCTCTCATTACGCCTCCCTCCACAGAGAGCGGACGTCCATTCACAACTTACGAGGACGCTCTGGCACAGTGCGGGTTTGGGCGTTACCATATCAGCCTGCTTCTGATCTGCGGCTGGGCGGTGTCCAGTGACGCTATAGAAGTCCTCTCTGTGAGCTTCTTGCTACCCTCAGCAACATGTGACCTCAAGCTGACCAGCTCCGACAAAGGCTGGCTCAACGCTACTGTGTTTCTAGGTGATTCTTTGTATTCAGTTTGTTCTGTCTTCTGAGAGGGTTTAGTGTGGGTAAGATACAAGGGTGGGATGGGGACTCAGATTTATCATCATCATAGTAGCAGGAGAGGCATTTGTCGTCATCGTTGTCATCGTCGTGTTTGAAACACTGATGGCCATGCAGTTCTGAGTTCCATGTAGTTTGACACAGATTGCTGGTTAATAATGAATTGAGTTATGTAGATCTGGCGCTCAAAACTCAGGTAAGATGAGATGGGAATTTCTATTACTTTACAGAAAGAGAGTCTTTCAGGGTACATAGAAATTTTAAGTCATAAAGGATACTAGTGAAATAGACACATATTATTGTTTCTTGAAATTATTTCTTTTCCTTTTCCATTTTACATTTCCATAGCCATACTAGATGTTGCCATATTGATAGTCATTGGCAACCATGTTTTGAGATAACCCCTTTATGTACATTTTATACCTGAAACTTTAGTATCCCTCATGTGAATAGGTGGATTTGATAGTTGTGGCTTAAGTCTGCAACCTCTGAGTCACACCTACCTCTCTACACATCTTTTCTTCCAGGAATGATGATTGGTGGCTACTTCTGGGGCTCGCTGTCGGACAAGTCAGGGCGACGTACGGTCCTCATGTGGTCACTGCTGGTGAATGCTGTTGGAAACCTGGGATCGAGTCTCTCGCAGCAATATTGGCTTTTCCTTCTCTGTCGGTTGATCAGTGGCATAGGGTGGGTCTGTATGCACATAAGGTTTTGAGAAGTAGCATTTTTTCTTGTACTGTCTGTATGTATGTGTGGGTTTTTCTCTTTCTTTAAGTTTTTCTAAATTTCCCTCTAGCTCTCTCCTCTCTCTCTCTCTCTCTCTCTCTCTCTCTCTCTCTCTCTCTCTCTCTCTCTCTCTCTCTCTCTCTCTCTCTCTTCCTCTCCCTCTCTCCTTTTATCTATCCTTTTTAGGAGAAGCAGGTCTTCTTTGATAAGACTGTGTACAACACGGTGATATCAGGTGTTTAGTATAGTATATTAGATTTGAACCCTACAAAAGTAGGGCGGTACAGAAAGAAAAAAAAAAACTCCCCTTCCAATGTTTTGGGACTTGAATCTTCTAAGAAAGTCACCGCTGAGATCTTGGAGGACACTCTAACCCTACAACCACTGGCACTCCAAAAAGCAGGGGCAGATTACTGTGGACTATAACATCAGAGAAATCTATTATAAATCAGAGGGTTAATTGAGAACTTTTGTGTTATATATGCAAGAAGCCTGAGATCACTATATTGTCGACGGGCTATATCAATACTTGAACAAAGCAAAAAGTCATCAACGGGCTCTTGCTCAGAGTTAGTTACTTTGACTTTTGTCTGAACTGTGATGGACATCTTTCTATATTTTATGCATTGAATATCCTGAAGTTACTAGGAATATATGCACTTAGGGTTTTAACTTTTCTTACTTCAGATCACTAGATTGCATGCCTATATCTTTATCTGTTGCACAGTTTAAGGATGTAGTTTCTATATCTTATCACCTCTGTTATTTCTAAAAATCTTCAGATCACTAGGTTGCATGCCTATATCTTTATCTGTTGCACAGTTTAAGGATGTAGTTTCTATATCTTATCACCTCTGTTATTTCTAAAAATCTTCAGATCACTAGGTTGCATGCCTATATCTTTATCTGTTGCACAGTTTAAGGATGTAGTTTCAATATCTTATCACCTCTGTTATTTCTATAAATCTTCAGAGTCGGAGGCAGCATGCCAGTTATCTTTACGTACTACACAGAGTTCCAGCACAAGTCGCGGCGGGGAGCCATGATTAGTCTGCTGGCCACTTTCTGGATGGCTGGCAACATCATCGCAGCAAGTAGGTCACCGATTGTCTGGGAGTATGGCTATTAGTTCACCGATGGTCTAGGGGAATGGCTATTAGGTTACCGTTGGTCTGGGGGAATTGCTATTAGGTCTCCAATGGTCTGGGGGAATTGCTATTAGGTTTCCGATGGTCTGAGGGAACTGCCCTGATGGTCTGGGGGAATTGCTATTAGGTCACCGATGGGTGGGAGGAGTTTGCTATTATTTGATTTGTTATCACAGAACATCAGTTTACTGATCTGTATATATGTGATGTATATCTGATTGCTCAGGTGGTATAGTGATAGATTGACAATGAAGAAGTGCGGATTCCAATTCTACACTGAGTGATCTGGTGATGAAGGTGGTACCCCACAATGCATTCCCATCTTTGGATGATTGATAGAAAGCAACAATCTCTTGATATGATTTTTTGAGAATTTTAGAGGAGATAAAGCCAATAAAAACCCCCAAGAACTTAATACTGCAAATGCAAAATCATCCACTTTGAATAGTCAAAAGTGGGATTCTTTCTTTGATTGCCTATTTTGATCATTGTTTTAAACTGGGATACATACAATGAGCAGAAAAAGTTTGACGAAGCTGATTAGTATTGTATTTCCCTTGATATTGAATTCATAAAAGTCCAAACGGGCACAAAATGAGCTCTGATGTGGGACAAATAATGAGGAACTCAAAATTAATCGAGTCAAGAGAAAAATGTTCTTGTAGTTTTTTATGAATCTTTTAGGGTAGAAGTGACAAAGCTATAAACATTGGAGAGCAATTTTGATGGATTTTTATTCCAGCATGTTTTTATGTTTTTATTTACAACAAATATTTAGTGTCAGTGAAAGAATGTCTCATAGATACAGGAAAGATATAATCTTTGTACATCGCCCCATGAATCCAGATTATGTAAGTGTTTCTAATTATTGGGGCTTTAAGTAAACTGTGGGAAGGACTGGTTATTAAGGACTTGAAAAAGTAAAAACAAGCATAATAACTTTTACTTATTTAATTAAGTATATGACAATTAAAAAAAAAACATGGCCCCAATATTTGCAAGCAAGATGTAAGAAATTGTGTAGCATGTTTTTTACCTCGAAGAGGGTAATGGATTATGGCAAGTAATATTATTTTGATGCAGAACTCAGCACCCCCACCCCTCACTCACTAAAAAAAGAGAGCTTATATTTTGCTTATTCACAATTAATACGGCATGAAAAGAGCATTGCTCCAGTATTTCCAGGCAAGATGTAATACTTTTGTAACCGCTTCGTAATCTGAATGAATATTTCAAATATAGTGGCACTATTCATCTTTATACACTGTTATTATTGCTCCCATGCTTATTAGTATTACACCCACAACTATTAGTATTACTCCCATATTATTTCTCCCACTATCAGGCCTAGCGTGGCTCGTCATTCCGCGGGAGTACCTCAGCTTCACCCAGGGAGATTTTGAGTTCCATAGCTGGCGAGTGTTTGTGGCGCTGTGCACCATACCAAGTCTCACATCAGCGGCCATGTTTGTTTTAATGCCTGAGAGTCCAAAGTTTCTGTTACGGGTAAGAATTGGCATTTTCCTTGCTTCCTCTTCAAGTTTGTTTGCATCAGTGCATGTCAAAAATATATTGAAAGGACTGAACGGACCTTTATCTGTGTAACAGTTAACATTTGAAAATTATCTCCAGAATATTTTAATAGGCTAATCCAGAATTGAAGCATTTTATTCATACATTGTGTGGGACACTAGTGCACTTAATGACCCAGGAAATACACAAAATAAATAAATGGTAATTTCAAATGTGCTTTATGTAATAATCAAACAACCTTGCTTAGCTTAATTCGACGTTTAAGGGACAATTTTGTTGTGGTAGATTGTCATTCTTGTAGCTTTATATTCCTGGCATATTTTTCCTGACATTTAATTTTAGTTGACTGTTGAAGTAATTCATCTGCCTTTCTTGACTTTATCACCATATAATCCTCAAGCTCTGAAAACAATCTGAGATAAATTCAAATGAGGAACTGTTTGATCATCAATGAAAATAGTATTCTATTGATTATTAAAATAAGTTTAAGTTGTATGGGGCTAATCATTAATTAAAGTAGTGTTACATTGATTATTGAAATTAGTGAAAGATGTATGGTGTAAACTTATCTTTGAAAAATTGTATTAAACGTATAACTTTGTGATTTTATTTCCCCCAGGCTGGAAAGGAGGAGGATGCAATCATTGTATTGCGACAAGTTCACTCAACTAATGGCTGTCGCACTCCTTTCAAGGTATGTTAGCATTTCGGCTTAGAATTGTCTTTCCTGCCTTGAAAGTTTAGACCGATATTAAGTTCTATGGAAGAGGAAGGCAAATCTTTTCTTTTTTTTTAATCTTCAAATGTTCATACTGAAAGTTATTTGGTGAATGTAGCTTAGCAAATATCAAATTTTGAATAGTTTTAAATTGATTCACATCGTTTTATAATGTTTGAAATGAACTACATAAACACAGGTGGAGTTTGTAGAACTGTGATGTTTTACAAGGCTCAATTGAAAATTAAATAAAGTAGAGGACAGCGGAAAGTTTTTTTTTTTTTTTAATTTTTTAATCGATTTTCCTTCCTTTTAAGAAAATGTCCACTGAAACTATATTGATATTTAAGTTCAAATATTTTATCTTTGTGTGCCAAATTTTTTCTTAAAAATATTGAAATCTTTAGTGTATATTCTGAGAAGGCATAAAACTTGCTACAAAGGCAACTATTTTTCTCAGAATCTCAAAATAAATGTGCAGTTTAATGCACTTTGCTGAACAGAACATAAAAACAAGCATATCAAACATAACAGTGAATATTATTCTAAAAAAATCTCAAGATAATCCTCTTTAGAAAAATCAAATATTTTAATCTCTAAGAATAGTTTAAGATAATTGAGTTTGACACGCATTTAAATTTTTTGCTTGAACAGAATTTGCTTAGTTGTCCTTTAAGGCCACCCACAGAAAAATGATTTTAGGTTTTTATTTTTTTTATGACCTGTATCGGATATAGGAGGGAAAGTAGTGAGACTCCAACCAGGTTTTAAAAAAAAATTATTGTGGCCTTAAACTGGAAATCTAAACAAAAGACAGCACCTGGTTTTTTTTTCTCAGTCCTTCAATTTTGCCTGTAGTAAATATTTAATTTTTTTTTCCATTATTGAAGTTTATAACCAGTTTGTGCTTGTGGGATTATCTGAGATTTTATAGATAGAAATTAGTTGTGCATTTTCTAAATGATATAATTATAATTATAACATATTTTGTTATATTCTTTGATTAATGCTAGAAATAAATAGGCTCTTTTAATAATGTCCACTTGAACTTGTCATTTTTCATAGTGCTTTATATATATATATATATATATATATATATATATATATATATATATATATATATATATATCTTTAGGTGGAAGCTTTAGCATTGTCTGAGAAAGGCATCAGTGCTGAGTACAAGACTTTAGATAACCAAAGTGGAAGATCGTCTTCCTGCTGTGACGTCACTGGGACTTTTACCAAGGTGTGTTTTTTCTATCTGCTTAAAAAAGGCTTGTAAGTTTTTAAAAATTTAAATGGTTATGGATTTTAAGAATCATTCATATATTTAAGTGTGAAGTCATTGGTAGAGAAACTCACATAAATAACAAGATGACACACACGCACAAAGAGAGAGAGAGAGAGAGAGAGAGAGAGAGAGAGAGAGAGAGAGAGAGAGAGAGAGAGAGAGAGAGAGAGACAGAGAGACAGAGAGACAGAGAGACAGACAGACAGACAGACAGACAGACAGACAGACAGACAACTAATTATTGTCTGAAGAAAAAAATAATCATTGTGCGAAAGAGAAAGTGGAATTCGCAAGGGAAAAAAAACAAGAACAATTTCAATCACTTAATTATAAAGAATGGAAAAGAAGATGAAATATTTATTGCGATTTATCTTTTTGCGGTCCATTTCCCAGTTGGTCGAGTCAACAAAAGAACTCTTCAGGAAGCGACTGAGGAGGACAACTTCAGTTCTTCTCATAATCAATTTCACACTAGCGTTTGGGTAATGCTCTTTTATTGTGCTAATTGTAAGGATTTATTTCTTTTGCCTTCAGATGTTGCATGCCTATGTAACAGCAATTACTACTGCCATAGCAGTTAAATAGAAGGGTCCTACAATAGGGTGGTTTTTCTCAAAGTTAGGTAATTGGTTTCTCCTAGCAAATTTTCATTTATGTTTATGACAGATTTGCTTTTCCACTTTACCTTCTTGAGCCTAATAATTCTTTCCCATTCAAAATTCCTGCATGTGGCGCATTCAGACTAGTTTCAAAACATTTGACAATAATAAACGTTATGATATGAATAGTGCAGAACTCTATGTGTAATGAGCAAAATAGTCTCAGTTATACAGTTCTAGACTTTTTGTATCCGTCCAGGTACTACGGACTGTTTCTATGGTTCCCAGAGCTCTTTAGCCGCATAGACAAATATGGAGGCAGCTTTTGTGATGTAAAGGTATGTATCCTGGTTACTTGTTATATCTAAAATCATTAAAAGCATCTTTATTTGGTGCATTCAATTTTGGAGGTATATGACATGTATTCCTTATTCATTTAGGTTGTAAGAGAAATAGAGCCATGGCAATAATATGAGTTACAGAAAGAAATGGAAAATGATTTCAAATCACTTAAAATTCCTTACACCTGTATTGATCATTTACTTCCCTGATACTGGGCTGCACAGGATGAGTTCGGTCGTATGTCTGGATCAAAGATTTTGATTTACAACAATACCACTCTAGGACAGCCTTTTGTATCAAGTCATTAATTTGTGGCATTTATCGATGTAAATTTATTGTGCAATTTAGGGTATTGGCAGAAAAATGTTACTTTAAAAAGTCATTTTCACCTCTTCTTTTAAACTGCTTCAAGACTTATGAAACTTTAATATCACATAGAGTAATGAATAATGCTGCCAACATGAAATAAGTGTCTAAAGATAATAATAGTAATAATAAAATGATACAGATTATTTCTCCATAAAAAAATGTCAGCTCCGATTCAGAATTAAAATGATTTTAACTATCAAGATGTTCTTAGAGGAAATATTGGATTTGAAGCATGTTCCTCATTTATTCATAAGATATATTTTTAAATAGCTGACAGTATTGATTGATAATTGGTTAAAACTAATGAGAAAAAAAAATTGCAAGGTTAAGTTATGAATGAAAAAAAAAACAAACCACAAGATAGTATAATGCATTGTTTTCTCATACATTTCAATCTGTAATCTCTGAAAATCCCGCCCCACTCCCTCCCTCCCACTCCTCAGACGGGTAACGACACAGGGAGTAACAGCTCGGAGTGTGAAAGCCCCAGCAATGAGGTCTACATCGAGAGTTTCCTCACATCCATATCAAACCTGCCGGGAAATATCCTCAGCATCTTCATAGTTGAGAGGGTCGGCAGGAAACCCATTTTAGGTAGGTAGAGGTCTATAATCTTTTTTTTTTTTTTTAATTTTTTTTTCTCCTCTGAATAGGTTGGCAGGAAACTTATTTGAGGTTTGTGCTGGTCTATAATTTTAGGATTTTTATTTTGATTTTTTTAAAGTCACTGCAGGTTTATAATTTTAATTTTTTTTTAGATTGGGTAGCAAGGCCTTATGTGCAATATAATTTTCAATTGGTTGAACAATAAAACCGTGCCTATTTTCTCGTTATAAAAGGTCTTGTAAGAATTTTATTTAATGCTTAGTTTCAATACAGTACAGCTTTAATGGCACCAGAGCCAAAAAGCATGAAAGCTATACAGTGATAAAGGCTCAGATATAAAAAAAAAGCTAAACATATGCATCTGAACATTTTCTACTTTCAGTGTTGTATAATTTTCACTATTATCAAATTTGTAAGATGTATTTTGGTAACACTGATCCACATACTTCTAACATGGGAACCCAACAAGCTATGAACTTTTCAATCTATTTTAAGATCCTTCTAAAAGTTTATCAGAAGGCTTCAAGTTCTTGCAAAAAATGCCTCAAGTTGCACTGTAGCTGCCCATTAATTCAAACCTACATGATAATGAATATTCAAATGGATCTATAAATAGACTTGTTATTGTTTTTTGTTTTTTTACAACATTACCAAAGCTTATCAGAGTTTTGTCAAAGAAATTTGAAAAGTGGCCTCCTGTGGCTGTTTTACCACTTTCTAAATAGTCATTCATTACACCAAGATTCAGACTTTTCTTTCCGCTTGAGGTTGTGCCTTCAACTTCTTTGGGGCAGGAAATCTAAGTGTGTTCTAGCTATTCTAATGGGAATTCATAACTCCTCTTTTTTTCAAACCTACATGATAATAATTGTTTAAATGGATTTATAAGTAGATTTGGATTTTTTACACGACCAATTGACCATAAATTTTTGCATTTCAGCTTCGAGCATGGTTTTGTCTGGGTTGTCTGTGTTCCTTCTCGCGTTCGTGCAGGAGAGATGGCAGAACGTTCTCATCTCCTGTCTCTTTGGTGCCATATCTGTGTGCGGCTTCAACATGCTGGATGTTCTGCAGACAGAACTGTTCCCGACTCATGTCAGGTGAACCGTGATGTTCAGTTACTTCAGAATTAATTTTTTTCTCACATACTATCTCTGTCTCTCTGTCTGTCTGTCTGTCTCTCTCTTGTTTTAAGAGTAAGTTAATTTTCCTACCTGCATTTAAATCAACTTAACTTTTCAGATTTCCAAGGGGTGACCTTTTGTAATTAAGAAATTTAAAGGCATTATGGTAAAAGCTTAAGCATTTTTAAGGGGGACATTTTGCAATAGTATATACCATAGACTTATGGCAAGTCATGATAAAATATTACATTTTTTTTTAACTCCTTTTTTGTGCTAGTTTGATCAGCTCAAACTTTCAACGGCAAACTATATTTTCATATACAACAAATCAAAAACCAGAGCTAATGGCTAAAACAAAAGGATTTGATGTCCAATCAGGTTCGGTTGCCTTTCACAAATAACCTAGTGGAACCGAAATGTTCCTGGATAAAATTTTAAGAAATTCTTTTCTTTATTTCCTTTTCCTCACAGGTCAACTGCTTTTGGTATGCAGACAGGAATTGCTCGTATCGGAGCCATCTTAGGCAATGTCATCTTTGGGCAACTTGTGGACGTTAACTGCATCGTTCCGATGTTGTTGGTGGCTAGCTTGCTGGGCTTTGGGGGTCTTTCTAGCTTAGCGCTGCCCAACACAACTGGCATGGACATTCATTAGTGGGGACGGAAAATTGGGAAGTGGATGGGAGAAATGCGGAGGAGGGGGAGGGAAGCTAGCATAGGAGGGCAGAATGTGTTAAGGGGGGATTAGGAGGAGACAGAGGGAGTTAAAGGAAGAAAAGGATGTGCAGGATGTGGGGGAGGTAGGGGTAAGCTAGTAGAGGAGGGGGAAGGTGTCAAGGGTGAATTGGGAGAAGAAAGAAAAATTCAAAAGAAAAGAAACAGATAGTAGATGGATATATAGATATGTAAGTGAAAGTATTTCTGAGTCTCAAGATGACTCGCAGTTTTTAAGTGTTTGTTTTTTAATTTGATCTGACTCTACAAGTGTACACCAAGTCTCACCGAAAAACTGGCATTGATATTTATTATTAAGGTAGAGGGAAAGAGATAAAGAGGCAAAGGAAAAGAAATGCACACAATCAGTGCATGTGAAATGTGAATCTATTTTTCTGCGTTGACTTGCAAAATCATTTTTTAGTTATTCTGAATCTACTTTTTTTGATCCCACATTGATCTTGCAAATGTTTATATTTCATCTGATATTTTTGTTTGTTTTTGAGCCCTTGTAACTGGAAAACAATAAAAACTTGGCAGCAATGGCCAGTAAGAAACAAATATTGCCAAGCAATGGCTTTTATTTGGATTTTTGTCCTTTTTAAAGATTTTTTTTTTTTATCTACAGTCTTCTATACTTAACCTGAATTGCTGTGGAACAGCTTATACAGTTTGAATTTACACCAAGAGTTTTTCAAAAGAGAAGTATATACATATTTAAAAATTGATTGGAAATATTTGAGTGATGTGCACTGCTCTACGGAATGGATGTTCATTATTGTATTTTGGATGCCTGTTTTAATTGTTTAAATGCAGTGAAAAGACCAGATCTTCCCAGACTTGTGCTCTGTTTTTTTTTTTATTTCAAAGTATTAAAAATAGATGTTTTTATCTCTTTTTGCACTTTTAAGCGAAGTACATTTGAACATACTAATGCCAGATTTATATATTAAATTATTTTCACTGTTAACAGGCAAAAAGTGACTTTTCGTATATAAGAACAATTTAATCAAATAAAAAAAGCCAACAATTTATTCATTTTTTCATGATTTTTATAGACTGATTTGCCCACACAGCATCAGCATCAGCATTTGAATCCGAAAAATTTTTAAGGGACGTTGCTGATTTTCAAGATGAAGTATCAAGGGCAATACTCTAAAGGTGTCAAGATGTATGAGAAATGTTGAGAAATTGGGTCAAAGCAGATGTGGATGGATAGTGTCTCCCCCTTTTTTGTTTGTCATTTTTAAAAAAATGTTGAATGTTATCTATGTCTCAAACCATGATTTGCCTAGTCAAAATCATTTTCTGTTAAAGAAAAATAATCATTACTCCCTGTAAGTTTGGTCTATGGAATATTTGTTTTGTTCATGATACATGTCAATTGTTTCTCCTTTTTGGTTAAAGGGCTTGACAAAATCTGGCAATGTAAATGTTATCTGTGGCCTTACCCTTAGAAAATTCTGTATGCAAAATTAAATGTCCTGTAAAGTCAAATTCCCTAAAAGAGATAAAAATCTGTATTTTGAATATTATTTCTTTCTCATTTGTTCACTTAGTGCCCTTTAAGACAAGTCACGGGTTATTGAAATTAGTGGCTGTTTTCAGCAGATCAACTTCCGTGGGCTTTGCTTTTTTTTAATTTAGTTTTTATTTTGTTTTTTTTTTTGCCTGTTTAAAGGGGTCTGTGATAAATTACTTACCAAATTTGAATTTGATACTCTTAAAAGGAAGAGTAATGTGGTTAGAAAATATTTTCATTTCATTGATACCCGTACATAAATCAGTAAGATTATCCGCTACCATTTATTTTTGTTCTCTCATAGCAGGATTGGTTCCTATATTATTTTAGAGACAAATTTACAATTTATTGTATACATTTCTCACTCTTCTTTTTGTTTTAATGCTATTGTAGAAAATATTCCTTGCTTTAATTTGCTTCATCTACAACTGAATGTAATAAATTTAGGATAAAGTTTGTTTTGTAGCAGCAAGTTTACTGGGATTGTTGTCTGTAATTAAAGTTGAAATTTGTCTTAGCATTAGTGGCATTGGCAGTCAAGACAAAATCAATTATTTACATGTATCTTTTATGAATAAGATCTCTTTCACCTTATATTTTTTAAGTGGTATGAGTCCTGTGCCATTGGCATCCTGGCAAGATATGAGGTCAGAGAAAAAAAAGGATAAATGATGTCTTTCTCCAACAAGGAAATTTATTTGAGAGTTTTTGGAATTTTAAGTATGAATTTAATTTTAAAAGTAAAAAACATTCTGTGACCATATATTCCTTCTATGACAATCACAGTTTCTGCACAAGCAGGGTCTTTTTTTTTAATGAAAATACTTATATACACATTAAGTATTTGTTTGTAACTATTTAGAGATTTATGGACTGTTAAATTTGATATGATTGTCTCCTAGCTCATGAACAAGCGCAAAAAAGCTTTCGATTCTGAAAATATCTTTTAATTTATTTTCATGTATATATATATATATATATTTGCACAACTTTAAATGCTTCATTAAATTTAAGTTTATTTTGTTTTTAAAGTTCCCATCATTTATACATTTTAGAGTGTTTATGTCTATTTAGATCCTTTTAACAGACATGCTCTATTTTTCTCTTGTTCGTTTCTTATGTTAAACTCCCATATCCTTTGTCACTTGATAAACAAAAGTTCAATGCAATCATAATTTATCCTTATGTGTTTGTCAAGTCACTCTCTGTACAAAGCGAAGAAAGTATTTGAAAACAGCAATTATCTTTGTGGTGGTTTCTAACCATAACTACGAGAATTAATGAATGGACATTCCAAAGTTAAAAGGTTCTTTCGAGACATTAAAAAAATTTCTTATAAAACTTTTCAATCTGAATTTTTCCTTCATGTGTTTACTTAATGTAAAGTACATTCATTTGACAAAATTTCATCTTTTTTTTCATACAATATGACAATGGTCTTCGTCAAAATTTATTTTTCATTTTAGTTAGACTGAATTTATAAAATTTTAAACATTGAGTGATGCTAAAAATGATTGAGATACTTCCAGCTTACTACTTGTGATATTGCTAGAGTTTTACCTTAATTTGTTTTGAAATCCTCAAATATGTAACTTTTATGACTCCACACTTCAGTGAACCATGTCTTTACTTTACTAGAATATAATTTAATGCTTATACCCAAAAACTTGGCCTCTATTCCTGTCTTGTAATTTTTTTTATTGCAAAGTCAATTTAATGTTTTATTTATGAATTGCAATGATCAGTAAAAGGGAAATGCTTAATATTGCTTAACAAGAGCATAGAAAAATTAAGTGAGAGAGATAGGCAGCTGAGAAACAAGAAGCACTGAAAGATGAGGAGGGTCACAGCATATACAGAGAAAGATGGGGAGTGGCAAGGGGTGAGGATGGTAAACGGGACAAGGAAGGAGGGTGAGGGGAACAGAAGATGGGTTAAGCAAAACCGTCACTTTTTCTACGTTTTTTTTATGTGCACAAAATGTAATTTAAAGTTCACACCTAGACCTAGTCTCCTATTTTATATTTTTCCGGTGCCTACTAAATCTATCATAATCCCTCTAGCACTAACAGGGTATATCACAGTGCAGCTACCGCAAATTTAAACGAGAAAAGAATCTTTTAGTTCTGTATTATTAAATTCCATGAATTGTACATTATGAATACAAAATATTGCATATACATATTTTGTCTATCTAAATGATTCAAAGATTGTGTGCAATAAAGAAAGTGCAGAACTCTTCCAAAACTTTCTTTGTTAATATGTCATCGCTATTTTTACGGTAATTATTTTGGGGTATTTTAAAATATAAGTATTCATACACTTTCATATTCAGCCACAACAATGATAAACATAAAGTCTAAAATAATTTCGACTAATTGTTTCTGTTGATTTCATCTCATAGATTTCCTATTAGCTTCAGAAGTTTTAACTACCAAAACCAGAACACTGTTTCCTCCCATTGGCTCTTTATATTTGTTTTATTTTCATAAACTAAATTAAGAAAACTAATATGTAAAAAAATGAAAACACTGGTATTATGGTATTAACTATTTATATTGATTTTTATTTATTATTATTGTCAACATAGTTCAATGGCAAAAACATGAGAGATATTTTCAATTCAACATACATTCTGGAAAAAAAATATTTGAAAGTTAAAGAAAAAAAAAAAATAAAACAGCCGTGAAGCATAAAATTCTGTCCCTTGTTTAGTCTAATTCTTAATATCATAAAAAATTAGTCTTAACTGTGTATCATATTCTCTCAAAGAATGCATGAGAAGATTTGATCATTCAAATCATTACCGAATCTCATATTCCACAATTAAAACAAAACTTTGAAATGGACGGATTTAGGAATGTTGAAATCTCACCAAAAAGGAGAGTAAATTTTAATAGATAAGATAAAAAAAAAGTCTGTCAAACGTAGATACACATACACATAATTATGCAAACAATACTTGTAAAGGTTAAATATACAATATTTTGTATACTTTGTTACTATCTTGTGAAATGTATGATATGATATCTATAATTCTAAAAGATTACTAGTGGAAATGCCAATTTCGATTTTGACTCACATAGATCAAACTGATATAAGTTATTCACATATGAACATGGCTCCCAGATACCAAAATAAATGTGGATGATCACATATCCCACATATACAGACAGAAGTAAAGAATCCACATTTCCTGAATGTATGCCTCAACTAGAAGTACAATAGATATTTTTTTACACTACGCATTTGTCTTATACAGAAGCTTTCAAGTTATAAGTTTAGTCTAGACGAGTGCTACTCAATTTATATGAGATAATAAGTCATTCTACGAGACTAGCTTCTTGGATAATTCTTTGCAACAAAGAGCCTTTCAGCTGTTCTAACACAGCTGTACCTTACACAACCTTTCAGTATGTCTATAATTAGCAAACAGAACACACCATACATCTATTTGGTTTGATTGAAGTCAGTGGAGACACTTTTAAGTCACGCTATTAGCAATTTCAATTTGAGAGAAATGTGAATAGAACTGCAAGCCAACATTAGTGAAATATATTTTTAGTTATTACCACTTCAGTTTTACCAGACTCTTTTGCTTTCAATTTTGTTTAGGTTTAAAGCATAATATAACCATCCTGCATTTAAGGTCAAAATCCCTTGAATCAGGATTAAACATGTAGTAAATTTTATCATTCACAATCTCACACACTCCTCTGGCACAAAATAAATAGCACACACAAAAAAAAAAAATCTCCGATCCCAGGTTTTTGTCTCTCCCAGCCCAGCAAAGCCCCACCCCCCACTCTTAATCTCTTTGTAATTTAAAAATGTCACCATGTACAAAAAATCATCCCTTGATAGCAAGATTTAGCTAAGAGTAAAGGAATGTGATAGACTGAAGACAATCTTGCTCATAATAGATGAAACCTGCTTTACTTTGTGGGTAAAGGAGAATTTAATATACCTGTGATTTAAGAGCTTTTCGAAAGTCTTCACGCTAAAATCAAATATGGTTGGTTTTTCAAACTTCAACTTTTGAAAAAAAATTGAAGTGCTTGTGAGACCTGCTAAGTTTTTCATATCAATCTACGACTGTTAATAACTATTTTCAATTTTGGAGTGCCCTGTCCAACAAGATATATGATTTTTATTTTTATTTTTTTTTTGGAACATACTGAAGACCTGACTCCTATCAATGCAATCTCTCATGGCTGATATCAGAGTGTTTCAACATTATGCTACACTCTGATCTTAAACAAAAGCAACTGTACTGCTTCTCATTGAAAGAAATCTCTTGGATTCCATTTATTTTTGACAAAAATGAAAAATTTGAAGTAAAACTGGCGTCTTCATCTTTGATCATTCATTTTTTTTTTCAAGTGCATCAGAATACTCCAAACAAGTTCTAAAATATTTTTTTTTCCTTTTCCAAATCATAACTTTCTACAAACATCTACTTTACTTTTCTGCATTATCACAAGCATCGATGTAAAAGAGATGCTTTTTACCTGCTACAGTCAAATGCTTTCTGTACCGAAACTTTCAAGACCTCATTCACCCATGTATTCTCCATAATCCCAGGCACTTATTTTGTCTCCCACGTTGTCTCGTCATACGGATCAATTTGTCTCTGAGAGTAGGCTTCTTGAAATTCTGGTCCAAGCATCGCCAGGTCTTCTTCATCTCGGATAACTCCCTATAAAGAGAAAGAAAACGACAAAAATATTGTATTGGTTAAAATTTTGTTGGGGAGATGTAAAGTCTTTGCCATTAGCAAAGGAAATAACTGGTTTGGCAAAATTCTTAAGAGGATTTCAGGATTTATGATTATGATTTGATGATCAACAACACTGAAATTGCATCAAGAGTAGTGCAAGCAAAAAAGAGTTCAGCGAAAGAAATAAACACTAACAATTAAACACATTTCATTTCACACATGAAGAAGAGCCCTAGAGTGCTATATTGAACCCATTCTTATGTATGGATGCGATTGATTGATAGTAGTCACGTATATGTATCGCACAATATAGAGAAATGAATCCATTTCCTATAAGTAAGACATGGCCAGCAGAAGATAGATACACCAAGCTCTGTATAGCTGAGCCAGAAGTCCAGAAGTATGCAACAGATTAAATAATTATAATCAGAAGCTGTGCTCTTTAGCGAAGGCGATCATGACTTTTTTTGAAGCATCTTTCACTCGTCCTACATTTAGCCATTTTGTTTGTCCGTCCAACATCGTTTCTCACAGCTTTTCCCTGCAGCTTTTTCCATCTATCATTCCAGTTGTCCCGAGATTTTCCAATTTCTCTCTTCTCATCACATGGCTAAAAAGATTGCCTGATATTTACATATTCTTTGTAAGAGTGATTTTGTTGTATCAGTTTTTAGTAACACTGTTTTGTTTGGTTTCTTTTGAGTCCACAAGACTGGTAGCATTTGTATTGCCTCTAGTTTCTTTTGCAGATAATATGACTAAAATAGATGAATTTTTAAAATGAAATATTTTAAGATTCACTGCATAGGTAGTGCTAGTAATTTTGTCTACATGGCTTTAGTAGCTGTTTAGCCTCAATATGTAGATAGCCCTGAGGCATCTGCTGAAAGAATAAAGAAGCTGATGCCAAATAGCTCAGTCAGTAGAAAATTCAAATGACCAGCTGGATGCTGTAGGTTCTATCCTTTTCTGGATCACCTAGTAGTGGAGTAGGATTCCATCTGACCAGCCCCATGCCTGGAATGCTGCTGTCTCTTCAAGAAACTAAACTTAGGAGGCATGAAACTAAACAAAGAACTAACCAGTAACTCCTAACATATCTAGCAGTGCAATTTAAATGGCATAAAATTGTCACATGTTAAGCTTCGTTTAAATAAAAAGATCTGTGTTGTCCCCTGGAAAAAAACAGCACATGCAAGATAGATCTAACGAAATGAAACTCATCTTAAGCAGATAGCCGATGGGTTTGATAGCACGTTCGGAGTATGATATCACAGATATGACCAAGACAGACAACTCACCCTAGGCAGGTAGCCAATAAGTTTTGTGGCATGCGCCTTGAGCAGCTTCTGTCTCTCCTCCTCAATGACTCTCTTCCTGAACTCTTCAAGGCGAGCTTCCTCCTCTCTCTGGTTGACCTCCGCCTCTCGCTCGCGGGCAAACTGCGCCCGCCTGTCCTCCATCAACCTCTCCACGGCACGGGCATGCTCTTGCTGCTTCATGCGGCGTTTCTGTGCATTCATCTGCTCAATGCGGTCATCCTCTGCAAACTTGGCAAGCATCTAGTAAAAGAAAGAAGAAACTTTTTATAGCTTCAAAGGAAAGCAAATGGCATATTTTTATGATTATTTGCTATAAAATCAGGACAATTTTTTGCAATTATTTCTAAATGGCCTGCTAGTAAAAATTATTTTCAAGAATTACCAAAGGAAGAAAAATGATGTTCTGGAGATTACAAAGAGAGAGAGAGAGAGAGAGAGAGAGAGAGAGAGAGAGAGAGAGAGAGAGGGAGAGAGAGGCGGAGAGGTAAAGAAGGGAGAGATTTTAGCAAATTTCTTCTACTCACCTGTTTCCTGAACTCATCTTCTTCTTCCTTCTCCGCCTGCATCCTGAGGGCCTTGTAATGCATCTGCTGGGCGTGCGTTGACTGCATCTCGATCTTCTGACGAATCTGTCGCTCCAGCTCAGACTGTGACACAGAGATTACAGATGTCGCTTAATCTCTTTCACAAAATTTGATATACCGTACCAAGCAGTTAAATCTTACTATAACCTCAATCACTAAAACAAAGGCTTCAATTGCCTGCACAAAGAAATGGTTTAGCTTTCTTTGCAAGTACAGTACCATCCTTTTTTCTTATTCACTTATTGAGCTTTTGGTGAAACTTTATATATAGGTCTTTACTACTTAACAGCTCTTCTACTTTATCTGAGGATTATTAATATTATTCCTGCTTTTTAAAAAAAAATATATATATATTCTGCTGCCAATCCATAAAACTTAACTGAAATTGAAAAAAGTCTGATAAAGGTCACAAAGACAAGTGTGCATTTTCTCCTACCTCTCTATTTTATTCATTTATTTTTTTTTTGAGTGAATAGGAATGAAAAAGAATGTTGATTTAAATATTCAGCATAACTGTCCACTTAAGTCACCATTTTATACCTCCTCCATGCTATCCCTATTCAACAACATTGTCAGATAATGATTTTGTTATTGCAATCTTCCTCTCTCATCCTCTCTACTCACCATCTCTCTCTGCCTCTCCCTCTCCTCTTGTTCCTCCAAGACAAGCTCCATCCGTACTCTCTCCATCTCGACCCTCTCAGCCTCTTTCCTGGCAATGTCTTGAGCAAGCTGTGGAAGCGACACAGAAATAGAATTTGTTGTCACATAAATAGGATCAAATGGATCAGATTGAAATATACAGGAAACAACAAATAATATTCAAAAAAAAAAAATTGAGACCAACAAGAGGACATACCAAAAAAGCAACAAATGTCTGGGCTAGCCAAGTGATATCACTCAAGAAATAAAAATTTTGCAAGTTACAAAAATGTGTATGAAAAAGTACATTATATGTAGAGAAATAAATGATTCTATTGCAAAAACTAAAAAGAATGAGACAAAAATGAAATGAATTTGTGTTGTTCACTTTCCCCATGAGCTAGGTTGATAATTCTGCTCTTTCAGGATTCAAATGCTGCATATATGCCCATGCCATCCAATTTATTGAGTGTCTTAAAAGTACTGTAAGCGTCTAAAGTACTTGATTTAAAAAAAGAGGCATGGAAAAAAAGATGTTGATCTAGTCTAATTGAGATCTTAAGATTAATTAGCTTTTCACCATGGCAGAATTACAAGCTAAGAAACCTTGTATTTATTAGAAGTCAGACAGAGCTATACTGATGAATGAACATTCATCAAAGTCTACACGATGTGTGTTATAATATATGCTGCATAGATATAAAAAGCAGAAAAATGCCAATCAATCAGATTTTCTTTTCATGTGAGTGACAGATCTGGCTAGAGCATTCCATAGAAAGAAGCAATTTTTATGCAGACGTTTGTGATCTTCATAATTTTATGTTTTAGGTTAACAAGCAAAGAATGATATATTTTTGTTTTCGTTACTCATGAAAATATTTGACTGATTTTATGCTACGAAGCAGCACTATTAATATTAAATCACCCTGCGTTTTGAGCTCCACCTTAGCTACAAGATATCTGACTCCTTGACCTTGTACAGTTTAAATTCATTCATCACAGGCTTTTTATTTTTTTTTGTTAAAAGAAGCAAGTTCTTTTGAAAAGATAATTATTTTAGTTTGCCCCATCAGAACTTTTTGATATAAAAAAAATTACAGAGGTAAGTTTGACAGAAGAAATGAAGAATTCATCTCCTATATTCTTGCTATGTTCTTGCTATTGTCTACTCAAAATGCTTTTTGATTAACAAGTTGTTTACTGATTGCTCACAACTTGAAATGAATCTAGATTCAATCTAAAAAGAATTAGATACTCTCAGCAGTTCACATACAGTTAGGCACTGGTAAATCAAAATATATAGCTGCATGATTGTTTTAATCTCCACCTTAACTTTTAACTTTTTTCAGCTCTTTTGTAGTAGTCAGAAAAAGTGGAATTTACATCTACTTTAAGATACTCTGACTTACTATTAGTATTCATTTTGAGACAAATGCTAAAGAAGACCTGAGAATAAAATAGAAAAACAAGTTGAATAAAAATTCATGGAAACAAACTAGAGATTGACCGGAAGAACAGCGCAGAACAAGAATACCGACCTGCTCCTGTACTTTGTCCATCGCTTGATCCTTCTCTTTCTTCTGGGACATGAGGTAAGCCTCCCTCTCCTGCATCTTCCTCGCAAATGCAAGAATCTTCGCATTCTCCTCCTCCATCTTCTTCTTCTCCTCGATTTTCCAAGCTTCTCGAGACGCCTTGAACTCTGATATGTATTTCTGTGTGGCCTGCCTTTTCTGCATTTGTCTCTCCAGTTCTCTGCAATTGAATGATTTCTCATAGTTAATAATAATAATAAAGTGCATTTATATAGCGCATATCCAAATGATTAAAATGCTCTATGCGCTTTACAAGAAAAAGAATAAGATAGAAGCAGGCTAGAAGGCCTGAACATACATACATAACATACAGAATGACGTACATAGCATAAAGAATAACATACATATATAAAAAATAACATGCATAACATACATTTGCTTAAGAATATGATACAAGTAAAACATCATCTACTGCCGGGAATACGTTGTGGTGAATAAATGGTGTTTAAGCTGCCTTTTAAAGGTCTCTATGGAATCAGACTCTCTGATATATCTGGGGAGCCGATTCCACATGGTTGGTGCCACATAAGAAAATGTTTGCTTGCCGTAGGCAACATAACGTAGTTAAAGTTAATATTCACCAGCATGCAATTCATTCTTAGTTTCCTCTAAATTTTTCAGTTTTATGACAAAAGTAATTTTTATAAGAAATATTCAGATTGTTTTACACCACAGTTGCTCATCTTTCTGAAGAAACTGTTCTGTTGAACTGTGGATTTTTTATCTTTGTAGCCAGGGAGCTGGTCAGCTCTCTATGGAATAGCATTGCTTTGTAATTTTGTAAAATCAAAATCTATCTTTAAATTATTTTCAACATTTATTATTAAGTAGGTTGAAATCAATGTACACCCTTTATTTCTCATCAGACAGTGTTCCTTTAGACACTTTTTGCGGGAATTCTTAGCCTTTGAAAAAACGTTTAAGAGAGACTTAAAAAAAGCTTATTAAAGTACAGAATTAGCTGATTTCCAATATTCTCATTAGGTGCAGTAAGAGGCCAACAATTGGTTAAAACCCATCAGGAAACTAAAAAGGAACCATGACAGTTTTCTTATTTTCATGTGATTTAAAGATGACTTCGTTGTTTCTATTATAACTGATTTGTTATTATGCGAGTATGCCATGGACTACCTCCCTTTATTAATCCCTTGCTTAAAGGACCACTTGTCTTAGAATTTGTGTAAGAGAAGTTTCATGGCTTGTTTCCTACTCTTTAGCAGGATACTTTATATATTTTACCACTCTCACATGTGGACATGCATTATTGGTTTTTTTTTTTTTTGTTTCACCAAAAGAAAATACCTGTAATGACATACTGACGCTACTTAGTTTATTTTTATTTCTTCTTAAAAGTTAAAAAGAATGCGCGTGACTGTGGGAAAAGAGCATCCACCCTGATACCCAGGCGACCTTCTTTCCATGTCTAAGCCTAACACTGTCAGTAGGAGAGTTAAGAGCCTCAACTGTTCAGTTTCTGCTCTTCCCTGTGAGGATTATGTTTGATATTCAAAAAAGTGTGGAAAACACCATGTTGTAGGCACACTGAACCAAACAACAACCAAGCCAAATATCAAAGCTACAAAAGAAATCACACAATCTTTTGTGTATCCCTCCCTCCTTTCCTCAGCCTCACCTCTGATCCTCCTCGTAGATTTTGCGGACAATCTCGTCGATCATGAGTTTCTCCTTGAGGAACTCCTGGTAGGCGTGCTGCTTCTTTGTCTCCTGCTCCTCCAACTGTCTCTCCAGCTCTTGCTGGTAACGCACCTGGGAGAGAGAGAGAGAGAGGCAGGGATGAAGGGAAGGGGGATGAGAGGGAAAAATTATTTTAGGCAGTAGCCTTCATTTTATAAGACAAAATATTCCCTACCACTCTTTGTCCACTCGTTTTGCCTGACTCTCAGATTTCATCAGTATAACAAGATATGATAGAACAATACCCATTTACATAAAGCGAAGTAAAAATTTTCAAGCAGACTATGACGAAAAAAAAAAAAAATCTGAAATGAAACTCTTAACCAATCTCTTGGCTACTACATGTACACCATGTCCCTAGTATGTCTACAGCGCACAGAGCTCCTCTATTCGGAGTATGTACCTAGTATGTCTACAGCGCACAGAGCTCCTATATTCGGAGTATGTACCTAGTATGTCTACAGCGCACAGAGCTCCTCTATTTGGAGTATGTACCTAGTATGTCTACATGGCACAGAGCTCCTCTATTTGGAGTATGTACCTAATATGTCTACATGGCACAGAGCTCCTCTATTTGGAGTATGTACCTAGTATGTCTACATGGCACAGAGCTCCTCTATTTGGAGTATGTACCTAGTATGTCTACATGGCACAGAGCTCCTCTATTTGGAGCATGTACCTAGTATGTCTACAGCGCACTAGCTCATCTATTTGGAGTTTGTACCTAGTATGTCTACAGCGCACAGAGCTCGTCTATTCAGAGTATATACCTAGTATGTCTACAGCGCACAGAGCTTATCTATTTGGAGTATGTACCTAGTATGTCTACATGGCACAGAGCTCCTCTATTTGGAGTATATGCCTAGTATGTCTACAGCGCACAGAGCTCCTCTATTTGGAGGACTTACCTGGTATGTCTACAGCGCACAGATCTATTTGGAGTATATACCTAGTATGTCTACAGCGCTCAGAGCTCCTATATTTGGAGTATGTACCTAGTATGTCTACAGCGCACAGAGCTCCTCTATTTGGAGTATGTACCTAGTATGTCTACAGCGCACAGAGCTTATCTATTTGGAGTATGTACCTAGTATGTCTACAGCGCACAGAGCTTATCTATTTGGAGTATATACCTAGTATGTCTACAGCGCACAGAGCTCCTCTATTTGGAGTATGTACCTAGTATGTCTACAGCGCACAGAGCTCCTCTATTTGGAGTATGTACCTAGTATGTCTACAGCGCACAGAGCTCCTCTATTTGGAGTATGTACCTAGTATGTCTACAGCGCACAGAGCTTATCTATTTGGAGTATATACCTAGTATGTCTACAGCGCACAGAGCTTATCTATTTGGAGTATGTACCTAGTATGTCTACAGCGCACAGAGCTCCTCTATTTGGAGTATGTACCTAGTATGTCTACAGCGCACAGAGCTCCTCTATTTGGAGTATGTACCTAGTATGTCTACAGCGCACAGAGCTTATCTATTTGGAGTATATACCTAGTATGTCTACGGCGCACAGAGCTTATCTATTTGGAGTATGTACCTAGTATGTCTACGGCGCACAGAGCTTATCTATTTGGAGTATGTACCTAGTATGTCTACAGCGCACAGAGCTCCTCTATTTGGAGTATGTACCTAGTATGTCTACAGCGCACAGAGCTCCTCTATTTGGAGTATGTACCTAGTATGTCTACAGCGCACAGAGCTCCTCTATTTGGAGTATGTACCTAGTATGTCTACAGCGCACAGAGCTCCTCTATTTGGAGTATGTACCTAGTATGTCTACAGCGCACAGAGCTCCTCTATTTGGAGTATGTACCTAGTATGTCTACAGCGCACAGAGCTCCTCTATTTGAGACGACGTACGTGGTATGTCTAAAGCGCAACCAAAACGGTGAAGCTTTTTATTCACTATTGAAACATTATAAAACCTGACATATTCTTTATTTTCACTGTATTTTTTAATCAAGAAAATTTTTTTTTTTTAAATCTTTGCAAAACCTGTAAAATGTCATAAAACTATCCTTTCAGAGGCAGAGTTTTCTTACCATCTCTTTGTATCTCTCCAGCTCTCTTTGATGCTCTGCGTTTTCTGCCCTCTCATTCTGTTCTTTCATATGTCGTGCAATCTCAGACTCTCGTTTCTTGAAAAAAAAAATTGGGCAATTGGATATTAAAAAAGGAATTAAGAGACAAAAAAAGACTATAGGAGCAAAAGCAGACATTTCACTATCATGTAAAGAAGACCACAGAAGCAATTAAAAATGTGATTCATCAAGAAAGAAAAAGAAATCAATGCTTCTTCACACTCTTAATGCATATATCTTCTTTGAAAGAATAAAAAAGGTTGTGACCTCTGAACATACCTTACAAATCCAAAATAATGAAAAATATTTACAAAGAACTTTAAAGAAACAAAAATATGAAAAAAGAAAAAAAAGAATATGAAAGAATGAGTTATGGTGTCTGAAAATTTGCAGGGTTGAGTTTAAAACAAACAAAATGAGGAAGCTGAAGACTGGAATGTTATTATTGCTTTCTTGTCTGGGGCATTTGGTTTAGATTCACATAAAATTATTGAAATTACTAATGAAAGGAAGCAAACACAAAAAAAAAGGCAAAATGATAATGTGACATTGAAATTTACTATTGCAAAAGAAAGACATAGGCATTGAACTTACACTTTTATAGATGAAATCCCTTTATTTTTCAGTTCAAAACAATTAGTTAAAAAAAAAAAAAACTCTATCTGAAAGTTTAGAGGCATTTTCACCCCTACAATTATGTTTTTTAAAAAAGCAATCTCTATTGTGTTACAAAGCTCCTACCATCTCATCGTATTTGACTGCCTCGCGCTCAGCCATCTGCGCGGCCCTCTCCTTGTTCATGTAGCCTGCTCTTAATTTGGCCTCAAGCTCTCTCAGCTCCAGACTGGGAGGGTGGATACAAGCAGGTGGAAATAACATGGGAGGATAAATAATTTAAAGAGAATTGAGAGAGAGAGAGAGAGAGAGAGAGAGAGAGAGAGAGAGAGAGAGAGAGAGAGACAGAGAGAGAGAGAGAGAGAGAGAGAGAGAGAGAGAGAGAGAGAGAGAGAGAGAGAGAGAGAGAGAGAGAGAGAGAGAGAGAGAGAGAGAGAGAATGAAAGAAAGAGAGAGAGATTATACCAATACCTCACTTATTTGCCATAAATATGAAAATATCAGTTTAAAAGAGAGGAGAAGGAGCCAACAAATTTTAGCTTCAAGAAATAGTAAAAAAAAAACTTCACTCAACTGGAATGTTATCTATTTGATGTAATTTTTTCATTCGAACTGAACTTCACAGTTTCAGATGTGAATAGTACAAAATTGTTACCATTTTAAGAACTTTGAATTTTATACATACAACAAAGAGTAGCTCTAAGTTTAATGCTTTAGTAACATACCTTAACACAATCTACAGAGAATTCCTACAATTTATCTAACCATCAGTTCTCAACTTGCTTTGAATTGCTCAAAGTTCAAAGAAAATGACGAGGAGAAAGATTTTGTGGTACAATAGAATTCCCTTTTGACCTCAAACACTCACCTGGTTTCCCGAATCTGTTGTCTCATTTTTTCGTCCTTGAGCTGCTCAAACTTGACCCTCTCAAGCTCCCTGGCCAAATTCTCCTCCTGCTCCAGCTGCTGCTGCTTCATGATCCTGTTACGCTCGCCCTGTACCGGACGCCACAGGTCAAAGTTTATTGAGCATACTTTCAAGTAAAAAGGAATACCATGCTAAATTTAGCTCTGTAAAAATTAAGTCTACTTTTTTTTCTTTTTTTTTTTGCGTTTAAGCTTAGCTACTGACTAGAATTGGGCATCCACATGTTGAACTATGCAGTAAAAGATAGAATGCGCACCCGGATATAAACAAGATGATGAGGCTTTTCTAATTTCTAAAAAGTTTACTAGGCTAACATAACCTGTAGCAAATTTTTTCAGTCATTTTATGGTTTCGAAAAAATATTTACGAGTGTCTTCAAAGCAGAAATTACACAAGAGGAGTTCCTGATCCATAGTATAATCTTCTCTTTTGTTTTTTCATTTCCTTCAAACTAACCTTTGTGATAGCTTCGTCCATTTCCATTTCTCTTTTCATCACTTCCTGTTGCCTCAGAAGACGCCTTTTTGATACCTGTGTAATATAAGACAAAATGTTGGAGATTCTTAACAAGTATAACATAGGTATTTGATACTGTTTAATTAACAAAATGCACTTGTGTTTACTACAAATATGTGTAACCACATTATTCAGGAAAAACATATCCTTGAGTTATGACTGTCAGCCACATTACTATATAGAATTATACCTTTGATTAAATTGCCATCCAAAACTAATGAACATCTAAAAGTCAAGGTTTATTTTTTTCTTTAAAAGAATTCAGCAGGCCGATTAGGTCAATTTGACACAAATTCTGTCTGGAGAAGTTCTTGAGACACAAACAAAGACATCATCTATTGTTTAAAGATAAGCGGCAAAGTAAGAAGATAAACAATACATTGTCACAACTTAGAAGCTTGCCCTGCAGAAAGTCTTATTTTCAATTGAAATCAAGATAACTAGGAGCCACCAACTCATAGCTATTTCCACATTTCGTTGTGCATTATTTGACATGTAAATAAAGCATAGGTAAAATTCTGTTGGGATGTAAATGTTTCAGTGGTTTATGAGCCCCCATAAAAACCCATAAATAGTGTTACTGTATTGTGTTTCTATAGCTTTACATCATTATGATTTTGATTTACAATGGTAGAAACAGTGGACTTAAAAGATGTGTCTCAAACAGAAAGCATGAAAAATGTATCTATATAAAAATTTGCTTGATAAAAACATTAGGCATGCCTTTGAGCCTATTCCTTCTGAAGGATGGGAAAAGACAAACAATACAGACAAGACAAATTTTCAAATTTTTTAGAATCAATATCTCAAAAACCGTTATTTTTTTTCAAAAAAAAAAAAAGAAGATCTCTATTACTTTACAATAGTTGTTTGAATAGAAATAAGAATCAAACTTTAAGACAATAAATGCTGTTTAAATGTATTTTGAAAGTTGCTAAACATCTGATTACTAAAATTAAAATATCAAGTACTCTTGAAACAAATAGTGCTGTTGAAGAATTAAAAGTGACAAGTCTCTGTTTTTGAGGAGCCACATTTTTAACATATACGTGAGTAAACGATGTTAAAGTAAAGCATACAACTAAATAAAAGAAATCAAATATAAAATCGCATGTATTGACTATTTTCTTTTGCAGTCCCTACATTTTAAGACAGCACTTGTCTGTGCAGACATACCGATTCCTCCCGTTTGATAGCCTCATCGAAATACTGTGCCATCTTTTTCTCGTGCTGCAAGTCACGTAAAACTTCCTCCCTGGCCTGATTCTTCTCCAGCTGCCTGTGGTACATCGCCTTGTCCTGCCGCTCCGTCCTGCGTGCCATAGCCTGAGCAGATCACAAAGAATTACAAAAGTGTAACTCCTGCCTAGGCTTTAGATTAAATATATAATAATCAACCAGTTTATGACAATTTTATAAACAATGAAAAAAGCGAAAAAGTTTGGTACTTACAAGGTGCTTGAAAAATCTGGAACTGTTACTAAACCTTTAACTGTTTCTGGTAATAGATAACTGATCACACGTCAAACCATGCTATCAGTCTGAAGGCTTTTGCTTATGGAAAAAAACTGTAACCCCAGTACTGCTACACAATTTTTCCTGCCCCATGCTAAGGAAATTTTTGTGAGACTATAGATATGCCCAGCATGTAAAAATTTTCTACAACTGTAGCAAATATAAATAATAGCAATATATACCCAAAACTATATATCAAAGACAAAGCCATGGCTTGCTAATCGAGATCTAGTCAAGACTGACGCTCTTTCATACAGCATGGGCTACAAGCCAAACACACAGGAACGGTTTTGTGAGTGTGTTGTGTATGTATTTTGCACATGTGTTTAACTTTCCTTGTCCATTTTGATGATACCATGAATTATTTCAGTTTCGGGAAACCTTGAGCTTTCCAGTGATAAAGCGTAACTGATTTTCAAAGTGGCAAAATAAAACTTGCTATATTAAGCACTAACAGCGCATGGGACACCCTTCAGACAGGCATGTATAATGGTCGTACACAGCACAGGCAACTGGTTAAGGGCCTTCCAAAAGCAATTCTATGATTAACCCTATGAACCCTGAGCTCCTGAGTCTTAAAATCACCTGTACCTGGGCTCCTTGGAGTCAAAATGAAGCATTTTCATACCAGCTCACTATATGGATGCTTATGAGGCTATTTCTGATTCAATTTGCATAAAACTGTACACTATTTTGACTAAGTAAAGTCTTTTGTCCACTCAGTCCCTAAATACAGGCTTGAAAGTGAAACATTAGCATCACCACTGTCAGTAGGATTGTTTACATTCTGTGCCCACTAGGTCTAAAACTAGAGCTAGCTCTATCTTCATTGTCACTATGTTTCTAGTTCCCTGTCTGGATAACTAGCATTTAATTTCTGTTTGTCATTAGAATTATACAAATCATCTATAACCTAATCAGCTATGAATAGACGCTGACGTTTATTAGCTTTACCTGATGTAGGCATGAGAGAAAGAGATAGTTTTTATGTTGAAAACAAAGGTAGAATTCACCATAGTTTGCCGTCCATGGGTGCAACCATTGTGAAAAATGACGTAAGAACATGTGGTTTGAAGCCTGAACCTGATCGGTTCATTAAATTTAGAAGGAGCGTCAGTTAGAGAAGTCTAAATTTAGGGCCTAGTCAAAATGACCTCAGGGTCGCACTCAGTATAATAGTGTGTACTGTCATGTGGCGCACTCAGGGTCGAGTTAAAGCATTGTGATCTTCAAATTTCTTTTTCTATCTGTCAAGTTATTTTGCCTCTTTCAAAACTGATGAAATATCTTGCGACCTACCCTAATCAGTCTGGCGTTGGAAAGGCGAATTCGGTATAAACAACATTTGAAAGTATAAAAAGTTCTCTTTGATCTGCAATTTCAATTAAGGAGAAATCTTGTATTTTTTCAGAAAATCTGTAATATTTCATTTCAATTGTATTACTACCGAAAAGTATAGAAAAATTACCATTTATTGCAGATACTAACACTTCTTTTATAATGACCTTTTTTTTCGCAATCTTTCAATTTAAAGACTGAACGGGTCTCCTAAGTTTAAAGTCAGGACAGGAGAGTTTTTATTCTACGACAAGGGAAAAATTAATGCAAAAAAATTTAATGAGAGTTGAAAGATGCCTTAAATTTAATTTTTAAAAATATTCGTCTCATACTCATTTCCACACAAATTTGCATTAAATATGGCTATCAATTAAGATTTTTGTCAGTCCTGCTTTCAGGCCAGTACTTAGCTGTACAAAATATGGGGTTTTCTCGAATTGATGAGGATCAGGTCTTACTTCTAATTCATATTGGTTTTTGGATCAGAAAGTTGTAAAGTTTTTCCATCATTCAAATTGGTTATAATATATCCCTTACTGGAGAAAAAGTCTTCCATTTATTGTGTGGTTTACAATAAAGGATGAAACATTTTTTTTTTTTTAGATTTTTCGATGTATCTGCAAAAAGTTGTTTTTGCCCCTCTACCTCCCAACCTCACCACCATCCATTCATAAAGATCTTACATGGAGATTGTTTTTTTTATGCAGACATTTATTAAAAATAGATCAAGCTTTCTCATTTTTTACAGAGCAGCTAGTTAGGATTCTGATAAACTGATCTGAATCTATTTTGGAAGCTTGGTGACTTGGTCTTAGGTCTATACATTGGACTGCATTTGCATCTACAAACAATAATTCTAATATCTTACCTGATTAGACAGTAAAATTCTCATGTATATTCAGATCTGATTCTATATTATCTTGCAGTTTATTTGATTAAGAGGTGTGTTAGATTCTAGATCTATAGCCTATCTAGGACCTAGCTCTAACATATATGTTCCATTATAGGATAGATCAGATCTCTCTAAAATACACACGACAAACGGAAGCTGGAGCACATTTTACACCATTTAAAGAAAATCAACATGATTAAACATACCATGATTATTTATTTAGGCTATCGTAAGCCTTTAGTCAAACAGAGAGAAATACAGCCAAGATCTCAATAGACGCAGCAGGTATTAGTCGCTCAGCGTAACACAAGGTGATGCTGAAAAGAATAAAAATGGCGGGCGACTGTTTTGGAGATCCGGAAATTCCATACCGTTGCTAAGGTGGAGCAGCTTATAAAAATTTGATTAAAGCTAAGAGTGTATTTCTCAAAATAATTCTTAAGAAGAAAATTGAAGCGAAGATAAATATATTTAACTTATATACCTTCTAAATAATTTGTTTCAATTAAAATGATATACTTTAACTTTAAATTTACTCGTCTAATACAATCATTGTTTACAATAATGGACGTAACCGATAGGGGAGATCATCCTAAATTTTGTTATCTTGTATCACTGGTCTACTACTTTGATTTTTCTTTCCCTTTTTTCACTTAATCATAATTTTTCCATCTTTGTCATCAAAAAGGAGAGATGAGGGCATAGTGGAAGGAGAGATGGGGAGAGGGTTGGGGGGGGGGGGAGAAAAGAGCGAGAGCGAGAGAGAGAGAGAGAGAGAGAGAGAGAGAGAGAGAGAGAGAGAGAGATGGAAAAGGAAGGAGAGGGGGCTAACCCCTGAAAGAAATCTGTGATAGATATTATCTCAGAAATGAAAATAATTTTAAAAAATAATATAATAATAAAAAATAAAAAGGAAAAGAAACATTCATAAATTGCTAAAGAAAAAAATCATGCCTTACCTTCCATGGTCTCACTATGGACCGATATACAAGGAATATTTAATCATGCAGTGTGACTTAGAGGAGATAGATAGTGCGCGAGAGAGAGAGAAAGAGAGAGAGAGAGAGAGAGAGAGAGAGAGAGAGAGAGAGAGAGAGAGAGAGAGAGAGAGAGAGAGAGAGAGAGAGAGAGAGAGAGAGAGAGAGAGACTGTCGGATAGGAAACTCAACCATACTATTCACCCTTGCTCGAGAGAGCCTAATAGCTGGGACCAGTTACATATTAACTATTGTAGTTAGGTATGGCAAGGGAAAGGTTCAAACCCACATCCGCGGTGAATAACATCAAGCTCATCTTCTTTCTACGTTGAGCATGGCGGAGGCCAAGCACAACATTAACAGGGTTAAGTATTTCTCAAAAGACCTCTTCTGAGCTGCATGACAAACACAGAACCTTTACAGAGTTAAGCTGGAAGCATTTATGGTCACACACGTCAAGACTGTCACTTATCACATGGTATCAATTCCCGCTTAGAAAAAAATCATTATCAATAAAAACAAAAAAACAAAACAAAGCAAGAACAAACAGACATGCAAATAAACAAACAAAACCTTTAAACTTTTTAAGATCCTGATAATCCTTCTTTTTTATCCTAATGAGATCAGTTTCTAGAAAAACATTCATTGATATTAAAGTTTAAAAGAACAAGTTACACAGAGACTGAAGATTATCGGTAGTGATGCAGTAAACGCATTGAGTCTGTGCTCATATAGATTAGGCTGAATTTTGTTTTCTCTCTCTCTCTCTCTCTCTCTCTCTCTCTCTCTCTCTCATATATATTATGTCATCATGTCTGTCTTTAGCTCCGCCTCTCTTCGTGGTATCTATCTCTCTCTCTCTCTCTCTCACACACTCACACTCTCTCTATATAATTATGTCTTTTTTTCTTTCCTCTGTCTATATATTTACTTTGTCACTACGCTCCTCTTTCGCTCTTCTAATCTCTCCCTAATCATTCTCTCCTTTTCTTCCCTCTCCACCGCCTTTGTCTTTGTCTGTCATATCTCTCTCTGAGGAATCAAAACCGAACCAAAATACCCACAGCTGAAACCCATGAAACCTAGCCCTTTAATTCCACCCCCCCCCCCACACACACACACACCGTTTGCCTCTAACATACACCCGTGAACAATTTTCACAAAAGCAAAACCTCATTTTTCTATGCAAAACACATTACAGTTTCGAAATACTCTTTTTGAATGTATTCGAAATTTCGCAATCGAGCAAAAAGAAACTCTTATGCGCCAATCAGGCCAGTTTCAGTAGGTAAAATTTCTAACAGTTATCAACGATGACTTCTCAGACCGGAAATTCGTTCAGAATTGATCGCATCATTCGAGTTCCAACCCAAACAGCTTCGTCAAATTTATAGCTTGAGAAGTGAAAAAAAAAACAAAAAAGCTTCCGTAACAGAAGGAATATGGATCCGGGTAGAGCCTTATAAACCCCAAGACTTCTAGACATTTCTCGGCATGTGCACAGTCCGCATCGCCTACAAACAGTGATCTACTCTATGTAACTTAAAACATGACACCCCACAACACACAACCACAAGTCTTAGAGTCACATGTTTCATGAGATCGGAGTCGGTTGACCTTCACCCCCCCCCCCCCACCCTGTGGCTCTGATGCATGATTGGTGCAGGAGCGACTTCTCAGTCAAGCCACCACGACCTCGCGTCACCTCGGGCCTGACTGGTCCGAAAAACAACCAGGTTTGCTCTTTGACCTATATCAGCTTCGCCTGACGTAAAATTAAAGAGAAATACTACGGCTGAAAAAAAATTAAAAAAAAAAAAAAAAACCGTCAGAAATTCAAGGGGATTAAACATTGCTGACTGTAACTGAGAGGGGCAGAGAAGAGGAGTGCGAAATGTGTTCTTGATCAAGAAAATCCACCGTGAAAAAATCGTAGCTTTGCCCTCTTAGTTCTTGTTACTTTAAGACATTTTGTGGCCCATGGGAATCATCTTAAGACAATTATTAATTAATTAATTAATTTTCTTTTTAAATTTCTGCTTCACGCCGTAACAATGTTGCTTGGGTTGAAAGGCAATTTATTTTTACTTTCTTTTTTTTTTTAACCATTAGAAAAAAAAAATAATTCGATCGAAATCCACGAAGAAGTAAAACTTCCCCACAGAGTTTCGGAGACTTGGTCGGTAACGTTATCAGATTAGACAGGGTGTCTTGTGTATCTTGAAAGATACCGACTGATCCAGGCATGAAGCCTAGAGTCTATCTTAGTAGGTCAGACCTTTGACAGGTAAGGGCAGTATTTGGCAATAATACTTTAGATTCGACAAACGTGGTCTACACCGAGCAACAGATACCAGGTTACAGCAGGAAAGGAGTTAGGAGAGAGAGAGAGAGAGAGAGAGAGAGAGAGAGAGAGAGAGAGAGAGAGAGAGAGAGAGAGAGAGAGAGAGAGAGAGAGAGAGAGAGAGATTCAGAGAGATTAAAGACTAAGGCTCTGAAAAGAGAGAAAGAAAAGAAAAAACATTGAAAAATAAAGAAAGAATGAAAGAAATTGAGAGATAAGAGATAGACAGGAAAAGATTAAGGAAAGATCGCAATTAAATCAAAGAGGAAAAAAGGAAGTCGGAACGGGTGATAAAAGATAGAGAGAAGCGGAAAGAAAATAAAGGAGGAGAGAGGTAGGTAGTGCGATAGACAAACCGAATGGGAAAGAAAGTAAAGAAATAAATAGACAGATAGATAAATAGATAGATAGATAGATAGATAATTAGAAAGATAAATAAACAAAAAAGATAGATAAAAAGTATTTGTACAGTTCGATAAAAAGAGATCTGCAGAGAGATAGATAGATAGACAGACAGACAGATAAATAGATAGAAAGATAGCTAGCTAGCTAGCTAGGTAGATAGATAGATAGATAGATAGATAGAAATATACATTCAACACCACCACCAACAACAGAAACAATGACAATGACAACAACAATGACAAAAACAGCAGCAAGAAGAGAAAGAAGAAGAAGAAGAAGAAGAAGAAGAAGAAGAAGAAGAAGAAGAAGAAGAAGAAGAAGAAGAGCAACAACAACAACAACAACAGAAACAACGCAGTATGAAAACTACTTTCGCCTTGCGTCAAACATTCATGCATAATACTAAAAGAAAAAATTATAAAAAAATCCAAAAATGAAAAGGAGGCAAACGTTTTTTTTTTTGGAGTACAAACACCCAAACCCTCTTCAGCAATGCAAACCAGTTCCACCTGAAACTGTTCTATTATTAGAATATTGACACATCGCTCTTTCTTTCACTCTGTATTCATACTTCAGGCCAACTGAATTTCTTAGTGACTTGGGTAGAAAGAGTATAGCACTGGCTGCTGATTTCGCTCTGTTTATTATAAATGCTTAACTATCAGTTGTGCAACAATCTCTCTCTCTCTCTCTCTCTCTCTCTCTCTCTCTCTCTCTCTCTCTCTCTCTCTCTCTATATATATATATATATATATATATATATATATATATATTTGTTCATGTCTATTTCAGTTGTTTTTCCCCCTCTAACTCTCTATTTATGTTCTGTTATTCTCCCCCCCCCCCTCTCTCTCTTTTCAATAGTTTTCATCTATCTGTCTATCAATCTATATTTCTATAATATTTTAGGATTAATCTTTTAATCTATCTGTCCATCTGTATTTGTAGCTACCGATTTTTAATCTATTTATCTAATTATTATGTTTATATAAAATCATTCATTCATCTATTTATCTTTCTATCACTTAATCTTTCCATCTGTGTATCAGTCTATCTGTCACTCAATCTTTCCATCAATCTATGTATCCATCTATCTATCTATCGCTCGATCTTTCCATCTATCTATCTCTATCTATCTATCTGTC
>JAWDGP010002732.1:222500-225000 GCA_033675545.1 Elysia crispata | reverse complement strand
TGTTATCATAACCAGATGCGCTTATTTTTTGTTTTTATTTTTTTTTCATAATAATTCTCGCCAATTCGTAGTATATTCAAATATGTATATATTATTTATTTTGCCTATATAGAGAACACTAGGCGTCGAGTCTCTGTAGTTTAAAGTAATTGTCTCTCTGATCAATCATCAACAGTAAATTAGTTGAATAAAATTTTCTTTCGAGACTTGGAGACACTTAGAACGTGGCGCTTATCCTGATTTCAGAAATGTGAATTTGATACGTGACATCTTGGGATGTCATTCAGTTCAGTCGACAGAGCGTTGGGCTCACAGTAAGAAAAGTCCGGGTTCGAATCTTGGCTTGGCCAACCTGATGGTGAGGTCGCATCTCAACTAATTAGCCTTTCTCATGGATTGACAGGAGCCTGATGGAGGTATAGATTACAACGATATTGCCTACAGACACTGGGTCCAGACTTGAAAACAACAATTACATCCCTTGCAAAAGTTACACATTGCGTACAGAAAATTTACCAATTCATCCATGTTTGAAGGGAGAAGAAAAGCCAACTAAACTGTTTTTCCCATCGATCTAATTCGGGATCTCTAGATTGAGAATTCGAATCATAACCTTACAAGCAGCCCATTTTGCTACGTGTGATCTAAAAGTCTTTTATTTTTGCAGTATCGACACAGCATTCATTTGTTTCTTTCTTTGAGAATGGGAGCTCTTTGACATGAATTTGTTTTTCATTCTTTCTTTAAAAAAAAAAGATTTTCTTTGTTAGAAAAGCGTAATTCCCAAAGGCTCGACGTCTACTGTTTTCGATTTTTTCCCATTGTTTTTGTTTTGACTTGACCACTTGCCATAACATATAAATCTTATACGTGCTACAACAATGCAACTGTACTCTTTAAAAATCATTTTTTTTTTCTTTTGTTACTTTGTTTTATACTTTCTATGAAAACAGAAATATCTTTTTGATTAAAATAATTTTTTTTAACCACCTCTTTCTAAGAGTTTTGGGGTTAAAGGCCTTTGTATTAACTGTTATGTATAATTTGTAAGGAATAAAATAAAACATTTTTTATATTTTTATTTTGAACTTCTTTTTGCCTTTTTTGTCCACAATTTACGGCTCTGTCTATTGAAAAAGAAAGTGAAAATCGTCTGATTTCGTTCACCAGAGTAGCCTCCCTCTATACGGCTTGTCATGTATTGTGTTCGTTCACCAGAGTAGCCTCCCTCTATACGGCTTGTCATGTATTGTATATGGCTCCGTGTTATGTATCCAAATCATATTGTAGAAAAGAGAATTGTTTCTTCTAAAAACCTGAAATCCATAAAAACCATAGTTTGTATCATGTGATCTTCCATACCTGTGGTTAAGTTTTAAAAAAAAACTGCACAAAGTTCCAAAGGCATTTTGTCTTTCGACTCCATTTTGGGTCACTCTGGTTCTTTAAGAGACACAATCATACTTGAATTTGTTTAGAACCACTTGAAATCCATAAAACCCATAGTTTAAATCACGTGATCTTCCACACCTTAGACGGTGTTTCCCTCAAACTACTGCACGATGTTCCAAAGATATCGTGTCTTTCGGACACATTTTACGATACTCTGGTTCTTTGGCAGACACACATTTCAATTTTTTTAGAACCAGTAGTCATACGAAGACCATTTTTTCATATTCTCTCAACCGTATATAACTTCTAATTTTGCTTCGCTGTAAAATGGTTTCCTGCAGTCATGAGATAAGATAAGATAAACTTTATTCATCCCACTTGGAGAAATTCAAAACTGACATGCCCATTGACATAAAAAAGACATAAATACATACAATAGAAATACTGTACAGGCTTATGTAAACAAGATACATATATGCATTCATGTTTCTAAACACAGATAGATAGTATATTACATAGGATAAGTATAGAGACACGGAGAACATTCAGTGATAAAAAAGTGTAATGTTTAAAAATGTTTACCTTGTAAGGATTGTAATGTATAAATAAAAAAAAAATAGAGTTTAAGAGTTTAAATTATGATATTATTATTTTTAAAATCAATTTTAAAGTGAAAAAGGATTCTGAATTTAACGTATAATATTATACATAAAATATAAAAAGATATTGGACTTAGTTTTCTGTAGGTAGCATCTACACACGTCTTGTCCATTCTTCACCTTTTATGTTTCATTGAAAAATGCAATTGATTTTGGCCTTCCGTGCGCCTTCCTTCTGAAAATGTGTGTTACTTAGTTTTCCGTTTCTTTTGCACGCGTATACGTTCAACACTCTGTGTTGTTTATGGACGAAAAACCAGATCATTTAAACACAGATTTTAACCAACTCTCTAGCCTATCAATTTGAATCGACGAAATGCATTTATTTCTAAATGGTCACAAACTATTTGGCCAAAGTTTTATTTCACTGATAGTTTTCAACATAAAAAAGTTCACAAACATAATCATAATACAAAGACTGATTTTTTTTTAGAATCTAAGTGAAGGAG
>JAWDGP010002732.1:215000-217500 GCA_033675545.1 Elysia crispata | reverse complement strand
AGAGATAAACGCATTTCGACGCATAAAAGTAATATAAAAATAGTTAAATTTATGTTAAATGGTCTGGTATTTCCGCTAGAAAATGGAATGAACACACAGATTGTTGAATGATTGTACACCGTTCATAGGAAACGGAACATAAACACACATAAAAGGCGCATTGACAGCAGGAAACCGTTTTACAGCGAAGAAGAATTAGAAGCTATAAAAGGTTGAGAGAATCTGAAAAAATGGTCTTCGTATGACAACTGGTTCTAAACAAATTGAAGTGTCTCCTAAAGAACCAGAGTATCCTAAAATGTGTCCGAAAGATACGATATCTTTGGCACATCGTGCAGTTGTTTGAGAGAAACACCCTCTAAGGTGTGGAAGATCACGTTATTTAAACTATGGGTTTTATGGATTTCAGGTTTTATTTTTTTTTAGAAGAAGCAACACTTTATTTCTACAATATGATTTGGGTACATAACATGGAGTCATATATAATAGATAACAAGGCGTATAGAGGGCCGCTACTCTGGTAAACAAAGTCAGACGATTTTGGCTTTGGATTTCAGTAGACAAAGTGTGAACAATAGAGACAAAAAAAGTCGAAATAAAAATTAAAGAGAAAATAATTTATTTTATTTCTTTCAAATTATACTTAACGCTTGACTCCATAACTCTTGGACAAAATTATTGTGGTTAAAAACAGAAAAAAATATTTTCATAGAAAGAACAAAACAAGAAACATGTCCTCTATAAAAGAAGCTTAATTTAAAAAAAAAATGCTTTTTAAAGAAGAAAATTGACGTGCGGTAGCACCTTTAAGAGTTATATGTTTTGGCAAGTGGTCAAGTAAAAATAAAAAAAAAATAACATAAAACAAAAACTAACAGAAAAGATCAAAAACAGGAGATTCGAACCACTGGGCATTTGTTAACATAAAAATAATATTTAGATACAGAAAAAAAACAAAAACAAAAACAAAAACAAAAAAAACAAGCAAAACAAAACTAAGATGGTTAAGCATACATTAAATCTAAAATTTTGGATTGAAGAATTTATTTTTTATGCGTGTGTATATAATTATTATTTATAAAGGTTTCGTGACGTTAAAAGAAATACGCAGTTAAAAAAAATTAGCTTAGCTAGACATAATTTAAAGAGTGTTCTTGTGCTAGGTAAGACTTAATCGTTTCCAAGAGTAACCTCTGCTCATTGCGAGATAATTTTCTTCGATTTTTTTTTTCTTTTGTTCATTTTTTCCATACACAATGATCTGATAGAGGGTATACAATAGATTTGTTGCATCTTGGGGTCCCAGTGGTTCTCAAACTCTCTCCACCGATCCACGTTGATCTCTTAACGGTTCAGTGACAACACGAGGCACACGAAGCCGAGGAAGAGCGACAGACTGAACATGGACCCTGTGTCGTAGGAAGTGGCTGGTGGGAAGGACGGAATGATGGAGAGATGGGAGAAGGGAGGGGGGGGGAGAAATAAAAAGAATTTTTATAAAACAAAAGGAATATTGCTATCATTCAAAATTCATTAAATGATTCACAACAACTGCCTCTCGTGCTCCACACTGAGACTGGCAAATAAGAAACCCAACTGGAATGAATTAGGTGGAGAGGGCTAAGTTGATGGGGAGAAAATATTCTCTTAATTATAGGCAGATTTTAAGCTCTTAACACGCTCAGATTATAAATAAAAAAAATCAATAAAAATAATTCCTCATTATGATTTATTATTATTATTATTATTATTATTATTATTATTATTATTATTATTATTATTATTATTATTATTATTATTATTACTATTATTATATTAATTATTTTATTTTTGGGCTGATTAAAAACAAAAAAATTCAGCATCCATAACTTTCACAGAATAAGCAATGTATTTAAATCTTTTTTTTTTCCCTAATAAATACACCCAATTACAACGTATACAATACAAAATAACAGCAACAGACCTAAAGATAGATTCATGAGTGTATAAAATCTACTAACGCCAATTAGTTATATTTCTTCTTTCGTGTTATTTTTAAACACAGCTTACTTAACTTACTGGACTCAATAGGGGTTAATGAGAGCGAATCCAATATCCCCTTTTTGAAATCCTGGCCCTTTACGTCGCCAGTGCAATTCACGTTGAAAACACAATTCCAGAAGTCCTCCCACTCGTATCTTTCCACAAGGACGGGAGTGAGGAAGAGAATAAAATGTGGGAAAAAATCGGGGAAGAGGGAAAAACGGAATATTTATTTTCGATTCTTTTATATTCTTTTTTTTTTTTACAAAGGAGATGATAACGGTTAAATAATAGTTACAGCTATAAGGGTTATGATGACGATGATGATGATGATGATGATGATGATGATGATGATGATGATGATGATGATGATGATGATGATGATGACGAAGATGATGATGTTTGATGATGATGATGATGATGATGATGATGATGATAATGATGATAATGATAATGGTGATGATGATGAGGATGATGA
>JAWDGP010002732.1:130000-210000 GCA_033675545.1 Elysia crispata | reverse complement strand
CGCTAAGATGGGAGGTCAAAGGTCACCCCAAGATCACAGGGTCACTACGCTGACCTTCACCTTTCTAGTTCTGCTGGCGGTAAACGGGCCATTCGAATGTCAAGGTCAAGAGATAACATCTGACGTGGCCCACAATGTGTGCACGCTGAAGGGGCGTGTCAACACCGATAAAGAGTGAGTTCTTATTGGTCGGTGTGACCCTAGATGCCCTTTAGTTGTCTGCTGTTGACTTACTTAACTGCTATCTTTTCTTTCATTTTTTTCCTTTCTGAGCACTTAAAACTGAATCAGAATTAAGATAAAAGTGTAAATAAATGAAATTATGATTAGAACCAGGATACACCATTTTCTCCTTTTTTTTGGTTACTTTTCATTCACCTACCTGATAAGAAGATTTTGTATTTCAAAAACCAAAATCTGAGTTCAAGGTAACTCAACAGGTAACTCAAGGTAACAAGGTAACTCAACAGGTAACTCAAGATAACAAGGTAACTCAACAGTAAAATAAAATAAAATAAAAGCGTCAGAAAAAGCTGCACTTCTTTTATATAATATCGATCTTGGAACTGAAATTAGCATCATGCTGAAAGTATGTCTTTTTTCTTTTTTCTTCCCTCACTTTTTTCCCGCATATCTTAAAAGTCAGTCATACTACAATTTACATAAAATAAAAAAAAAAGGTAGCCTTTCTATTTCAAAATTTCCCCAGAATACTGAGTACAAAGTCGAGTTCACCTCAACTTACACGATGAGATCAAATTGATACAAGATACTCAGTCTGTGAGAATAATATTGAACATGTGTGGACTAAATGCCCCCTGTTTTGATTATCTCCCTTCCATCCTTGCAGCTGGTACGGCTACCTTCTCCAGAAAGTTCTCAAGCAGGACTACGCCAAGATTGAGTATCAGATAACGTACCCGGTGAAGGAGTGTTGCGCCTCACTGCTGATCTACTACGACAATCAGGTCAAAGAGTTCCGCCCCAACATGTCCTGTGAGGAGAGATTGGCTGTCCTGCCGGCGGACAACAACCAGGTAGGGTGTTGAGGTTAGGTCTCGCCCAAGTTCTGGGTCTCTATGTCTTGGACATAAATAGATCTCCATATATGTAGGTCTTGTGCCAGAGCCCCGTAATTTCCGTTCAATAAAATGACCATTCCAAGCATAACTTAGACCATGATAAAATATTACAGGCTTTATAGTGAAGATAACAAAAATATGCTTCCTCTTTTTACTGCAAAACCCTTTAGAATATAATAATTCCTTTGATGCTATTTCATAAGTTTTAACTAACAAGGGAGTCAAAACTCTCTTGAATGATTACTAATATACCCTGCAAACAATGAAATTCTGAGACAGAAAAAAATTGGTGACATTTTTTTTGAGATGCATACAAGTATATGCTACAATGTACAAAAACAAAAACAAAAGAAAACCAATAAAAACAAAACTTAATCCTTTTCATTATGAGTCCCTATAGACACTATTTATGTTTATCTAAAGGTATTTTAAAACCTTTATCTCAATCCACATTTTGATAGTTCTCGAGGTGTGAATTATGCCGAGTCTGTGTACCAGATGTAAATTCTGCTCTTGATTCGGTCTCAATATATCTCTAAGATTTTTCTGAGACAATAGCTTACAGGGCGTCTTACTTGAAACTGCATGTATCTTGCACAAGGAATTAACAAACAAATTCCTCATCAGTTCTCTGCAGGCTATATTAGACATAAAGGAGCAAATGATGTGCTTTGGTTTTTTTTTTATTTTTTTTTTATACCAAACTTATTTATCATTCGTATTTCAATGCTACTTATCTCTCAAGAGTTTATTGGGAGGAAAACCCAAGCTTAACCAGTCCTGAGATTTTAGGAAACTTCTTATTGCAGGTTCAAGTTCTAATGTCAAATATGGTGACGTCAGTTCTGGGGCCTCATTACAAAATAGCCTTTGGGAACCCCTTAGGGCAAGCATGTCCCAAGTTCGGCCTTCGAGCCAAACCCGGCCCGTGGCCAAATCTACACTAATCCGCAGCCTCTGCCATAAAATTAAAAAAAATTTGAACGTTAATGGTTCAAAGAATGTCAGGCTAAATGGTCGGCCCCCATCTGACCCTCTTTGTAAAAAGTTTGGACACCCCTGCCTTGGGAGAAGAGGGAGGAATTGAATGCTTGCATGAGCTTTACGAAAAGAATATATCAATATATAAGCCAATTCTGATCATAACCCACTCTCTTCTTTAACACATCAAGGTGATTCCCTTGACAACCAAAGACCACCCAACCAGCGGCTGCTCCGTCTTGGAGGAGAATGGCGAAGAAGTCTACGTCTGTCGCGAGGAACGGGTTTTCAGGTCCTCCATTCCTCGCACCTGGTACTTTGCCGTGTCCAGGTGTGGCACCGAGCGCAGTGAAGGTTTCCTCAACCTCAACTATGAGTTTAACATCACAGGTGACGGTTTCACTGCAACTACAGCTTCACTAAACGTCGTGAACTGAAAGCTAATTTAGGGAAAGGAAGTAGAGTTGTTAGGATCTCCCTCTTGTAAGACTCTCTGCAATTTACATACATCCGCAAACCTCATAATGTAGCTGTTTAAAATCTTCGGCAATTATTTTTAGGATTTACTTACAGGGTCCTAAAAATATTGAAGACAAATAGGAATCTGAATTGAGAAATTAAAAATGAAAAAAGAAACAAACCACTGATATCTTTGTCTTGAACCGACTTTAATTTTGATGAGTTTATTTTGCTACCAAATATTTTGATAATTTTTTCCCGACATTCATAGACTTGTTGTAATGTCATGTTATGTTTTACGAATATATGTCAGTTCTTATTTGACCAGGTGAGGCAGTTAAGTTAAAGTAACACTGGATTCAAGGATCATTAGCTTTTGATCAATCAGGCGTGACAGGACGTTTTGAAAAAAATGAGAGGATGTTAACTTTGGCAGACAAGTTATATTAGTGCATTAAGATTGAACTTTGGGATATCTGTAAAGGGTTCCTAAGTTGTAACTTTACCCAGCGAACCAATGATTTGTATCTATGGGTTTTTTTTTTTTACCGCAGGATTCTCTGGAGAATGTGGGGAGGATGTGCACGACTTGAATAGTGATGATGTCAGTGACTCCTCTGAGGGAGAAGAGCTGGAAGAGTTTGGAGGTAAGGAAGTTAAAAGAAGAGGAAGAGGTTACGAGAAGAAGAGAACAACTTAGAGAGGATGAAAAGTCACGGGAAGAAGAGAAAAAGAGAGGAAAAGAAGTCACGGAAAGAGGAGAAAAAGAGAAGTAGAGAAGTCACGGAAAGAGGCGAAAAAGAGAGGTAGAGAAGTCACAGAAAGAGGCGAAAAAGAGAGGTAGAGAAGTCACGGGAAGAGGCGAAAAAGAGAGGTAGAGAAGTCACGGAAAGAGGAGAAAAAGAGAGGTAGAGAAGTCACGGAAAGAGGCGAAAAAGAGAGGTAGAGAAGTCACGGAAAGAGGAGACAAAGAGAGGTAGAGAAGTCACGGAAAGAGGAGAAAAAGAGAGGTAGAGAAGTCACGGAAAGAGGAGACAAAGAGAGGTAGAGAAGTCACGGAAAGAGGAGACAAAGAGAGATAGAGAAGTCACGGAAAGAGGAGAAAAAGAGAGGTAGAGAAGTCACGGAAAGAGGAGACAAAGAGAGGTAGAGAAGTCACGGAAAGAGGAGAAAAGAGAGGTAGAGAAGTCACGGAAAGAGGAGACAAAGAGAGGTAGAGAAGTCACGGAAAGAGGAGACAAAGAGAGATAGAGAAGTCACGGAAAGAGGAGAAAAAGAGAGGTAGAGAAGTCACGGAAAGAGGAGACAAAGAGAGGTAGAGAAGTCACGGAAAGAGGAGACAAAGAGAGGTAGAGAAGTCACAGGAAGAGGAGAAAAAGAGAGGTAGAGAAGTCACGGAAAGAGGAGACAAAGAGAGATAGAGAAGTCACGGAAAGAGGAGAAAAGAGAGGTAGAGAAGTCACGGAAAGAGGAGAAAAAAAGAGGAAGAGAAGTCACGGAAAGAGGAGAAAAAGAGAGGTAGAGAAGTCACGGGAAGAGGAGAGAAAGAGAAGAATATAGAAGAGAATTAATTAAGAATTGCAATCTCGCTTTGTTATGTGTGAAGGTAGTTATAATATGAACAAGAAGAACTTCATCATCATCACCAAAAACAACAACAACAACAACAACAACAACAACAACAACAACAACAACAACAACAACAACAACAACAACAACAAGAACAACAACAACAACAACAAAACAGCAACAACAACGGCAACAAAATCAAAAGAACGCAGCAATAATAATAAAATCAGCTAAAAAAATAAAAGCAAAACCAACAACAAAGTTAACTGCATTTCCACTATCACCAACATTATCACCATGATCAACAACCCATCCCCATCTCCGATCCAGCAAATCAGTAGAGAAACGATAGGAGACTTGTGCAGTAGTTTCACGCATATGATAAAACATTTAAAAGTGACAGAATACGAGAAAGACAGTCACGTTTCAGGTAAAGTCTTCCAAGTCCTACCTTGCAATACCAACCTGTATCTCCCACCGTCCTATAATTAGAATCTTGATTCATCATTGTTTCTATCATTCTGTAATCGAGTACCTCTTGAGGTACTTCAAGTGCTCTCTCTCTCTCTCTCTCTCTCTCTCTCTCTCTCTCTCTCTCTCTCTCTCTCTCTCTCTCTCTCTCTCTCTCTCTCTCTCTTTTCCTATTGAACTATAAACATAACAACCCATCCTACCCCGTGGAAAATATTAACGGTTTAGATAGAGGTCAATATAAAAAAATCTAACGATGTCCTATATATTATTAAAATATCAATTTCTCTTTGTTTGCACATTGTGTATTCACACTTATAACTGAATTTCTGTGACTTGGGTGGAAAAAGTTGGGTACGATATATAATCACTGTTCGTTCTGGTCCGTTTATATAAAAGAACAAACATAATAATCAGTTCAGTTTTACATTTCTCCACCTCTGTCTGTCTGTCTGCCTGTCTGTCTGCTCTCTCTCTCTCTCTCTCTCTCTCTCTCTCTCTTGTTATCTCTCAATTTCTTTCTCTATGTCTCTAGGTTTTTTTTTATTCACAAGCACTTCTTTATACATATATTCCTTTTTTTTTCTATCCTATTTGTCTATCTATTTATGTATTTGAGTGGTTTTTTTTTTTTTATCTATTTATCTACCTATCTACCAAAATATTACACACACATATAGTGTAGTAGTAGTAGTAGTAGTAGTAGTAGTAGTAGTAGTAGTAGTAGTAGTAGTAGTAGTAGTAGTAGTAGTAGTAGTAGTAGTAGTAGTAGTAATAGCAGCAGCAGCAGCAGCAGCAGTAGTAGTAGTAGTAGTAGTAGTAGTAGTAGTAGTAGTAGTAGTAGTAGTAGCAGCAGCAGCAGTAGTAGTAGTAGTAATAGCAGCAGCAGCAGTAGTAGTAGTAGTAGTAGTAGTAGTAGTAGTAGTAGTAGTAGTAGTAGTAGTAGTAGTAGTTGTTGTTGTTGTTGTAGTAGCAGCAGCAGCAGCAGCAGCAGCAGTAGTAGTAGTAGTAGTAGTAGTAGTAGTAGTAGTAGTAGTAGTAGTAGTAGTAGTAGTAGTAGTGGAAGTAGTAGGAGATGATAAATTAAAATCGTGATAAAGTTGTGATGAGGGTAATAATCATAAAAAAAAAACAAAAAAAAAACTTCAGAGCTATCAATAAAGTTATCGCCTACTTTTAAAGTGATAAAAGCTAATTCCTGACACAGGTTGCAATGATTTTATTTTCAAAAGTTTTCTTACAGGTAAAAGTCACGTCTCCCATTTTCCCATATATTTATACACACACATTGTGCCATATGTGAGAAGGGAAAAGCATGAGAATTAACATTAATTATTGTTGTCGCTGATGCTATTGTTATTGTTACTATTGCTTTTGCTGTTAAGGTTTATGCTGCTGTTTTTCATATGATAGTAGAGCTCGGGTCGTGCCACATAGCTCAGATTGTAAATCCAGTACAAGTAGAGCTGGGGTTGTGCCACACAGCTCAGATAGTAAACCCAGTACAAGTAGGGCTGGGGTTGTGCCACATAGCTCAGATAGTAAAACCAGTACATGTAGAGCTGGGGTTGTGCTACACAGTTCAGATAGAAAACCTAGTACAAGTAGAGCTTTGGTTGTGCCACACAGGTCAGATAGTAGACCCAGTACAAATAGAGCTGTGGTTGTGCCACATAGCTCAGATAGTAAAACCAGTACAAGTAGAGCTGGGGTTGTGCCACACATCACAGATAATAAACCCAGTACATGTAGAGCTGGGGTTGTGTCACATAGCTCAGATTTTAAACCCAGTACAAGTAGAGCTGGAGTTGAGCCAAACAGCTCAGATAGTAAATCGAGTACATGTAGAGCTGGGGTTGTGCCACACAGCTCAGATAGTAAACCCAGTACAAGTAGGGCTGGGGTTGTGCCACATAGCTCAGATAGTAAAACCAGTACATGTAGAGCTGGGGTTGTGCTACACAGTTCAGATAGAAAACCTAGTACAAGTAGAGCTTTGGTTGTGCCACACAGGTCAGATAGTAGACCCAGTACAAATAGAGCTGTGGTTGTGCCACATAGCTCAGATAGTAAAACCAGTACAAGTAGAGCTGGGGTTGTGCCACACATCACAGATAATAAACCCAGTACATGTAGAGCTGGGGTTGTGTCACATAGCTCAGATTTTAAACCCAGTACAAGTAGAGCTGGGGTTGAGCCAAACAGCTCAGATAGTAAATCGAGTACATGTAGAGATGGGGTTGTGCTACACAGTTCAGATAGAAAACCCAGTACAAGTAGAGCTTTGGTTGTGGCACACAGCTCAGATAGTAAACCCAGTACAAGTAGAGCTGGGGTACCGCGTTCGAATCCTGCCTTGGATTATTTAGTGCTCATCGAACCAGCCCTATCAGGAGACTCGACGCGAGCTTTACAGTCTCTGTTCCAATAGAAGTAAAATTTACAACGAAATTACAGTATGTCATGGCCTCTGCGACTGAAAGAATGCAATTATATTTCCCTAATACACGCATCAGTTTTGACACTTACATTCCCCTAATACACGCATCAGTTTTGACACTTACATTCCCTAATACACGTATTAGTTTTGACACTTACATTGCCCTAATACACGCATCAGTTTTGACAATTACTTTCCCCTAATACACGCATCAGTTTTGACACTTACATTCCCCTAATACACGCATCAGTTTTGACACTTACATTCCCCTAATACACGCATCAGTTTTGACAATTACTTTCCCCTAATACACGCATCAGTTTTGACACTTACATTTCCCTAATACACGCATCAGTCTTGACACTTACATTCCCCTAATACACGCATCAGTTTTGACACTTACATTCCCCTAATACACGCATCAGTCTTGACACTTACATTCCCCTAATACACGCATCAGTCTTGACACTTACATTCCCCTAATACACGCATCAGTTTTGACAATTACATTCCTCTGCTACACGCATCAGTTGTGTTATCTAAAAAAAAAACCAACAACATCAACAACAACAACAACAAAACTTCTTCCTGCAGGGCTATTCGGATTGATCCCAACAATAAAAGAGGGCCAAAAAAAAAAGCTGACCCGAAAAACGAAAGCCATTGCTCAGTGATACAACCCTCCCATTCATATTTATGATCTTCATTCTCTTCAGGCACGGCCCTAGCTCTAGCTGCTGGCGAGATGGACTGCCAAGGTCGGCTGGACGAGTGCATGATTCACTACTATAGCCCAACCTTAAGCCTGTAAGTTGAAATTGAGTCTCCTCCCTCCTGCAGTTCATCCTCCTCTTTTCTTTCATATTTTCATACCGTTGTCAGTTGCACTCTCCCTCTCCTAGTCCTACCTCTTTCTCTTCTTTTCTTCTTCGACAAATCAATATATATATATATATATATATATATATATATATATATATATTTAAAAGTAATGAAAATAAAACCATAATATATATATATATATATATATATATATATATATATATATATATATATATATATATTATGGTTTTATTATCTTTACTTTTAAATACTTCTCAGGACGCTCATCTTCCTTGACTTGCTTTCTTTAAACATCGTATTATTCATCATCAGCAGCCTCATGATCATCATTATCATTATCCTTATCTTCATCATCTTCATCCTCAACATCATCTTCATCATCCACATCATTCACATTATAATCGTCATCATCATCATCATCATCATCATCATCGTCATCATCATCATTATCCTCATCATCATCATCTCTATCATCCACATCATCATCATCTTCATCATTATTATCATCACCATCATCATTATTATTATCCTTATCTTCATCATCTTCATCATCAACATCATCGTCATCATCCACATCATTCACATCATAATCGTCATCATCATCATCATCATCATCATCATCATTATCCTCATCGCCATCATCTCTATCATCAACATCATCATCATCTTCATCATCATTATCACCATCATTATTGTTGTCATAATCAACTTCATCATTATTATCATCATCATCGTTTTAATTTTTATTGTAACAATTATTATTTCCGCCTTTGCTCGTCACATAAAAAAGTCAAGATCAGATGCTCTCTACTTCGTTCCTACCCACAATTTTTCCTCAAATCTCTCGTTTTCATCTTGTTCTTCTTTGTAAAAAGAAACGAGTTTAACAACGTGTGGAACTGTGTTTCCATGGTGGACTGTTCTGGCGATGCACGGGGCCAAGATGTGAAAAATCAATTGGTGGATAAGATCAGAAATACGCCTATAGACTCCAGTAAGTTGACTAAAATGACACTTTGACCACCGTTTAAATAAAAGAAAAAAAAAACAAAAAACAAATTGGCTTTAGTGGTTTTTATATATTCATAGATTTGTGTTTTAAAAGTTTAAAACTGTCATCGGCTTCTACTGAGTTTATTATCAACCAAGGATTGTACATAATTACATTTTACATGAATAAAAAGAAGGAAAAATTTATTTCAAGTATGATATACATTGCTTACTCTCAGAAGAGAGTAATCAAAACATTAAAAACCTCAGCCCAAAATTAATAATAATAATAATAATAATAATAATAATAATAATAATAATAATAATAATAATAATAATAATAATAATAATAATAATAATAATAATAATAATAATAATAATAATAATAATAATAATAATAATAATAATAATAATAATAATAATAATAATAATAATAATAATAATAATAATAATAATAATAATAATAATAATAATAATAATAATAATAATAATAATAATAATTATGATAAAAACCACAATGACGAATTGGTAAATTTACAGTGATCTTTATCGAGAAGATTAGGTAGACAGATTCTGCCTGGAAATCAAGAGCAGGGCTCACATAAAATTACTACGCTTAATGCCTTTCTGTTACGTTTCTATTTTGCCTGATCCTTGTCAATGCAAATACGGAGCAGACATAAAATAGTTCAAATAAAAGTAGAGGTAAAGCATATTGTCAACTGATGATAGATTTAGTTCAGACTGTCCAAGGCATAAAATATATCAAGAATAAGTATGGGTTTTACCTTAGAATGATAGCGAGGCATCTCCAATGAGAAGCCAAAATAACTTAGCGTGTAGGAGTTATAGTAGTATTATAAAAATTTTATATAAATGTGAGTATTACCTTATACTGATAACGAGGTCTCTAAAGACAAGTCAAATCAACGAAACTTAGCGTGATGAGACTTAGGGTGCTCTTTTTCAATTAACTCTTTTTAGCTTGAATAGATCAAAACAGTTTTCAGAAATTAGTTCGAGTTCAGCGATAAATCGACATAAACAACACCTTAAACTGTCTTAAGTGTTTCAAAAATAGCTCAGTTTCACACTTTTTGATAGTGATATTCCTCTTGGATTATATCTTCCCTTTTCTGTTGCCCTCTCCCAAGCCTCGCTCGTGACGTTTCTCTGTTTGATCCTTCAACAGGTTCATATGACAAAGGATCCATGTCCAGCCTGTCCCTGGTCCTCGGCTTCGTGTGCCTCGTGTTGTCACTGAACCGTTAAGAGATCAAGCTGGCTCGGTGGAGAGAGTTTGAGAACCACTGCGACCCTGAGGATAAAAGTTTAAGGTCTCAATAAAAATAAACAACAACAAAACAAAATTTGAATCAACTGACATTTTTCATTATTTTAATAATGGAAAGAGTGGAATCTACTTTGTGAAACACCTGAGTCTTAACTTTTTTCAAATTCACGCTTAGATTATATGTAGCTGATTTTTTTAAAGCTCGAATAAATTTTCCGTTTATTTTAATGCTCTGAAGATCACAGATTTTTGTTTATTAAGAGCAAGGTATGCCAAAACTTGAATTCCTTCGTTAATATATAAATTATATATTTATATAATATAATGAATTATTAATAATGAAACGCTGTAAGGTAAATAACGGCCATGTAATTTTTTTGATTAATTGTCTTTCTTAAAAGTGTAACAGATAGTATTTACGTCATTCTTTTATTTTTGTTTGTATAGGCTTAACAAGATGCGCCAGAATAATTTCAAAAATTTCTTTTTCATGCCAATTCGTATTATATTCGGATATGTTTTTATCATTTATGTTATATGTGAAGAGAGCATTAAGCTTTCAGTCTATGTAGTCTAAAGTAATTGTCATTCTTTCAATGATCAAAAGTAAATTTATTCATTTCAAATAACATCTATTTTTTTTTAAGAATTAAAACCGTTTAACCTTATTGCAAGGTATAATTTAAGAGAAAATATTGTTTACTATACCTTTTGGAATGTTTTTGACTTTTTCTTGTTGACAATTTACAGCTGGGCTTACTGAAATAGAAAGTCAAACTTTGACTTTGTTCACCAGATTAGCCTCCCCATATGCTACATGTCGTGTGATGCATGTCACATACCCAAATCGTACTTCATATAAGTTAAAAAAGCTATGTTTTTGAACAAACCGGAAAACAACTAGAGCCACACCTAATATCATGTGATCAAAGTTTTCCCAAGGCGTCATAATTCTCGATTGCATTTAAGACACTCTTGCTTTGGGCAAAAATTGAATGAAGATTGGTCAGAACTATTTGCAATGCGCTACTAGTGTGAATTGATTAACAAAAAGAAAGACCCTTTTATTTTCTCCTCCTTTTGGCCTTCTCATTCTGTTTCGCTGTAAAATGGCTTCCTGTGCTTTTCTGTGCCTTCTAACAATGTGTGATTGCTTTTCTGTTTTTTTTTTTATGCATTTGTATACGTTGAACACGTTGTGTTTTCTTTATCTTTTCTACATGAAGTGCCAGACAATCAAAAGATTTTAATAAACCCAGATAAACTTGATACGATGAAATGCATTTGTTATTATATTGTCACAATTATCTAGCCAGTGATTTGCAATTTTCTAATGGTTTTCGAAATAAAATAAATAAAATAAATAAAATAGTTATGTTTATCGATATTTTATAATGTTAGCGAGATAGTTATATATATATATATAAGATACATATATAATTATAATAGTATTCAAGCCTAAACCAGGGACCTTGCTGTTTTGGTTACAATGATCACTCCTAGAAGGCTGGTATTACAAGTGCAACATTAATAAAGTTAAATAAACAATATGAGGTCGGCTCTTAAAACATGCTGATCAAATTGAGAAGGAGAGGGAGGGAGAAAGATAGATAGATAGATAGAGAGAGAGAAATAGAGAAAGAGGGGGAAAAAAGAGAGATAGAGAGAGAGAGAGAGAGAGAGAGAGAGAGAGAGAGAGAGAGAGAGAGAGAGAGAGAGAGAGAGAGAATGAGAAAAGAGGAATGCATTATTTCAAGTCTAAATACACAACATCTATACATCTATTTCAGAACTATAACTTTTTCGAACCAAAAATAGGCCTTACTGAGTGAAAAAACAAACAAAAACTAATTGCAAAATTAATGATTCGCAATATATATTTGACCTCTTTCTATATTCTTTTCACACACAAATAATAATCTTGAAATAAAATTAAAAAAATTGACAAATTTCAAAGGTAGCAACCACTATAAATCGAATATTGGACATCGGTTAGCATCAGACAAATCTACCTTTAAATCTATATTACAAAAGTGCCAAAAACCTACCCTAGAGTAGTAACCTTTTCGCTAGAACGTCAAAGCAAGAAATTAGCTGTATTTTTTTAAAATCTATTTAAACATACTTTCGAACGTTTAGGGCCTTTTGAAAGTTATGAATTCACCCAAAAGGTGTGAAAAGTTGGCGAAATTGCGTAGTTGGCATTACTTTCAGCCTACAAGTAAATTTAATGTATTGTTTAAAAGGATCTATAAATAGATTTGGGTTTTTAAAAACTTAGAAAACTTTTCCTGACTGAGAAACCGTAACCATCTTAATAGTGTCTGTCACAGATGTAGAAGTTTTAAAAACATTGCACTTCGGCGTTGTCTCTCGGAATGAAAAAAATTGGTTGTATTCTTCTAGTATACGCAACAATAAGGCCTTAAAACACTTATCTTATAAAAAAATGTGTAAAGGTTCAGGAACAATGTGAAGAAAATACAAATTGTTGAATTATTGTATACCGTTCATAGGAAACGGAACATAAACACGCATAAAAGGCGCATTGACTGCAGGAAACCATTTTACAGCGAAGTAAAATTAGAAGCTATAAAAGGTTGAGAGAATCTGAAGAAATGGTCTTCGTATGACAACCGGTTCTAAACAAATTGAAGTGTCTCCTAAAGAACCAGAGTGTCCTAAAATGTGTCCGAAAGATACGATATCTTTGGAACATCGTGCAGTAGTTGGAGGGAAACACCGTCTAAGGTGTGGAAGATCACGTGATTCAAACTATGGGTTTTATGATTTCAGGTTTTTTTTTTTGTTTTTTTTTTTTAGAAGAAACAACACTTTGTTTCTGCAATATGGTTTGGGTACATAACATCGAGTCATATACAATAGATGGCTAGCCGTATAGAGGGAGGCTACTCTGGTAAACAAAGTCAGACGATTTCGGCTTTGGATTTTAGTAGAAAAAGTGTGAACAATAGGACAAAAAAGGTCGAAATGAAAATTAAAAAAAAAAATTATTTTATTCCTTTCAAATTATACGTAACGTTAAATACAAGGGCCTTTGACTACAAAACTCTTGAAAGAGGTTGAATAAAATTATTATGGTTAAAACCAGAAAAATATTTTCATAGAAAGTACAAAACAAGAATCATGTCCTCTATTAAAGTAGCTTTATTTAAAAAAATGCTTTTTAAAGAAGAAAACTGAAGTGCGGTAGCATCTTTAAGAGTTATATGATATGGTATGTGGTCAAGTAAAAATAAAACAAAATAAAACAAAACAAAAAACTAACAGAAAAAATCGAAAACAGAAGACTCGAACCACTGGGCGTTAACAAATTTTGTTAACATAGAGATAGATACAGAAAAAAGAACAAAACAAAACTAAGATGGTTTAGCATACATAAAATCACAAAGTTTTGAATTGAAGAATTTATTTTATGCTTGTGTACATAATTATTATTTAGAAGGGTTGCGTGGCAGGTTTCGTGACGTTAAAAGAAAAACTCACTTGAAAAAAAAATCAGCTAGATAGGCTATAATTTAAAATGTTTACTTGTGCTAGGTAAGACTTAATCGTTTCCAAGAGTAAATTCTGCTCATTGTGTGATAACTTTATTCGATTTTTTTTTTGTTCTTTTTTTCATACGCAATGATCTGATAGCGGGTATACAAAAGATTTGTTGCATCTTGGGGCCCCAGTGGTTCTCAAACTCTTTCCACCGATCCACGTTGATCTCTTAACGGTTCAGGGACAACACGAGGCACACGAAGCCGAGGAAGAGCGACAGACTGAACATGGACCCTGTGTCGTAGGAATCGGCTGGTGGGAAGGACAGAATGATGGAGAGATGGGAGAAGGGAGGGGGGGGGAAAGAATTTTATAAAATAAAGGCATATCGTAATCGTTCGAAACCTCCGTCAGTACAAGTCGAGTCAACGACGCAAGAAAATTTTTCACCAAGTGCGAACCTGAGTGAGAAGTCACGGGAAGAGGAGAAAAAAGAAGAAGATAGAAGAGAATTAATTAAGAATTGCAATCTCGCTTTGTTATGTTTGAAAAACAAGAAGAAATTCATCATCATCAACAACAACAACAAAACAGCAACAACAACGGCAACAAAATCAAAAGAACGCAGCAATAACAATAAAAATAGCAACAACGCAGCTAAAAAAATAACAGCAAAACCAACAACAAAGTTAACTGCATTTCAACTATCACCAACATTATCACCATGATCAAAAACCCATCCCCATCTGCGATCTAGCAAATCAGTAGAGAAACGAGTGGAGATGTGCAGTACCATTTTACGCATATGATAAAACATTTAAAAGTGACAGAAAACGAGAAAGACAGTCAAGTTTCAAGTAAAGTCTTCCAAGTCCTACCTTGCAATACCAACCTGTATCTCCCAACGTCCTATTATTAGAATCTTGATTCATCATTGTTTCTATCGTTCTGTAAGCAAATACCTCTTGAGGCATTCTTCAACTGTACTAACGCTCTCGATAAAGCGATAATTAGACACTGACTGCTTTTGTCGGTCTGTTAATCATTTTTCAGTTCTGTTGTTATCTGCCCATCTCTCTCTCTCTCTCTCTCTCTCTCTCTCTCTCTCTCTCTCTCTCTCTCTCTCTCTCTCTCTCTCTCTCTCTCTCTCGCTCTCTCTCTCTCTCTTTCTCTCTCTCTCTCGTTGAACCATAAACATAGCAACCCGTCCTACCCCGTAGAAGAAGTTAAGTAAACATAATAATCAGTTCTGTTTTACATTTCTCCACCTCTGTCTGTCTGTCTGTCTGTTTGTCTGTCTGTCTGTCTCTTGTTTATCTGTTTATCTGTCTGATGATTAGGCCCTATTGGTCTTTTTGTGTGTGTCCATCAAACAATAATTAAAGCAAACCTAAGCGATATTTCTGCCGCTGCAACGTCGAGCCCCAAACCCTTCGTAATTATCGTAATTATTTTTTTCTTTACAAAAACTAAGATAAAAATTCCACCTAGATTCGACTATACTGAGGTCTATATAACAGAACAATATAGGCCTTAAAGTGACTAGACACAAAAAAAGGTCGGCCAAGAAACTAAAAACCCAATAAACTTCAGTAGGACGAGATTGGTCCAGGTCTAGATTTTAATGTGGGGCAAATAACGACAGTGGAAGCAGAGTGTTATAAAAGATGAGTTTCTTCTAGTATGAGGTAATATTTGGGAGTGTCAGTGTGTAAATCCTCTTTATTCAATTAAGTTAACGAAAGGATAAGTCCTCAAGATGGGTCTCGTTTCTATTTTATTTCTGACAGGTAAAGTAGGTCAAGTACTTAATTTTCATGAAATGTTTTATTCGCTTCAAAGTTTAAACCTTTGAAGAATTATTACCCATTACAAAATTAGACATGTTTTTCGAATAACTATAACGATTTGTTTTAAATTAGACGCTCGGATTCTCTTACTCTCACCTGAGCGAGTGTAACTATCGTTCAAAAAACGTCAACAACAGAAATAGAGGTTAGCAATGTAGAAGAAGTAAAATAATGAAAAAGTAGTAGTAGTAGTAGTAGTAGTAGTAGTAGTAGTAGTAGTAGTAGTAGTAGTAGTAGTAGTAGTAGTAGTAGTAGTAGTAGTAATAGTAGTGGTAGAAGTAGTAGTAGTAGTAGTAGCAGCAGCAGCAGCAGTAATAGTAGTAGTAGTTGTGGTAGCAGCAGCAGCAGTAATAGTAGTAGAAGTAGTGGTAGCAGTAGTAGTAGTAGTAGTAGTAGTAGTAGTAGTAGTAGTAGTAGTAGTAGTGGTAGTGGTGGTGGTGGTGGTGGTGGTGGTAGTAGTAGTAGTAGTAGTAGTAGTAGTAGTAGTAGTAGTAGTAGTAGTAGTAGTAGTAGTAGTAGTAGTAGTAGTAGTTGTGTTGTAGTGGTAGTAGTAGTAGTAGTGGTAGTAGAGCAACAGCAGTAGTTATAATAGTAGTAGTGTAGTAGTAGTAGTAGTAGTAGTAGTAGTAGTAGTAGTAGTAGTAGTAGTAGTAGTAGTAGTAGTAGTAGTAGTAGTAGTAGTAGTAGTAGGTGATGATAAATGAAAATCGTGATAAAGTTGTGATGAGGGTAATAATCATTAAAAAAATACTTCAGAGATATCAATAAAGTTTTCGCCTACTTTTATAGTGATGAAAGCTAATTCCTGACACAGGTTGCAATGATTTTCTTTTTAAACGTTTTCTTGCAGGTAAAAGCCCCGTCTCCCATTTCCCCATATATTTATACACACACACATTGTGCCATATGTGAGAAGGGGAAAGCATGAGAATTAACATTAATTATTGTTGTCGCTGCTGCTGATGTTGTTGTTACTATTGCTTTTATTGTTATGGTTGATGCTGTTGTTTTTCATATGATAGTAGAGCTCGGGTCGTGCCACACAGCTCACATAGTAAACCCAGTACATGTAAAGCCTGGGTCGTGTTACACAGCTCCGATAGTAAATCCAGTATATCTAGAGCTCGGGTCGTGCAACACAGCTCAGAGAGTAAACACAGTACATTTAGTCGGGTCTTACCCAACCGGTCATATAGTTAACCCAGTACGGTCGTACCATACAGCTCATATAGTAAACCCAGAATAAGAAGAGCTGGGGTTGAACCATATAGCTCAGATAGTAAACCCAGTACAAGTAGAGCTGGGGTTGAGCCACACAGCTCAGATAGTAAACCCAGAAAAAGTAGAGCTGCGGTTGTGCCACATAGCTCAGATAGTTAACCCATTACAAGTAGAGCTGGCGTTGTGCCACACAGCTCAGATAGTTAACCCAGTACCAGTAGAGCTGGAGTTGTCCCACATAGCTAAGATAGTACACCCAGTACAAGAAGAGCTGGGGTTTAGCCACAAAGCTCAGATGGTAAACCCAGTACAAGTAGAGCTGAGGTTGTGCCACAGCTCAGATAGTAAACCAAGTACAATTAGAGCTGGAGTTGTGCCACACAGCTCAAACAGTAAACCCAGTACAAGTCGAGGTTTGACTGTGCGACACAGCTCAGATAGTAAACCCAGTAAAAGTAGAGCTGGGGTTATGCCACACAGCTCAGACAGTAAACCCAGTACAAATAAAGCTGCCGATGTGTCAAACAGCTCAAATAGTAAAAGCAGTAAAAGTAGAGCTGGGGTTGAGCCACACAGCTTAGATAGTAAACCCGTTACATGTTCCACACAACTCAGATAGTAAACCTATTACAAATAGAGCTAGGGTTGAGCTACACAGCTCAGATAGTAAACCCAGTACGAGAAGAGCTGGGATTGCGCCACACAGCTCAAATAGTAAAACCAGTAAAAGTAGAGCTGGGGTTGAGCCACACAGCTCAGATAGTAAACCCCGTACAAGAAGAGCTGGGATTGCGCCACACAGCTCAAATAGTAAAACCAGTAAAAGTAGAGCTGGGGTTGAGCCACACAGCTCAGATAGTAAACCCCCTACAAGAAGAGCTGGGATTGCGCCACACAGCTCAAATAGTAAAACCAGTAAAAGTAGAGCTGGTTTTGAGCCACACAGCTCAGATAGTAAACCCGTTACATATAAAGCCGGGGTCGTGCAACACAGCTCAGAGAGTAAACAGAGTACAATTAGTCGGGTCGTACCCAACAGGTCATATAGTAAACCCAGTACGGTCGTCCCACACAGCCCAGATAGAAAACCCAGTAAAAGTAGAGCTGGGGTTGAGCCACACAGCTCAGATAGTAAACCCCGTACAAGAAGAGCTGGGGTTGTGCCTCACAACTCAGATAGTAAACCTAGTACAAATAGAGCTAGGGTTGAGCCACACAGCTCAGATAATAAACCCAGTAAAAGTAGAGCTGGGGTTGTGCCACACAGCTTAGATAGTAGACCCATTACATGTAAAACCCGTGTCGTGTTACATAGCTCAGATAGTAAATCCAGTACATTAGAGCTCGGGTCGCACCACACAGCTCAGATCGTAAACCCAATACAAGTAGAGCTGGAGTTGTACCACACTGCTCAGATCGTAAACCCAGTACATGTAGAGCTGGAGTACCGCGTTCGAATCCTGCCTTGGGGTTTTTGTGCTGGAGTCGAATCTCATTGAACCAGCTCTATCATGAGACTCGGCGCGAGTTTTATAGTCTCCGTTATTTTGGAAGTAGTTGCTACAACGAAATTGCAGTTGTCATGGCCTCTACGACTGAAAGAATGCAATTACATTCCCCTAAAACAAGCATCAGTTTTGACACTTACATTCCCCTAATACACGGATCAGTTTTGACATTTACAATCCCCTAATACACGCATCAGTTTTGACATTTACATTGCCCTAATACACACATCAGTTTTAACACTTACATTGCCCTAATACACGCATCAGTTTTGACATTTACATTCCCCTTATACACGCATCAGTTTTGACACTTACATTACACTAATACACGCATCAGTTTTGACATTTACATTCCCCTAATACACGCATCAGTTTTGACACTTACATTACACTAATACACGCATCAGTTTTGACACTTACATTCCTCTGCTTTACGCATCAGTTGTGTTATCTAACAAAAAAAACATAACAAAAAACCCCACCAAAATAAAGCAAAAAAAAAAAAATAATAAAACAACAACAACAACAACAACAACGACGACGACGACGACGACGACGACGACGACAACAACAACAAAAATTCTTTCTGCTGAGCTAGCCGGATCGATCCCATCAATAAAAGAGGGCCAAAAAAAAAAAAAAGAAAAAAAGCTGACCCAAATCGCGAAAGCCATTGCCGAGTGATACCACCCTCCCATCTAAATGATTATGTTCTTCATTCTCTTCAGGCACGGCCCTAGCTCTAGCTGCAGGCGAGATGGACTGCCAAGGTCGGCTGGACGAGTGCATGATTCACTACTATAGCCCAACCTTAAGCCTGTAAGTTGAAATTGAGTCTCTTCCCTCCTGCAGATCATCCTCCTCTTCTTTCATATTTTCATACCGTTGTCAGTTGCACTCTTCCTCTCCTAGTCGTACCTCTTTCTCTTCTTTTCTTCTTCGACAAATCAATATATATATATATATATATATATATATATATATATATATATATATATATATATATATATATATTGTTTTGTCATCTTCAGTTTTAAATACTTCTCTCGCCCATCTTCTTCGGCTTGCTTTCTTTAAACATCATATTATTCATCATCAGCAAGCTCATGATCATCATTAACATTATCATCACCATCATCGTTATCATTATCCTTATCGCCATCATCAACAGCAACTTCATCATCCATTCATCCGCGTCATCATCATTATCATTATTATTATTGTCATCATCAACTTCATCATTATAAGCACCATCGTTTTAATTTTTATTGTAAAAATATTATTATTTCCGCCTTTGTTCGTCACGTAAAAAAGACAAGACCAGCTGCTCTCTACTTCCTTCCTCCCCACAATTTTCCTCCAATCTCTCGTTTTCATATTGTCCATCTTTGTAAAAAGACACGAATATGACAACGTGTGGGACTGTGTGTCCATGGTGAACTGCACTGGCGATGCAAGGGGCCAAGATGTGAAAAATCAATTGGTGGATACGATAAAAAATACGCCTATAGATTCCAGTAAGTTGATTAAAATGACAATTTGACTACCGTAAGAATAAAAGAAAAAGAACCAAAACAATTTGGCTTTAGTAGATTTTATATATTCATTGATTTGTGTTTTAAAATTCAAAACTGTCTGCGGCTTTTATTGAGTTTCATATCAACCAAGGGTTGCATAAAATTCCATTTTACATGAATTGAAAGAAGGAAAAAGTTATTTCAGGTACGATATACATTGTTTACTCTCAGAAAGTTAAGAATGCGGAAAAGAAAACATAAAAAACCTCAGCCCAACATTGAATGTGATAATAATAATAATAATAATAATAATAATAATAATAATAATAATAATAATAATAATAATAATAATAATAATAATAATAATAATAATAATAATAATAATAATAATAATGATGATTATAATAATAAAAAACCACAATGACAAATTGAACAATTTACAGTGATCTTTATCGAGAAGATATGAAGGTAGACAGATTCTGCCTGGAAATCAAGAGCAGGTATATCGCTAATTGACTCACATAAAACCACTACGCTTAATGCCTTTCTGTTACGTTTTTTTTTTTTTTTTTTTGGCTGATTCTTGTCAATGCAAATACGGAGCAGACAGAAAATGGTTTCAATAAAAGTAGAGGTAAAGTATATTATAAAGTGATGATAGATTTAGTTCAGACTGTCCAAGGCATAAAATATATCAAGAATAAGTGTGGGTTTTGCCTTAGAATGATAGCAAGACATCTCCAATGAGAAGCCAAGTAAACATAACTTTAAGTATAGGAGTTATAGCAGTATTATAAAAATTATATGTAAATGTGAGTACTACCTTATACTGATAGCGAGGTCTCTAAAGACAAGTCAAATCAACGAAACTTAGCGTACTGAGACTTAGGACGCTTTTTCAATTAACTCTTTTTAGCTTGAATAGGTCAAAACAGTTTTCAGAAATTAGTTCGAGTTCAGTGATAAATCGACATAAACAACACCTTAACTGTTTTAAGTGTTTCAAAAATAGCTCAGTTTCACACTTGTTGATAATGATTTTCCCCTTGAATTATATCTTTCCTTTCTGTTGCCCTCTCCCAAGCCTCGCTCGTGACGTTTCTCTGTTTGATCCTTCAACAGGTAAATACGACACAGGGTCCATGTTCAGCCTGTCCCTGATCCTCGGCTTCGTGTGCCTCGTGTTGTCACTGAACCGTTAAGAGATCAAGCTGGCTCGGTGGAGAGAGTTTGAGAACCACTGCGACTCTGAGGATAATAGTATAAGGTCTCAATGGACAGGTTCAACTAATGTTATGGATATCAGATCAAATGGCCGAAATAAAAAATAAACAACAACAAAACAAAATCTAATCAACTGACATTTTTCATTATTTTAATAATGGAAAGAGTGGAATCTACTTTGTGAAACACCTGAGTCTTAACTTTTCCAAATTCACGTTTTAGATTATAATTAGTAATTTTTCAAGCTCGAATAAATTTTCCGTTTATTTTAATGCTCTGAAGATCACAGATTTTTGTTTATTAAGAGCAAGGTATGCCAAAAACTTGAATTCTTTCGTAAATATATAAATTATATGTTTACGTATTAAAATGAATTATTAAAAATGAAAGTAAATAATGACCATGTAATTTTATTGATTAATGTCTTCCTTAAAAGTGTAAAAGATAGTGTTTACTTCATTCTTTTCTTTTTGTTTGTATAATCTTAACAAGATGCGCCATTTTTATTTTTTCAATTTTTTTTTTCATGCCAATTCGTAGAATATTCGGATATGTTTATATCATTTATGTTATATATGAAGAGAGCATTAGGCTTTCAGTCTATGTAGCCTTGAAGTAATTGTCATTCTTTCAATGATCAAAATTAATATATTAAATTTAAACAACATCTAATTGTTTTTTTTTTAAAATGTCATGTACCCAAATCGTATTTGATATAAATTAAAAAATGCCATGTTTTTAATGTTTTTGAACAAACCGGAAAACAACTAGAGTCACACCTAATATCATGTGATCACAGTTTTCCCAAGGCGTCATAATTCTCGATTGCATTTAGGACACTCTTGCTCTGAGCAAAAATTGAATGAAGATTGGTCAGAACTATTTGCAATGCGCTATTAGGGTGAATTAATCGAAAAAAAGAAAGACCCTTTTTTTTCTCCTCTTTGTTGCTTTCTCATTCTGTTTCGCTGTAAAATGGCTTCCTGTGCTTTATTGTGCCTTCTAACAATGTGCGATTGCTTTTCTGTTTTTTTATCTTTTCTACATGAAGTGCCAGACAATCAAAATATTTTAATATACCCCGAATAAACTTGATACGATGAAATGGATTTGTTTTTATATTCTCACAATTATTTGGCCAGTGATTTGCAAAAATTCTGATGGTTTTCGAAATAAAATGAATAAAATAATTATGTTTATCGATAGTATTTTATAATGTTAGAGATATAATTATATATATATATTTATATATATATATATATATTTATATATATGTTTATATCAATGATCACTTCTAGATGGCTGGTATTACTAGTGTAACATTAATAAACAATATGAGGTCTGCTCTTAAAACATGCTGCTCAAATCGAGAAGGAGAGGTAGGGATAAAAAGAGAGAGAGAGAGAGAGAGAGAGAGAGAGAGAGAGAGAGAGAGAGAGAGAGAGAGAGAGAGAGAGAGAGAGAGAGAGAGAGAGAGAGAGAGAGAGAGAGAGAGAGAGAGAGAGAGAGAGAGAGAGAGAGAGAGAGAGAGAGAGAGAGAGAGAGAGAGAGAGAGAGAGAGAGAGAGAGAGAGAGAGAGAGAGAGAGAGAGAGAGAGAGAGAGAGTGAGTGAGAAAAGGGGAATGCATTATTTCAAGTCTAAATACACAACATTAATTTTTATACATCTATTTCAGAACTATTACATTTTCGACTAAAAAAAGGCCTTACTGAGTAAAAAAATCAAACAAAAACAAATTGCAAAATTAATGATTCACAATATTTATTTGACTCCTTTCTATATATTCTTTCCACACACAAACAATAATCTTGAAATAAAATTTTTAAAAATTGGCAAATCCTACATAGCTTCTACAACGAAAGGCACCTGATTATTTCAGGTCCTGCAGTAATCGATTACCATAATCCACCACGGTTGGCTATACTCAAAGTCTTTAACTTTCGCTTTTTTTTTTAAATACATTTGTTGTCTATAAAGATACTTACTCAATTACTATCGACCATATTTATTTTTTCAAAGGTAGCAACCACTATAAATCGAATATTGGACATCGGTTAGCATCAGACAAATCTACCTTTAAATCTATATTACAAAAGTGCTAAAAGCCTACCCTAGAGTAGTACCTTTTTCGCTACAACGTCAAAACAAGAAATTAACTGTATTTTTTATCTATTTAAACATTCTTTCGAACGTTTAGGGTCTATTGAAAGCTATGAATTCTTCCAAAAGGTGTCAAAAGTTGCGTTTTCCGGCGAAATTGCGTAGTTGTGCTTTTCTTTCAGCCTACAAGTAAATTGAATATGTTGTTTAAAAGGATCTACTTAGCAAACTTTTCCTGACTGAGAAACCTTAACCATCCTAATAGTGTTTCCCACAAACGCAGAAGTTTTAAAGACATTGCACTTCGACGTTGCCTCTCGGAGTGAAAGAAAGTGGTTGTATTCTTCTGGTACACGCAACAATAAGGCCTTAAAACACTTATCTTTTAAAAAATGTGTAAAGGTTCAGGAACAAACAACAAAAGCAGCAGCAGCAGCAACAACAACAAAAACAATATTACAACAACAAAATAGAAAAAAAAAACAAAAACAAAAATACAAAAACAAATTATGATTGGTTTAAAACAGTAAATACGGGTGTTACAGATTTGCCCAATTTGTTCATTTTACATAGACATTCTGGGCAAATGAAAATTTAATAATTTTTGGGTATGACAATTTGCGGCATTTGGAGTATAAAACCAAAAGAGACGAGAGAATTGGGGTGGTTAGCTAATTTATAAAAATCCAAATCTATTTACAGACCCAGCTATGTATTCCCACAAGGCACTTTTTGGGAGAACTTACAGCTTTCTAATAGAAGCGTTTCAATTGATCTATCAGATTTGAAAAAGACAGGTCAAGGTGATTTTTCACGTTGTCTGAAGTTAAAAAAACAGGCATTTTGATTTCGATCAAACTTGCTCCAGTCGGACTATTCTGTGTTTTAAGTAAAATATCATCATTGTTCTAATAACGGAAACGTCTCGTGGAAAATAAAACTTTATATTGCCTTTTCTCAAGTAAAATACAACACGCAGAAACAAACAATGACAAGACGATTGTGCTTTTTATTTCAAATTTAAGGATTTTACTAGATGATGAAATTTCAGAGATCTTCTTCTTCTTCTTCTTCTTCTTCTTCTTGAATTTTTAGTAGTAATAGTAGCAGCAGCAGCAGCAGCAGCAGCAGCAGCAGCAGCAGCAGTAGTAGTAATAGTAGTAGTAGTAGTAGTAGTAGTAGTAGTAGTAGTAGTAGTAGTAGTAGTAGTAGTAGTAGTAGTAGTAGTAGTAGTAGTAGTAGTAGTAGTAGTAGTAGTAGTAGTAGTAGTAGTAGTAGTAGTGGTAGTATTGTGATTATTGTCTTTATTTGTTTCCAGTATTATTAGCATCCATGTTATTGTGCCAGGTGTTTTATGATGCGTACTGACTCAAGCTATCATCCATCTTAAGAGAAACTCACGACTCCTCTCAATGAAAAATAAATAGTCACAAATTTAATGTGTTTTTTTTTTTAATTTCAGTTTAACAGGAATGTTTCTAACATTGACGACATTTGCTGCGCATGCTGAGGATAGCTGTCACAGCGAGCTGTCCAAATGTGTCAACTATTACGAAAGGCTCTCCGTTACTCAGTTCTACATACGCATCATTTTGTCTTCTCTTAATTCTTCTTCTTCTTTTCTTCGCTGCGACCTCTAATTCCTCCTGGACGTTGTTATTGTTGTTTTTTTTGTTTTCGCTGCCGTTTTTTTTGTTTTCGCTGCCGTTTTTTTGTACATGTTCTTGTTGTTGATATTTTTTTTCATGCGCAAAACCAAAATAAAAGAAATATGACTTTAATCCCTTTCTCCCTCCCCCCCCCCCTCTCTCTCTCTCTCTCTCTCTCTCTCTCTCTCTTTCCCTCTCTCTTCCTCTCTCTCTCTCTCTCTCTCTCTCTCTCTCTCTCTCTCTCTCCCTTTTGTCTTTCTGTCTTTTCTCTTTATTTCTTTATCATTTTTTTCTATCTCTCTCTCTTCATTGATAATTGGAGTATTGACCATTATAAAAAGCAGTATTTTCCTTTTCATAGTCTTCATTATCACTATCATAGCTATGGATGTGACTTCATTTCGTCAAAATCATTACAATGATCACTATTCCGTATTCACTATCTCATCATCATCATCATCATCATCATTATTATCATCGTCATAATGATCAGACTTATCATCATCTCCACCACCAACAATACTACCATAACTACCACCACCATACACATCATCATGATCATCATCATTATCAGATAATGATTCCGACAATAAGGCCATGATTCCATTCGTGACTGGACCCTCTAGTGCTGGGGCTACATATCATACGACAACACTATTCTGAACATGGAGAAAAGTCGTATCTATAAAATAGGTTCTTGAGTGAAACTTAGGAGATGAAAGAATAAAGAAAGTTTGGTGAATTGATCAAACACATGTATTCTGATTAGTCCAGGCCATCATGAACAACGTTTAGTGACAACTCGATCAAGTTTTAGTGCCCTTAGGGCTTCAGTGATAATAATGATGATGAGAATAAATTTACGAATATCATATTTAATCGCAGTTCTGTTCTGTTAAACATATTTTTCTGACATGGGATGTACATGTTGATTTAAACATAAAAGTTAGACTTTTGCTTGACTCGCATCTGTTGCATTTTGTATTTAATATTCATTATTCGCTTCTTTAAATTTTTGAGTGCATTAAATATATCAGAGCGTGGGATTTCCTTTCGCTTGTTAATATACGGAAATAATCAAATAATCGCTTTGGATTTAAAATCATGAATAACTACAAAATCTCGTAAAGTCATTACTACAAGTGCTTATGAAATCAAATAGGATTTGAGCCAATTAACGTTTTATACATTCACCTGAGATGACCAGAAAACAAAATAATTTTGCACATAAATTTGGAAACAAAATGTGCTTTTATCATTTCTGGCGATAATGAAAAATAAAATTGATAAGAAAAAAATATGAATTAGAGTTACGGTTCTTGTTTTGATCGGGAGAAAAAGACTTAGTTTACCCGTCAGTGCTGGTTCTAAATAATATGAGGGTTTTAAAAACAGAATCTCTATCGAAGAATGTGTATTTGATTTCTTAAATTTAAACCCACCCCCCCCCCCTTTTTTTTTCACACATTCAAAAAGCTGACCGAATACTGTTAATTGCTTTGTCAAACACTCCCAGATATTGTTAGTAAAAACAAGGCCAATAAATCGAAAGAAAAGAAAACATATTTAGTTTTCTTCATTGCAGAATATTGAGTCCTAACTGGACATCTTTACCCTTCAGATCTTTAAGCCAAACGACGTAAGTAATGGTTTTTTCACAGCATTCCAGCACTCATAGCTTTTTTATACTTTTATACCGATTGCTAGCAATTCAACATGATGCTTGGCCGATATCCGGTTACCCATAATATTTGAAGAGGGGGTAAATAGTCAAGACTTTACAAAAATGGATAGCCGATTTTGTACTTCATGTATTCAAACCCACTTATGCCGGTTCCAGCGAAGCTCTGTAGCATCTAGCCTAGCTCGCACGGTGCAAACGAACACACAAAATTCTGTGTACCTGCGCAGCGTCTCTCTGTTGCTGGTCCAGGCCCAGCCTGCTCACAGACCTGTCAGACGGCCTATTCAACGGCGTCTCTCTGTTGCTGGTCCAGGCCCAGCCTGCTCACAGACCTGTCAGACGACCTATTCAACCGCGTCGCTCTGTTGCTGGTCTAGGCCCAGCCTGCTCACAGACCTGTCAGACGGCCTATTCAACAGCGTCGCTATGTTGCTGGTCTAGGCCCAGCCTGCTCACAGACCTGTCAGACGACCTATTCAACAGCGTCGCTCTGTTGCTGGTCTAGGCCCAGCCTGCTCACAGACCTGTCAGACGACCTATTCAACAGCATCGCTCTGTTGCTGGTCTAGGCCCAGCCTGCTCACAGACCTGTCAGACGACCTATTCAACGGCGTCGCTCTGTTGCTGGTCTAGATAAAAACCTGCTCACAGACCTGTCAGACAACCTATTCAACAGCGTCGCTCTGTTGCTGGTCTAGGCCCAGTCTGCTCACAGACTTGTCAGACGGCCTATTCAACAGTGTCGAAAACGCCAAGCATGTGCAGTGCGAGCTGGACCAGATGCTACTGAGCTACGCTGGGACAGGCTTTAGAGATCCATTTAAACATGCATGTTAATGTAAGTTAAAAATATTGAGCAGGCATGAATTCCTGCAACACAGCAAAGATTTAAGCAATTTCTGCATGAATTCACAGCCTATTATTTAGTGTTAAGAAATAAGGGATAAATTAGTTAGTTTTCTACAATGCCTTTCCTAAACATTTACAACATGAGGCGCAGTTTTTATCTAACTTGCAAATGCCAGATCTCCCGTCAGCTACTGTATTATGCTGCTCTTTGAGAATTTTTCCTAGTTTTCCTAATTTTTTTAGACATATTTTTGAATGCATTGTTGAAGCATGCTTATAAAAAAAAAATAGGAAAATTGTGCAAGGTGGGTAATTTAATGGCTTACTTTGTTGAACATAATATCCACATTACAAAAGCTCAAACCCTTGAGTTAAAGTAACCTGTAGATATAAAAATTGGGGTGGCAGATAGAACATTTCTGTTAAAACTTTAAAACTTATGGAAAAAGGTCCAAAAAGCATTTATAGATCTTTTCCGTATTATCTCCTAAACTAGTCCATTAGAACTCTTCAACATTCTAAGAAAAAATATTTGCTAGTTTAAGGACGCATAAATACATTTTACTCAAAATAATTAAAACACCCAAATGCAAGATTGAACAAAGATTTTTTTTTCTTTTCTATTATTTTTTGAATACTTAAAGCAATGCATTCTCTTATATGTTTCCCCTCACCAACACCCCCCCCCCTCCTTTCAAGGCCAGAAAAAAAGAAAAACAAAACAAAAAACAAACAAACAAACAAAAAAAAACAAAACGAAATTTGAAGGAAAAGTTCAAATTTGCAAAAGAGTTTATCCAAAAGTATTTTTTTTTTAATGAATATGATTATGGCAACTTTGTCATAAAGGGAAAGGAGAGCACCATAAAAATTTCCCTCCGGATTCTCACATAAGTAAGCAGAAAAATATATAGATAAATTTAGAATAGACTGATAGAGATAGTGAAAATAAAGTAAAGATAGAGAGGTAGATAGCTAGAGAGAGATACAGAGAAAGAAAATACCAGCATAGCAGTTTCTGAGGTTGACACAAAGAGCGACAGTGAGAAATAGTGAGAGTGACACAGACACAGAGATAATGCAAGAAAAAAAGGGAAAAAAGAAATAGAGAAAAAGAGGAATAAAGAGAAATTGAGATAGAGAAAAGCAGCAACGAGTTGAGTAAAAGAGACGAGGAAAGGTGGTTGAGAGTCTGTAGACAGAGCAAATTCTGGTGTAAGATCACAGAATTTTTAAAGATATGCTCAGGATGACACAATAGAAGCATAAAGGCACTCATTTTGGTCACGTAAATTTCAAGAATAAAATGCTTAATCACATCAAGAGATAAAGACTTATCAATCTTAAAGTGTCACTCTCTAATATCAATATTTTTTGTGCACTTAGATAGGATCTCTTACGCCTTGAGTTTAAAAACAGCACAGAACCCAATTTCTAATTACTTTCATAAAGAATGAAAAGAAAGTCAAAGCAAGATACAGTGATGATGATGATGATGATGATGATGATGATGATGATGATGATGATGATGATGATGATGATGAAGATTATACTAAAGAAAACAACCTCAACAAATAGAAGAATAAGAATAACAACAGCAACACCTATAGTAATAATAATAATAATAATAATAATAATAATAATAATAATAATAATAATAATAATAATAATAATAATAATAATAATAATAATAATAATAATAATAATAATAATAATAATAATAATAATAATAATAATAATAATAATAATAATAATAAATAACAATATGATGGTGATGATGATGACAATGGTATAAATGATAACAATAATAATAATAATAATATCCAATTAATCGGAAGAAAGTGGTATTTCAATTTTAGTTTTCAAGGTTGTGCCGGAAGAATGTGAAACAATGAAATTGAATTGAACAACGGAAAATGTGAGATACTGGGATAAAAAAGGATTAAAAATCTAGTGTTGCGAGGAACACCTGATTTATGAATTCCGTTTCTTTAAAACATAAATAATACATTATAAGACAATGTCATATTTATTATAATGCGCCTTTTCAAAGGTCTATGGTCCTGTTCTTACATAACACTATATAATTTGCATTTTTGCCTTTGATAAAACTGGATATTTGTGTACTTTCTATTAAATTTTGTTTTCTTAAATTTGACAACTTCATGAAGGAGAGCAAGCAATGACAAAGTGATTAAAGTGTAAGAAACAGAAACAAGAAAACTATTGTCAACATCACGGACATAAATAATTATCAAGCAAATCATAAAAATACAATAAAGTTGAAACATATCATTCAATAATAAAATTATGAGTTAATTAAATACAATTTTGTTCATAAAAAACGCTTGGACTTAAATGTGCATATAGTCTTACTTAAGTTTGTATTTTGAATACATACATGAATGTTTAAATAAATAGGCAACTATTTATTCCAGCAAGGCAGAGCACTTTTAACCATTTTTTGCGGGATTTTAATAAGCTTTTAAAATAATGTTAAAAATTGCTTGGGAAAGTATATTATTCGCTATTTGACTTATATTTTCTGTTTGTCAAACCCCAAGACTATTATTTTTTGTATTATAAGTCGGGAGTATTAAATTGTGTTTTACATTACTTCTCTTTTTCTTGTTTTATTTTTTAAAGTATTTATATTGCTGGAAGCATGACGGCTAAAGCTCTTCATCATCCAGCCTCATGGACGCACTGATTACATCCAGGTCATTGCTGAGGCTCTGTCTGGGGGTTCCTCTGAGATACTGCAAGGCAAGGTCAGAGCTGCCCGGCTTCCACTGCTGGCTTGTCTCGCTCAGGCTGTGTGTAATTGATGGGGGAGGTGGCATGTAGACTGGAACAGCATATCCCATATTGAGCCTTGAGGTCTTCAAGCTACTAGCCACACTCCCGCCACTATCGGAAATTGTTGATATAGTATCTTCAACAGGCCGTTGATTTCTGGTTTTAAAAATTACGAATATCATAATATGTGATAAAAAATAAGTATTACTGGTTATTCAGTTACTTCCTTCTAACAATAGAAGCAAAGATGTTTTACAAAATTTCTGTTAATAGATCACTCGTGGTTAAAGATACTTATCCCGATGTAAACAATGTTGAGGAAGCTATGAGGTTCTTTGAGGGGATGCTTTCGTCAATGCTACATTTTACTTTTTTACATTTCAGTCAACACATTGGCTTAATCAATCAATCAATCTACTAGCCAGTTAATCCAAACAGAAAATTGTCTCAAAACTAGTCACAGTGAGTCAGATGTTGGATATAAGAATCAGATAAAAATGAAAGGAGATAAACTTGTCTTTTTCTTGTTACTTGAAAAAAGTTTAAAAAGAGCCTGTCTTTTAAGATAAAATGGATAACTTGCAATTTTGATCACTGAGAAGGTAAGAAAAAATGCAAGTTCTTAATTATCAACACTTTCAAAAGTACTGAGAGTGACTTGTGACTAGTTTAGACAGGTTGCCAGACAATCGAACTTACTTGGTCCTCCTGCGGCAGAGAAGAATGAAGACAAGTAGCATCAAGAGACAGAGCAACAGGCCAGCAACAACGGCAGCCAGCAGTTCATATGACAGCCCAGATGATGCTGTCACTGGGTCATCTGTCTCTGCTGTGGCTGGCAATTAGAAGAAATATGAACAAAATGAAACGATCAAATATGTGAAAAGTATATGTGTGCATGTGGAGTGAGGGTAGGAACAAGGTTAAATTCATGTGAACTAAATAAAGCTTGGATCAGGTATTTTGTAGGATTTATCAACCTTTTGTGCTAAAATTGACTTAACTTTGGTTGCTGATGCCTATAAAGTTCTTTTTCATTTCAGGTGTACATAAAGGTAATACAAGAAATAAGGTAGAAAAGATGGTTAAAAAAACTGAAATAGGTTTAGTAAGCTTATACCAAATAAAGGTGAGAATGAAAAGATTCTCGACCATCAGAATTCTGATTTAAATATAAAATTTTGTCAGAGGATATATACAGGAAGAAATCTGCTGGTTTGCCAGCTGTTTTAAATTTCTACAATGAAATTGTTTCAATTGGAATATAAAATAACCGAAGGAGTTTATATCAATGCTGATTACAAAAACAAGGGAACACTTAAGAAAATCTGCAAATATTTCTTTATAAAGCCCTTTTGTCCCCAGCTTATTGGCTATACTGACTATCACACAAATACTGTTCCCATACTCTTACTAATGACTAAAACAATTAGTAAAATTGTCTTTTTGATAAAGTAGTTATGGAAAAAAAAACATAACAAACCATCCCAGGAATAAACAGAGGACTGAATAGGCAACCTATTTTGTGAATACTGGACTGGACTTCAACTGCATAAGACATGGTTTAACCTATATGTGCCACAAAACACTTTTTAGCCTGCAGGTGGAGCAGACAGACCGTAGGAAATTCTTTTCCATCACCCAAAGTCAAGGAAGTTAATCAATAAAACAAATGCAAACATTAAGGGAAAAGAAATGAAATACCCAAACACTCTCCGTTGATTGCATCATATTTAAAGCTGCACCGACACAAAATCTCCTCTTGAGAAATGATCTTTCTGCTCAGAGTGTTAGCTAGGTTGCCTCCCCTGTCCGCATCTCTGCCGTGCCGGCACTGTGCCTGAGATGTGCACTCATGTGTTGCATTGCAGGGACTCCAGACTGGCTTCACTGGGTAAACAGAACACAAAGTGGAAAAAACACGATAGAGAGGATGAATTTCTACTTCGATATGTCCATATAGGGGTGAGGAAATCTTGTTTAATTTTTGCTTCCTCATTGTTTATTCCTTGATGATTTTCTGGTGTTTGCAGGAAGCTTTATAATAACCAGATACACGCCGTTATAAACAAGTATAAGTATTTCATGCTGCTATGGTTAAAAACTGGTAGGATAATTGAGGTAAACAAAAAATACTTTTTCGAAAAAATGGGAATGAAAAGGGTAGGATGAAGAACAGCTGAAAATATTTTTTTCTTGAACAAAGTGAAATGCAAACTATCATAAAAAATGAAAGAGATGCAATGATTTTACCAATCACACTTTTAACTTTTAAATAGTGAGGACAACGTAATTGTACTCATATAATACACCAATTAAGTTTAAAAGAAATCAAAATGGCTACCTATAAACTGCAGAAAAATAAAGGGGAACAGGGCAACTCACAAGGATAACAATAGCCAAAGTTGTCTTGATAAAATCCTGCCTCACAAACACACAGCCAGCCTAAGTCTGCTCGACACTTCGCTCCCACAATGCATTGGCCACGGCCCCAACATGGCTGACCTGCCCTCAATGCAGGATGGCAGGTTCCTTCATGGATGAAATGGCCAGCTCTACACCTGCAAGAGGATTACAAAAAATAAATGAATATAATTACACTTTAAACCAGTGAGACAAAATGACTGAGCATCTTTGCTTGGGACAAAATAATTATTGACAGTTGCATTTTCTCAGTAAATAGGAAGGGAGATATCTTTTTAGTGTTAACATTTTTAACAAAATCTATACTCAATTTATTAAAGAAATCTTTTAACTGAGAATTTTTAATACTGACCAAAAATCTAACTTGAATTATGGTTGCTCAGGATAAAAATTGGCTTACCTGCACACCATCTTGTCTGAAAGATCCATAACTCTTTTGCATGAGCTCAAGTTTTGGCAGACGTCAAATTGGTCACAAGGTGTCCCCGGTGGCAGCACAGGTATGCAGCTTCCACTTCGAGCATAATAGTTAACGTTACATCGGCATACAGAGTCTGTTACAGAAATGGTTGGGGCGAAAAAGGATTTGAGGAGATAGAGAGCGGTGATAGTGATGACGGTGGTGATGATAAGATGATGATTATAGCAAAAATAAGGGAAATTAAGATAATGCAGCTGATTTCAATGATGATGAGAATTATCATAAGGATAATACTGGTGATCGAAATAATGTTAATGAGGATAATAATGATGACGCAGAAAATGATGATATAGATGATGTGACAATTATAATTATAAGGTTCAATAAAATGATATGGCAATCCAGAAATGAGGACAGTATAAAAAAAATTTCTGCTAGTAAATCGTTCAGTTTTTTTTTCAAGTTGTTTCTTTTTTACAACTCATGCTGGATTTTCCCCCTCAAGCTTTCAAATAAGAAATTAAAAAATGAGGAAAAAAAAAAAAAAACAGAAAAAAGGCAGTAACAGCAGCACCAACAAAAGACAAAATTAGGAATATACCAAATGGACAAAAAACAGAGCTCATCAAGAAGATGAGGGCATACTAACCAACACAAGCTGCGTTGTTGACACAGGTTCCATTTCTCTTGCATGGCTGGGAAGGCTCGATCAAAGCTTGACAGATCACCGTTGTGTTATCTGTTGAAACCAATATAATCAAAGAAAATAACACACTCATATTAAAGAAATGGTGTCTTTATTGTTATGAATGCAGTAAAAGGGAAAATTTGAAGATTTAGGATTGCCATGTGTGATATTTGTATAAAAGAGTTCTATTAGTTGAAATGAAATTGTGAAGAACGGAACATAAGAAGAGAAAGAATTATGAAGAGGAGTAGGGGAAGGAGGAGAAGGAGAGGGAGCAGTGTCAGTTGCAGGATAAATATGTATGCATGCTTATATTTATCTATCTATCTATCTATCTATCTATCTATCTATCTATCTATCTATCTATCTATCTATCTGTATATCTATCTATCTAGTTCTCTATGTATGTATGTATGTATGTATGTATGTATGTATGTATGTATGTATGTATGTATGTATGTATGTATGTATGTATGTATGTATGTATGTATGTATGTATGTATGTATGTATGTATGTATGTTTGTTTGCATGTATCTTTCTGTTATCTCACTCTTTCTCTCCTTCTCTCTCTCTCTCTCTCTCTCTCTCTATATATATATATATATATATATATATATATATATAAAATAAATAGATAGATTGAGAGAAAGAAAGAGAAAGAGAGAGAGAGAGAGAGAGAGAGAGAGAGAGAGAGAGAGAGAGAGAGAGAGAGAGAGAGAGAGAGAGAGAGAGAGAGAGAGAGAGAGATAGTAATGAGGGAACAGTAAAGATAGCTGACATCAAGATTGTCATATGCAAAAAATATGATTATTTCAATTATAAAACTGCAAAAACTCACTCACCTTCCAACTTGGAGTTAAAGAACAGAGCAGAACATTTGCAAGTCCGGGTTCTAGGATCACATTGAGCGTGTTGAACGCATTGATCCATTCTGCTACAATCTTCACCTGGCTCCAACCTAAGTTTACACACCCCTAGATATGAGTCCGCATAGTAATTCTGGCTACAGGTACACACAGACTCTGACACATTGATGCCTGGCTGGCATGTAGCATGGACAATGCACTGCTGTGACATGTTACACGCTTCTCCAGGAGATTTTTTAACTACACACGATCCTGCAGAGTTATAGTATCCTGTGACACATTGGCACAACCATGTTGCCATATTACATTCGGAATTTTCTGCACACTGTCCCTTGTTTGTGCATAAAACTCCAGCTTTCCGTCTTTCATAACATCTTCGCTCTTCTGAGATTTTGACAGCAACCATTTCTGATTTTGCACTGTAGAAGTCAGATCTGCAGGTACATTTTTGTGAAACCTTATCACATTCTGCATTCTGAACACATTGGCTACTTCTAATGCAGGATTTGCCAGGAGACAGTCTTTTTTGACATAATCTGGTATCACTTTGAAAGAATTCATCTCCTTCACATTGACATGTTCTATAATGTAGAACACTTTTATTATAATTAGTAGAATTGGATTGCACTACTGAGGCACACTCAGCATTCTGAACACATTGACCAAGCTTCGAACAGACTTCACCTGCTAGTATTCTCTTCTTACACAATCCCGTTGCTGCCTCCATGTAGAAACTCAGTTTACATTGACATTTCCAGCCTATGTTAGAAGAGCATTCTGCTCCATGAATGCACATATCAGTGCCCCAACATAGCTCACCTGGATGCTTCTTTGGAGCACAAGAGATAAATGGACCCCTTCTTACTGCAAAGAAACCAGCAACGCACTGACAGATGGTTTGAGTTCTATTTCTAGAGGTGTAAGGGGAGGTCACATTGACCACAGGCCACAGTATTGAGTCTGAGTGAGGGTTCTTGAAGAATTCATTCTCTGCCAATTTTTGTGAGGCGTCTACACATTCCGCATTAGTACCACACTTGTCAACACTAATGTTACAGAAAGATCCCACTTCCAAAACAGGTTTACATACTTTTTCCAGGCTGTAATATCCGTCTTGGCATTGACAAACAGAAAGGGAGGAAATATTACAGTAGGCGTGGCTGACACAAGTGTTAGGTCCATAACAGGTCTTGCCTGGGAGAGCTTGTCTTTTGCAGTTACCAGAACTAGAGTTATCAAAGTAATATCCCTCCTGACATTCACATGTTGCAGATGCAGGCATACATTGAGCATTCTCCACACAAGTTTCAAACATTTGACATGGCTGGCCTGCTGGAATGCGTGCTACACACTTCCCTGCCTGTACATAGAACTCTGGGTGACAGACACAGTTTTTAACTTGGTTTGTTACAATTTGACATGTCGAGTTGAACGTGCAAGTCTCATCTTCCTCACACGGTTCCCCATGGTCAATGAGCTCCTTGCATCTGTTCCATTCATCTCTATAAAATCCTTTATGACATTCACATTGACCAGTGGTTAAATTGCATTCTGCATGCTCAATACATTGTCCAATGCCATCACAATCTTTTTGTAATAAAATTCTCTTCTGACATTTGCCCTTAAGGCTGAAAAATTCATTATGGCAGACACATTGGTTAATGCTCCTGTCACAGGTTGCATTCTTGGTGCATTGCCAATCTCTTGTACAAGGCTTTCCTGCATCTAGTCTTAAGAAGCAGTTGATACCATCCCTGAAGTACTCAACCTCACAGACGCACATGTTAGTCTTCAGGTCACACTCAGACAAGCTGACACACTGACCGAGATCATCACAAAATTTGCCTGGTTTAATTTTTTCTCTGCATTCACCTAACTCTCTGAAGAAGTCTGGGAGACACGAACATGTCATCGTGTCAAGATCACACTCTGAATTCTTTACACACTGCCCCACAGTTGAGCATCTCTGGCCTGCTGGTATCTTAATTGAGCAGGATCCGCCAGTGTTGAAGAATCCTGAAAGACACTGACAATGGGGAGAGGGCTCTGCACTCGTGTTACACTCAGCACGTTCTACACACTGACCAATGGTCAAGCATGGCCTTCCTGCTGGTATTCTTGTGACACACTCAGTGGACGTGTCATAAAAACCTGGCAGGCAGTGACATTTATCTGCATGTAAAAGAGAGATAGAGCCATAATAAGTGTGTGATGTAGCATTTAAAAGTCCTGCAGTATTTGTACGATGATCATAAAGAATTATTAATAATCTACAGAAACATCACAAAATTTTTCATCAGCATAGAAAAAAAAGCATAAAAAGCAAACAAACTAAAAGTATAAACATATTGCAGGTATTTCATGAAGATATGGATTCCTTTCAGTTTGCAGCATTCAGGAAAAGATTAATAACCTAAATGATTCCTATCAACAGAGGTTAATTGTGCTGAATGTTTCATCAAAGATTGGAGGGTAAAATTTAACACCGCCTTTTTCAAACTAAAGACAAAAGACATTTTTTATCTTGTTATCTTACCTAAAGCAGAGCATGTATCTATGCTTAACATTACCAAATGATATAATCCACTTTGAGGCATGTGCATAACTGATTTAGTTTGGGTTTTACCCAGTTATTCAAGGCTTTTTAAAAATTTTTTTTTAACTTTTAATAAAACAGTTATAGGGCAATGTAATTTATATATAGGCATTGGCATGAATTTCCATTCTGCCTGCTCTATTAAACATTACTAGCAATATTGCTAAGCTTTATTCATTATTAACACATCAAAATTGCAGAGGGAAAATACTAAATAACGCATCAATTGACCGAAGAATAATAGAGAGGTAAGGAACAGGAAATGACCTTCATATCTGCTGCAGGTTGCATTAGCAACACACTGATTATCTTTCACACAGTCTTCAAAGGGAGGCTTTCTAGGGCGGCACGAGTCTCCGTCAGGGTAGTGGTCAGCCTTACAGACGCAGAGACCACCGTAAGGTGTCTGACACTCAGCAAACTGGACACACTGTCCATATCCAGAACATGGGGAGGACGGAGGTTTGGCTGAAATTAAAACCACACAATAGCTATGATTTGGAAATTTGATAACAATAATAGGCTTCTTTCAAAGTGAATTTTTATTCAACTTTTGTAAATAAATAAAAATCTTGAATAATTTTATGACAACAACATCACGATGCTTCAAATACTGATCTTATTAGAAAAAGACCACTGCTTCTACAATTTGAGCAAAAGAAAATAAAATGAAATAAAACAAACTCATCTACTGTGCTTCCAACTAAACATGAAAAAGAAAGGTGGGGAAAATATCTAAAAACTCATAAAAAATTAAAACTTTGACAAACTTACATAATATATATATATAGATATATATATATATATATATATATATATATATATATATATATATATATATATATATATATATATATCTTTAGCATTCAATTAAAAAGTCATTTGCCTTTTTTTTTACGTTGTTGATATACAATTTAGTGTAGCCTGAACAGGTCAAAAAGGATATTACGGTGAATGATGAGCTATGTCGATTGAATGTAAAGCCTCAGAATGTTGAAGAAAAAGTATCAAAATAGTTATACTGTGATTGGTAAATGTTTGGGAATTTTGCAAAGTGCAAATGGAAGAATGCCAACCTGAATTGCAGTGATCTCCATTTTGCCAGAAACCTTCTGTGCAGGTACATATTGGATCCAAAGAGGCCAATGTAGGGGGCGAGGATCTACAGACTGCATTGTCTGTACATTCTATGGTCTGATTACACACATGGCCAACCATGATTTTAGGCTGACACATCCTTGCAGTGTCAGTGTAGAAGCCAGCAAAGCACTTGCATTGGCGAGTCCAAAAGTCACAGCTGGAGTTTTCTGCACATTGATAGCTCTCCTGACAGAAGTCTCCAACAGGAAGACGCCTCACACAGGTATCACCAATAGGATAGATTGACAAGGGTGAGGAAATATTGTAAAAATCTGGAAGACATTGACATTTTCCAGTGTTTAGATTGCAGAATGCATTGTGGGTGCACTGATTTGATGAACTGCAGAAAACGTCCTTAGTGTTCTCATCATTGTGCAGATCTACAAGGATTCTTGGTAAACACAAATTATTTTTTTCATAATAGGAGTCAGTACATTTGCAGGATTTTTTTACACCATTATTGCCTGCGCAAATGGCAAATTGGGTGCACTGGGCTGTTTCATTACACTCAGTGCCAGCTAGATGCTGCTCATTACAGAAGCCGTTTGACGTGTTGTAAAACCCAAGGCGACATGTGCATTGGCTGACAAGCTGGTTGCAGTGTGCATGCTGCACACACTGGTGTGTCAATGCACAGCGGTCTTCAACTCTACGTCTAGGAAGACATATGCCAGGAATTTCACTATAAAACTCATTCTCACACTGACAAATTTTCATGTTAGAGTTGCAGAAAGCATTTTGTGTGCATTGTTGTGATTTATTGCATGCTTCTTTCACCGAAAGACGCAGTATGCACTGACCAGCATCTTTGTAATACTGCGTTAGACACATACAAGTTTGATTAGCACATTTACTGTGTGCAGTGCATTCATGGGTCGTAGCACATGTCTCACCCACATATCTCCTCCTCAGACAAAGTCCAGAACTATTGTAAAAGTCTGGCAGGCATTCACAAACTTCTCTGGCTGTTGAACAGATGGCGTGTAATGTGCACTGCCGCGTCTCTGTGCAGTCGTCCTCTGCAGGTATTTTCAACATGCACTTTCCTCCAGCTGCGTAGAAAGAACTCTCACAAGCACACGTTTTGCGTGTGTTATGACAAATAGCATTGTCTATACACTGAGATGAGTTCTCACAGGCAAAACCAGGTTCTATACGATCAAAACATAAACCAGAGGAATTGTAAAATGTAGACAGGCACACACATATACCTGTCTTCATGTTGCCATTGTAGGCATCCTCACAATGACTGTTATGTGTACATTCTTGTGTAGTCATGCAAGGTTGACCAGAGAGTTTTTGAGGCAAGCATTTTCCATTCACGCTGTAATAGGCAGATAGACATTTGCAAGTATCACTGAATCTGCTGCACACAGAGTGATCAGTGCATTGGCCCGAAAATGTGCACGACTGTTCTGTTAAAGCTTTAGATGAACATTTTCCTGATTCTGGATAGAAGTCTTCCTCACACTTGCAAAACCCATGCGAATGATTGGTCAAGAAATCATCTGTGTAGTTGAGAGTTACTCTGTCATTTGGCATTGGTATTGATCCTAGTGTATAATTTGTATCCGTGGAACATATAGCATTGCTTGTACACTGAAGATTCTGTTCACAGGGCTGGTCAACAGGAATGCGAGAAGCACATCCACCACTGGTATTGTAGAAAGCTTCACTGCACAGGCAAACACTTTGCTGTAGTTGCTGATGCCAAAGACACTGAGCATTCTGGACACACTGTCGGGAACTAGTACATGACACACCAACAATCAGTCTTAGAGAGCATTGTCCAGCATCAGGGTAAAAATTCTGCTGGCAATAGCAAATACCATTGATGCAAGTTGAGTTATGTATACACTGGTAAGATTTGTCACATTCGCCATCTACCTTCCTTCTTGGCAAACATTTTCCAGCCTCAGAATAGAAATCTTGTGGACATTGGCAAACTTTGATTCTAATATCTCCATCCTGACTTAGGTCACAAAAAGCATTTACAGTGCACTGATCTGTTGCATTACAAGACTTGCCAGTGTCCACTCTCTTGAGACATTTCTCTGGTATTGTATAATAGTCGGACCAACACTTACATGTCATGTGACCAGTAGGGCTGGATGAATTATGAACACATATGGAGTGTTCACTGCACTGATGTGTAGAGAAGCATTGCTCATCAGGCAGTATTCTTTCTTTACACTTGGAATCACTGGTGTTGTAGTATCCATTGTCACACTTGCACACTCCAGGGAAAACACAGCTAGCGTGGAGTACACACTGATTGCTGTTAAAGCATTGAGAATTCACTGGAGAACGAAGTTTGCATTCTCCTGAAGCACTTGTATAATACTCCGCATGACACATGCAAACTCTATCACTATCTGAAGGCAAGTGTGACTGCCTAGAATTCTTGATACAAACTGAATTTGGTGTGCATTGGTGTGACAATTGACAAATATGTCCAGCCTTAATGGTGGGTAAACATTTGCCAGTGTCATTGTAGAACTTTGAGAGACATTTGCATTGTTTATTGATGGAACACTCAGCATTCTCAGTGCATTGTTCAGTAGCATTACATGCTTCATGGACAGCCAAACGTCTATCACACTCCTGCACATTCTTGTAAAAATTGGGTAAGCATCTACATATGCCGGGAGGATGTTTACATTCAGCATTCTGGATGCACATCTCACTGGAGTGACACCTGAAATCACAATAGTGGATATTGTTAGTACAGTATACTAGTGCTTTCATAAATTTGCAAATGCTTATTAATTTTTGGAAATGTTAAGGTTAAATCATAAATTTTGAATAAGTACTCAGCACAACTGATTGTAAACAAATTTGATTGTTAAAAATCTCAAAGCAATGAGAATCAACTGATATAACTTGTGAGGCAAATGGCTAATCCTTTCATTTGAATTTATGAGGTATACAAAGAAATGGTGAAAAAAATTGTGGGCTGACAATTTTCATCTTTGTTTCAACATTTACAGAATGTGAAAATAAACTTGAAATAAAAATATGTTAATATTATATCAGGTGAGTGGAATTTTTTTTTCTTGAATTTCTTATCTTGTGGGCTGTAAATTAAAAACAAATTGAGATAAATGGTGCTTATTATTTTTCACATCATCACCAAGCATAACTAAGTCATCAAATGTTTTCACTAGGTAAACTTTTTTTATAAAATAGAAAAACACACACACAAAAAACAACAACATTAAACTTACTCCATCTCTTCAGCCCCGATGAGCTGTTTGCAGACTCCCATATAGTTATAGTGGGTTGGATGACACAGGCATGTGCCACTGGTATTGCTATTGGTGGAATTTGCCAGGTAGTTGGTGGCAATACATGTGGCAAAATCCGTGCACTGCTCAGCACCAAGGTAGTTAATCTGTAAAATAGAAGCATCACATGCTTTGCCAGCACGAACTCTCACATCACACAAACCGTTGTTGTTATAGTGACCGTCATCACACTGGCAGACACCAAGTGTTTGAGAGATATTACAGAAAGCTCTTGTTCGACACTGCGCTGACCATGAGCATGGCAAACCGGCAGGAATCTTAGGTTGACACTGACCTATTTTATCTGGATAGAAGTCTCCTCTACATACACATGCTTTGATGTCATAAAAAACTGTGCTACAATCTGAATTCTCCACACACTGCTCAGTGGTGTTACAGTGCCTGCCCACTGTCAAGAGTGGGAGGCAATGCCCATGCATGCTGAAATAACCTTTGATACATTCACAAACAAGTTCTTGTTGTGGGATATTTTGAAGATTTCCAGTATTTGAAATAATGCCACTCACTGAAGTTTGCAATACTTCTGAACATACCGCAGAAGCAACACATTGCTCAGTTGATTTGCAAGAAGTCCCTGCAAAAATATGTTCTTTGCATGTATTTTCTTCAGTTTCATAGAAACCAGGCAAGCATTCACAAGTGTAATGGAAATTATATGGATCTAACTCTGTCTCAAACTCTATGCACTGTGCATTATGGGTGCATTGTGCAGTAGAAATGCAAGATCTAGAGGTAGGGATTAGTTCTTTACACACTGCCATATCTATGTCCACATAGTATCCAGTACCACAGATGCACTTCCCTCTTCCAGTGATATCAAAAAGACAATCAGCATGGAAAGTACATTGAGCAGAATACTCACACTGAGAATTAGGAGGTTTCAATGATTCACACGTTTGAGACGATTGCTCTGTATAGAACTCTTGGCCACAGGTACAGCTACCGTTAATACAAGTAGAATCGATAGTACATTCTCTGTCTTCATAACATGACTCATCTACCAGCTTCAGAGGGGCACACAGACTTTGGCTTGTGTGGTAAAAGTTACTCAAACACTCGCATGTTGAAGTGAATGGTGAGCAGGCTGAGTGTTCTACACACTCACTTGTTTTGTAGCAAGACTGGCCAGGGGCTTTGAGAACTTCACAAAGTCCATCGTCAGAGAAGAAACCGCTCTCGCATACACACCTCCTTTCATCATTGGTTTCTGGAGCAAGGGGGCAAGTGGCATTAAAAGTGCATTGAGAATTATGAATGCAAGGTTTTTCTGCTTCAATTAGTACTTCGCATTTGCCCATAACATTTTCATAAAACCCATTATCACACTCACATTTGCCTTTTGAGCCTGAACAACTGGAATCAAAAGTACACTGCCTGGTTTCCATGCAGACTTCACCTGCTGGAACCAACTCCAGGCAATAACCTTGATCATCACTATAGAATCCTGTGACACATTGACACTGCTGGTCTACTGATGATGACATTGAAGATGTTGCAGTCTGTGACTTGACACATTCAGAATTCTCCACACATTGCCTTGTCTCATTGCATGGTGAACTGTGTGTTATTGAAACCCAACATTGTCCAAAATCACTGTAGAAACCTGAGTCACACTTACATATTCCATGAGGCGACAAGGTCTCAACATCTATAATTATCCCATTGCGCAATACACATCTAGAGTTATTCACACATTGTTCAGAAACTAAGAAAAGGTTACAAGCCTTCTCTGCTTCAATTTTAGCAATGCAAAGGCCTTCTTTTTCATAAAATCCATCATTACAGGAGCAGAGAGATGTTGAATTATTACAGAATGAACTTTTCACGCATTGTTCACTTGCATTGCAAAACTGCGAAGCATTGATAAGAGGTGAACACATCCTATACTCATCTTTAAAAAAGCTAGGAAGACAAGTACACACATAACCATCAGCAATGTTGCAAATTGAGTTTTGAATACAATCCTTTTGCACCTTACATTTTTCATCAACAAATTTCAAAGGGTAACACTTCCCTTGCTTTTTGTAAAATCCATTATTGCAATGACACAAGTAGTCTTTAGGGCTGCAGGTAGCATTTGAAATGCATTGTCCCGGTTTGGAACAAGTAGAGTCAACAGGTATAAGTTCTTTACAGTCACCCCCATCGCTATAAAAACCATCATTACAAATGCATTTTGAGCTGAAATTAACATCACATTCTGCAAATTCTGTACATGTACCAGTTTTGATACACTTATCGCCAGCATCAATACTTTCCTTACATTTGCCATTTGTCTCAAAAAACCCTGAAATGCATTGACACTTTCTTGTAACTCCATCACAAATAGCGTTTTCCACACAGTGTTCTGTAACATTGCAAGGCTTTGATGCTTCAACAAGAGGTGCACAAATTAAACCACTTTGAAAGAAATCATCAGAACACTCACATGAGTTATTTGCTGGGGAGCATAAAGCTCCAACGGTGCAAGTTTCATTTCTTTCACAAGACAGACCTGCACTAATTCTCTCGAAGCATCTATTATCATCTGCATAGAAATCTGGAAGACATGTACAGAAAGACTCATCAAAAGCATTTTGAGTGCAAATTGCATTTGTCACACAATTATCTTTGTCATCGCAAGGTTGGGTCACATTAACAAAGACCTTGCATTTATTATCATACTGGAAATAGCCCCCAACACATGTGCATGTTTGTTCATATACTGACATAAGGCACAGGGCTCCCTTCACGCATTGATAGTCATGTTGGCAAGTATCACTGACATTCTTGAGCACAGTACATTCTTTACCATCCAAGTAGAATCCATCATTGCATGTACATATCCCTGTTTCTAAAGAATTTGATGGAATGGGTGAATCCTTGAGAAACTTGCAAACTGCTCCATTAATGCATTCATCTCCAAGTAAGCAAGGATCTGTGGCATTAATAAGTGGCAAACATAAACCTTGTTTGTTGTAGAACCCATCATCACAAACGCAGATAGATTTAGAGGATGATGCAGTAGATGGGTTTATGGAAATCTCTTTACATGTAGCTCCTGACACACACTGGTCAGATGTTGAGCACTCTTTTGTGGCATTGATCAAAAGAAAACAGTTTTGATCCTTCAGGTAGTGAGTACTGAGGCAAGAGCATGTCATCATTGTCACATTGTGTCTGTTTTCCTTAGATTCAACACATGCTGCTCCATTTATACACTGCCCTTCTGCTGAACAGGGTAAAGTGGCATTAAGAAGTGGCAAGCATTCAGAATTTTGCTGATAATAGCCATCTCTACACTGACAAAGATGCTCTGTTAGCGTTGGTGCAGTTGGGTGTGTCATAGATGCGGAAGTTGTTTTGATTTCTGGAACACACTCTGCTTCTTTGATACAGTGATTGTCATGCACACAAGAAACACCAGGCTTTTTCTTAGGTTTGCACTGAGAAAAATCGTGATAGTAACCGTCAATACATGAACACACAGAGGAACCAACTTCTCCCAGACATTCAGACCCAAGCGAGCACTGTCCTTTAGCTGTGCAAGGCTCTGACACGTTCTTCAACATATGACACGATTTTCTGTGTAAATAAAAGCCATTATCACAAACACATTCATAGCTAGATGGAGTTGAAACCTTGCTGCTTTCTCTACATGATGCACCTAATATACATTGTCCAGGATCAGAACATGGCAAAGTTGCGTTTATTCTTTCTCTGCACTCTAGCCCATGCTGATAATATAGATTCTCAACACAAGTACACACTCCATCGTTTAAGATTTCTTCCTTGTAATTTTTGCAATAGGCTCCAACAACACATTCGTTGCTTCCCTTACATTTTGCAAAAGGTGATTTTAAAAGCTGACAAGTATGTGTGACTGTGTCTTCATAAAAATTGTCTTCACAAACACAGCTCCTATTTAAACCGCTCTCAGTACACTCAGCCCCATATATGCACTGACCTACACCATTGCAGGGTGAGCTTGCATTAAGAAGCAATGTACATTTGTGGAATTCATCTTCAAAGTAAGTGCCCTGTCTACAGACACAGTTATTGAAACCAGTTACAATTTCCATACAATCTGCACCACTAGTGCACTGCGAGTCAAAGTCACAAGATTGGCTAGCATTTATAAGACTTTGACAAACATGTCTACTGTCTTCATAATAGTCCTCATCACATTTGCAAACTTTAGAATTGTTGAGAGTATCTGATGAATTGCTACTAACACACTCAGCACCAAAAATACACTGCCCAGAAGATGTGCAAAGCGTACTGGCATTTTTTAATGGTGTACAAAAACTTCCATTACGAAAGTGTTCAGAGCTGCAGATGCACACCAAAGCACCACTCTTTTCATCGCAGTAGGCACCAAATGTGCACTGGTTGTCTGCTCTACATTGCAGATCCACAGGGATAAGAGGCTGACAATCTAGTCCATCTTGATAGAACCCTGGATCACAAGCACAAGAGCTGTTTATTCCTGACCACATTGGTGGATCTAGAGAAGACAATTGTGTAAAATTTAAAGAAACACCAGTGCATGTGGTGTTTGGTATGCACTGTCCATTATCGGTGCAGGCTTGACCAGCTCCCCTCAAATGTCTGCAGGATTCTCCATCTTGATAGTATCCTGGCTCACACACGCAGACGTCTAAGCCTTCTTGAGCTCTGAACTCACATGACGCTCCATGCGTGCATTCTCTTGAGTCTGTGCAAGGCAGGGAAACATTTTTAAGCTGAAGGCAGTGAAGCTCACTGCTTTTGTAAAACTCCTCTTGGCATTGACAAGTAAAGACGGGAGAATCTCCTGAAGTAACAGATTCCTCGTCCCTCAGACATTCTGCATTTGGTGTGCACTGGTCTATGCGGATGCAGGGAAGAGTGGCGTTGATTCTTGGTTCACAGGTGGGGCCATCCTGATAGAAGTTCATATCACAAGTGCAGACCTAGGAGGTTTTGAATAGAAAGAAATGGTCATGTATTATGTACATTGGAAATGTAAGGGAGAAATCATTGTGATTTGATAAAAAATACTACTTGAATTAAAAAAACCAACTTGGAATTTGTTTCCACTTAACTCAGACCATTTTGTAGGAATAATGTTATTATTGAAATATAAAGTGATAATCATAAAGCATAAGATTTTGAAATTTCAACTTTTCCTCTAGAAAATTATAGCCTCATTTGTTTTTGGAATACAATGTTTTTGTACATTTATTTAAATAGCAATCTTAGAAGTTGCATGCATTCCTCGAGTTGCAAGATACATAGATAAAGTAGGTTCAGCTATATCAGACAATGTATATTCAGACTATGAAGTCTATCCATGGATAACGTTTATAATGATTACCTTACAATAGATATTATCAGAAAGAAATGGAGTTGAGGGAAGAACAGAAGAAATGCTAAAGGAAGAATCTTAAGTACATAATCTAACATCAAGAATGCTCCTAACAACAACAGCAACCAAAGTAGTAGAGAAAAAATTTATTTTTTAAAATCTGAAATAAAAATTAGAAGCTATTCTCACTTTCTGTCCCAGTCCCACTGTACATTGCGAGTTTGCCGTACAAGAGTTCTCCAGCTCACACTCTTTGCCTGCATCTATGAGAGTTCGACACTCACGGCCGTTCCTATAGAAGCCAGAATTACATTTGCACAAACTATCTGTTGGCAAAGTAAGGTCACACTCAGCATCTTGAACACACTGATTCAGGCCTGTGCAAGGCTCACCAGGGGGCGCTCTGTCCAGGCAAACCTGACCATCCTGGTAGTGAGTATCTAAGCACATACACATGGGCCTGAGGAGAGATAAAGAGATATAACCAAAAAAAAACAACAAAAGAATGACTTATCAAAATCTTGAAATTTTTATGATTGACATTTTTATTTCAAAATATCACTTCATTGATTGATTGATAGATATGTAGACCAAGCATGTCTATTGTAAATTGATATCAAATGTGTTCTGGTACTACATAACAAGCATTGTGCAGCCAGAAGAAAACTGATGGAAGCCACAAGGCTCATTCTGAATTTCTAGGACTCTTAACTGTATTTGGAAAGTTTTTCAGAGTAAATATTTCTTTAAATGTACCTGCCACCAACCAGCTGACACTCAGCTCCCACAATGCACTGTCCAATGGCGTCACAGGTGTCTGTTGCATTCTTTCTAAGCAGACAAGCTCCGCCCCTTTCATAGTAGTGGGCAGAGCATTGGCACTCAGTGACAAACCCATTAAACTTGCAAGTAGCATGAGTTGTGCACTGGAATGACGAGTCACACCTCACTCCAACAGGTTTGTCCTATAGTTTGAAGCAAAAAAGGTGTAGGGGTGTGTGGAGAAATACAAAGAGTTGGAACAAAGGTTCAAGATCACCCTCTGGTTAACTTTCTCTGTCACCATATCAATCAATCCGTAAACAAAAGAACCAATCTCTCTATATTCTAGCTATTAGAAAGTCAATCTGTCTGTTTGTCTCTTTGTATATCTATTTACATATCAATCTAACAAGACATAAAAACAGAACTGTCCCAGCCATTGCCATTGGTTTGGACAGCCATAGATGGATCTTCAGAAAAGTGCCAAGCAAAGTCTGACTGCCAAATATTCAACAATAAGTCACCGGAAAGTTAAGAAAGCAGATTTTAAAACACAACTTACAAAAATTGTATGTGAGGGAGAGAGCAGGGGCATTGGTGTAGGAGTATTTAGTTGCATATTCTATAATTTTTAAAACATCAACTTTGTTTCACCTCAAGACATACACCTCCATCTTGATAGTGGGTCGTGTCACAAACACAGGTGCTCAGCCCAGAAATAGTATTAGACAGACACTGGGAGTGTCCAGTGCACTGCTCTGTCCGGTTACACTGACCTCCTGCCTCAACCTCAGGTCTACACAAGCCACGCTCTTTGTAGAAGTTGGGGTTGCATCTTGCCACACAAAATGATGAGTAGGGAGTTAATGGGGAAACAAAAAACTACTACTCCAATTTTGCTAGAGACTAACAGCTATATTGTAATCACTTTCAATTATTGTCTGGAGCATAAAACGTTAAAAAGATGTGAAATTTATTTTTATCAAACACACATGGTATTCCACTAAAATTAGTGTATCAGTTATATCCAATAGTTACAGTAATAGAGTATAGTAAAGTCTAAATATTTCTTCAGAATCTCAAAATATGTATAAATAACAAAAAAAATTCTTGTGAGTTTGCAAAAGCTTTGCCCAAGATAGCATTAAATTATCCCTGCTAAAATGGATTCAATATAATAAAAAAATTCTTTTTATCCTTTAAATGAACGTCCTGAATACTAGAAATCTTTATAAATTTCTGGTTTGCTAATTTGAAAAAAATATTACAAAGAAAATAATTCTATATCTTGAGGTGGTAGAAAGAGAAATCCCTCTTAAAGCTTAGATAATAAAAATATTGTGTACATTAACATGCCTTAGTGACCCATAGTAAACTAATGGACGCATATTTTTTCTCATGCATTACAACCCAATCTTAAAAAAGTAGAGGAGCCTTAAAAAGGATAAAGGAAAAAAAATTACCTGCATAAACTTTCAGGGATATCAGGAACACAGGTGGCATTACTGGTACACATAACTGTGACCTTACAAGGTAGGTCAGCAGGGACCAACGGTCGACATTTTCCATATGTCTCGTAAAATTCTGGCTTGCAAACACATTTCTTAGATAAGGCTGGAATTTAATAAGGAGATCAAAGTTATCTAATACAAGTCTTCTTCAGCAAGGAATGCTTCAACAAACTGAAGATAATAAACAATGGAAAGAACATTCAAATAACACTGATTTAGGCAATCGATTTACAGATTTACATTGCTTTGTTTCATGTAGAGTACTGAGAAAAACTTTGGTTCTATCCTTTTTCTTCAATTTACTTTTTTCGTGCCATTTCAACCTCAAACCAGCTATCCCACCATCCTTTTAACTCATTTATTCAGATCGAACCTTTTTTGAGCACTGGATATTTTTATTTGTTGGGTAATTTGGTACTTTATCTTCTCAATTCTGCATTGCACAACAGAGGTCTATTTGGCAATTTACTTAACAAAGCCTATATAATTAAAAAAACACACTTGAGCCATCTATTTATTAAGCTCTCTCTCGATCTAAATAATAAAAAAAACCACAAAATAAATCTATTTTTCCATCATTGACTAACTGAAAATTCTCTTAACACATCTACCAATCTATTCCCACATTCCTTTAGAATCCATCGACAGTATTTATCCTTCCATTTATTTATCTTTTCTTTAAAAAACAAATCCATAAATCAAAACATTAACAACCCCTTCACAAACAGTACAAATAACAAACGAAGAAGAAGAAGAAGAAGAAGAAGAAGAAGAAGAAGAAGAAGAAGAAGAAGAAGAAGAAGAAGAAGAAGAAGAAGAAGAAGAAGAAGAAGAAGAAGAAGAAGAAGAAGAAGAAGAAGAAGAAGAAGAAGAAGAAGAAGAAGAAGAAGAAGAAGAAGAAGAAGAAGAAGAAGAAGAAGAAGAAGAAGAAGAAGAAGAAGAAGAAGAAGAAGAAGAAGAAGAAGAAGAAGAAGAAGAAGAAGAAGAAGAAGAAGAAGAAGAAGAAGAAGAAGAAGAAGAAGAAGAAGAAGAAGAAGAAGAAGAAGAAGAAGAAGAAGAAGAAGAAGAAGAAGAAGAAGAAGAAGAAGAAGAAGAAGAAGAAGAAGAAGAAGAAGAAGAAGAAGAAGAAGAAGAAGAAGAAGAAGAAGAAGAAGAAGAAGAAGAAGAAGAAGAAGAAGAAGAAGAAGAAGAAGAAGAAGAAGAAGAAGAAGAAGAAGAAGAAGAAGAAGAAGAAGAAGAAGAAGAAGAAGAAGAAGAAGAAGAAGAAGAAGAAGAAGAAGAAGAAGAAGAAGAAGAAGAAGAAGAAGAAGAAGAAGAAGAAGAAGAAGAAGAAGAAGAAGAAGAAGAAGAAGAAGAAGAAGAAGAAGAAGAAGAAGAAGAAGAAGAAGAAGAAGAAGAAGAAGAAGAAGAAGAAGAAGAAGAAGAAGAAGAAGAAGAAGAAGAAGAAGAAGAAGAAGAAGAAGAAGAAGAAGAAGAAGAAGGAGAAGAAGAAGAAGAAGAAGAAGAAGAAGAAGAAGAAGAAGAGGAAGAAGAAGAAGAAAAAGAAGAAGAAGAGGAGAGGAAGAAGAAGAAGAAGAAGAAGAAGAAGAAGAAGAAGAAGAAGAAGAAGAAGAAGAAGAAGAAGAAGAAGAAGAAGAAGAAGAAGAAGAAGAAGAAGAAGAAGAAATAAGTATTATGATCATAATATTTAACTAATGCACCATCAATAAATCAATCAACCAATTAACCACCTTAAACCCTTCAAAAAGAGAAAACAAAGGAACACATCACAGGCAATGATTCTTCTCTATAACAAACTCACCTCCCATTTCACACAACGCACCAGCTGTGCACTGTAACGTGGAGTTGCAAGCCACCTCAGAGTCAATCTCAGGCTCACAACGTCCTCTCCAGGGATAGAACCCAACAACACAGCTGCATACACTGGTCAAGCTTGCAAGCTCTGCATCACCTGTGGACAACATCACTGAAGAAAATGAGGACGACCTCCATGGCATGCCGCCAGTATCAGAATATCCCACAGATGATTTGCCGGACAAAAGAGACTGAAACCCAGGCCCGTGAGGGCAAAGGGCATTGTCCACACATTGCAAGGAGTGGTTACAGGCCCGGCCTTCCTGGATTTTGGGAAGACATTCCTTGAGGTCCTGGTAATGATTGTCTATACACATGCAAGTTCCGCCTGATTCTGTAGAGCATTCTGATCTGCAGTTCAGGTGAAATATAAAAAGAAAAGATGTTAAAGAATTATTCAATAATTCATAGCTTTATTATCTCTAACGGGTTGAACTAGGTTTAACTAGGCATCTGGGAAAAATAGCAGCACTTGTGGTGATTGGAGGTTCATCTTTCTAATGAGGAAAAGTGAGAAGTCAAAGAGGACTGGAATGCAAGAACCTTTACACCTCCAGCACCCTCTATAAGAGAATTAAAGTAAAAAAAAAATGTACTGTCAGAGAAATCAAGAATGAATGCTATTACTAAGTGATGCTTTACATATTTGCATGAACTACCTCAGTCATGCAAAGGCTGTCTAAATTAAGCTCTTTATTTTCTAAGAAATAGAAACAATATTATTAAGATTGGTTTGATGTGAAAATTCTTAGCCTCAATTTAAAAAGCTAGTTACCATCTCATTTTATTCATTGCTCTTTATTCATCCATAAAATAAATAGAAAAAATACAAGCAAAAAGAATGAACCTTTCTTCACACTGGCCACTTGCAGTGCATGGGGTGCCCACATCTAGCAACTGTTTACATTCTGTAGGTGTTGCAAAGAACTCTGGTGCACATTTGCACTGCCCCAACAGACAACTGGCATTGAACACGCACTAGAAAAGGAAAGAGAAAAAAGATAAAATATAGTGAAGTACTAGTAATAGCAGACGAAAGCAAAAATAAAAGAAGGGATTGATGTTAACATAGCTGTGTTTAATGCAATGTGATGTTCCTAAACAAAAAATAAAAATAAATAAAAAATATTTAAAAAAAGCAAAAGAAAAAAAAATAAACCAGAGCAAAAAAATCAAGAAAAAAGAAAACAAAACAAGAACAATCAAACCTGGAAATAACTAAAGATATATCTACATATTATTTTACATAACACTCAATAAGAACATGAAAGTTCTAAACCGTTGATGCTTTTGAATTCATTTGACAGAGTAGTTGTTCACATATAATAAACTGTGCTTTGATTAATACATGTTACTAGAAACCAAGCATCCTTAAGGGTAAGTGACATCACGACTATGTATATCCCACTAATAATGCAAAATTTTTCAGTGGAATTCGAGCACAAAGATTAAAATAGGCCACAATTCCAAAATCACCATACTTGATTGCTATCTCCGCAGGAATCGCCCGGTGGTCTTCTGGGCAAGCAGCTACCACTGTGAACAAAATAACTTGGGTCACAAACACAAGAGCTATTAGTGGGACTAGATGTGTTGTCAGAGCATTCTGCATTAGCCACACACTGACCCTCTCCCGTGCAGGGCTTGTCTGGAGGTATGACTGCAAAAACAAAACAAAAGAGAATGTTGTCGCCACTTGCTTTACATAAGAATGCCAAATTATCTCTAGTTCATATTCTTTGCTTTTTTTAGGTTGAGATTCATACATTTTTTTCAATTTTTTTTTCTTTTTCTGACCAACCTAGGGAAACAGACTGATAGAAAAATTCAGATAGATGTGTATAAACAGACAGAAAACAAAGCTTAATGAATATTTCATGTTTTCATAAACTCTTTTTTACATTCTCTTCATCCTTTTTTTTTGCAGACTCCTTTCCTCATTATTTTGATAAAAACTTAAAAAGAGGCTGCAATTACAAATGCAAGCAGTATTACGTAAAAGGTATACTTTTTTGTGTGTTTACTTCTTAGCTGACCATCTCTCACACATCTTCCTCCTTCTCTCATTTCCTCTCTTTCCTTCCCCTCATCTCTTTTCATTCTCTTTCCCTCATTTGTTTCAGTAAAATGTACATTTCTATCAAGGGCAAGTAACCTTAAAAGCATAGTTTAAACAAAATTTTAAGAGCACAAATAATAAAGTCAAATTAACCTGTGCAGGAAATCCCATATGAAAGCTTTTAGAGCAAGTACCCATAAACCATCATGGAACAATGGAGCATTGAGTAAACCATTTTCTTATAAAGTCATATTCTCATGCTTGGCTATCCAGAGATTTAAACTCACCATTAATATGTCTAAAATTCAAACTAATTTTTCATTCAACCAAAATTTGATAGTTATAAAAAAAATATAACATAACACTTAGTTGAACCCAAAGACAGTTTCTATAGATAAGATAGCACCAAGACTTAGTCTTTAATATCATATGGGACGACAAGTCAATAAATCTGTCATTGCAGTGGTAAACAATTGTGAGTCTCCTAAAACCATACAATTTCTATCATCATGAAGCAATCTAAAATTTCAAATTATCAAGACTTACTTCCTGCACACCTGCCAACTTTGTCTGTGTAAAAGCCTGCATTACAAGTACACACTCCTACTATTGGTGAGCTACACTCAGCGTTGGTGACACACTGTCCAAGACCAAAACATGCTTCTCCAGACAGCTTCCTCTCCAAGCACTGATACCTGTTGAAACAAAAAGATATGAGAAAAACAAAGAGCTAATTAACCACATAAACTACAGTGAAAACTATAACTATTATTAAAAACCTTTCCCACAATTCAATAATCGTTGTCTGCTAGCAAAAAAGAAAATTATCTTAAATACTTATAAAGTCTTGCAATAGGATCAATGCTGGTTTGTGGTTCTTATAAATTTTTAGTCTTATTTCTTTCACATTTGAGATGGATTCTCTTTGATGCACAAATCAAGTGGATTTTTATATTCTTTTGTAGTTACTGCTCTCTTTTTTTAGACCAAAGGTTACTAAAGTTTAAGCTGTGACCATCTATGCTTTCTTTGGGATCAATTTAATTTCAGTGTTAGACTAAAGTCATCTTAATGCATCTGTAGTCAGGTGATGGAGAGTTACCATGAGATCTTCAAGTGCTTTTCTTAACAGGGTCATATTTTTGGAAATTTTTACATTTCGTAAGTTTCCCTAAAGATTATCATACAAAAATAAAAGTCTTTGATCAAGCAACAGATGAAACATGATTAGTAGGGATGCAACTCCTCATCACATTAACCCACTCAGGGATTAAACTTAAAAACTTCCTATAGCCACATAAAAGTTTTACCAGCTGAGCCATCTAATGCACCACTCATGGATTTGAAATATATTGCTATTTGTCATTGCGTTTAAAGCCTCACCTGTTTGGCCGATCTTTACTGGGTGAAATCCTCTCTAATATTTTAAAAATGCTGTGTTTAAAAAATGATATCAACATAACAATATCCCCCCATGACAAGACAAACACTTACTTTGAAGAAAAATAATTTTTTTCACAGGTGCAGGTTCCTTCTTGACAGAGGGTGTTAGCAGCACATTGGTCTGGAATACAAAACAATAATTTCTTGAGCATTACTTAAAGTTAAGATATGGCCAGCTAGACTGCTTCAGATGAATTAGTATGTTGATAGGTAAGATATCCATCTAGAGTGTGTATGCACAGAACTGATTTTTCTTTCAATCAAGAGACCATTTGTTTAGGTTTATTTAAAAGCAAGGCATCTTATGCCTCAGATGATTATCCTATGTCTTGACTTTAAACGTAACATAACACCTGGCCAAGGCAGAGCAGCTATTTGTTGCATGTAAGCTCTAGATTGGCACCTTTCCAATGAAAATTCACAGAAACTTGTACTCGAGCTATTTCTATAAGCCAAACAAAATTTTGAGAATGGACTGTAATAACTCACATTATGCTATGCCTTTGTACAACAAATCATCTTTCTAATCTTTCAGAAGCCTCTTAAATTCAAACCTGTCGAAAAGCATGATTGGCCCACTTTTCTCAGCTGTTCACAGCTTGAAGTGACTGGGAAAAACCCGAACTCACACATACAAACTCCACCACGCATTGCACTGCAATTTGCATTGGGGACACATTGATGGTTTTCTGGAGATCATAGGCACAGGCAAAAAATTCTTAACTGTTAGAACTTCACATTGATATAGTCGTAGCATATCAAAGAATCTAAGCAAAAAAAAAGTCTTATTTTTTTTCTTATTTTGTAATTTTTCTCTACAAATATATAAGGGACTAACAATCTGGAAAGAGAGGAAACCATTAAAATTTTCACACGTTAATCTGATTGTGCAATGGAATTTGAATATTCTATCTTGGTGAAAATTTATGTGAAGCCAACTTGATTTGACATAGACAAAGAGAGAGAGAGAGAGAGAGAGAGAGAGAGAGAGAGAGAGAGAGAGAGAGAGAGAGAGAGAGAGAGTGAGTGACAGAGAGACAGAGACAGAGACACACAGAGAGAGAGCGACAGAGAGCGTCAGAGAGAGAGAGAGAGAGAGAGAGCAACAGAGAGACAGAGAGAGAGAGAGAGATAAGGATAGAAGGAAAGAAAAATAAAAGATGTTTAGCATTTCTTTAGCCCAAACTTGAAATGATGAAACTCCCATTTTAAACTCTAATACATAACCTTAATACGACTTGTCTTCTCCTTGAAACAAAAAAAAAGAATTAAAAAAAAATTGGTACCTGAACACTCTTGGCCTGGCACCTTCAAAGGAAAGCAACTTCCGTTCTCATCATAATATCCGCTCACACAAGCGCAGATACCAGAGTTGATCCTGGGCAAACATTCGGCATGCCAGACACACTGAGCATCATAAAGACAAGATTCGCCAGCTGGCTTCAGAACCCAGCAAGAGCCCTGCAATTCGGAGCATGGTATACAAAGAAATTTAATGAATGAACGCTTTTACATTGAGGGTTAGCATAAATTACTCAAAGTTCATTATAAAGCTTCCCTGATAAGTAATGGCCAACCAAGATACTCATCTAACACCACAAAGGAAAAACTATTAGAAATCACTTTATTCTAGTATACTGACTATATAGCCTTTACCAAGTAATTACTTCTTATGACTTAGTAAGGTAAGAAAATTTATATGTATAAACTTTCTCAAGAAACCAAAATGCACAAAGTCAACTAACATTTAAACCTTTGATTTCGTAACTGAATAGCCGAGTGTCTGCAGGTAGACCAAGGCACCAAACGATAAAAAATACTGGACATTGATTTTATTTTCATTCAAGGAGCTTAATATATTCATGGGCAAAAAAAAATTGTCATAAGTTTAAAATATGAAAGATAAAGATTTGGCTCCCCTACTAAACCTCAAATTTCCAACAAATGCGCCAAAAATAAGAATAGCTATTCCATACTAAAAGTGTTCATGAAAACAGTCACACCATATTATCTGAGTTCAGTGAGTTATATAGAGGATTTGTTTATTCACTTTTAACCTCTACTTTGGAGCTGCAATCAGTTTACACAGGAATACATAGAGACGAAGCATGAAATCAAAGTTGAGTTGAGAAAATCAGAGGACAGTGAGACGTAGCTCTGACACGTCTGATCTGCCTTTGAAGTTACGTCAAGAAGCTGTTTTTATTCATGCACTATCAACAGCATCTCACAAATGTTTATTTCCTGAATATCCTTGCCTTAAACTTTGGCAATAGGAAAAAGTATGATGTAACTCGTGGTTCTAAATGATGTGAGACGATTAAAAGCCAAGTTTAATTAAATTTGCTTTGCCATGGATAAAGTAAATTTATTTTTTAAATGTGCCTGCATTTTGTTAGCTACAACACCCATTAAAAGCTTACTCAACAACGCAATCCAAACAAAAGTATAATTTAATTTTTACTTACATCCTGGGCGAAATATCCTCCAAAGCATTCACACTTGCCAGTGTCATTACTGCAGAAAGCATTCCTCACACATTCTCCAGGTCCTTGGCAAGGCTGGCTGGCGTACACTGACTTGTAGCATTGTCCCCCTTTAGTGTAAAATCCTGTAAAGAAATTAGACAAATCTTTTTTGTTAGCCTTCAAGAATTATTTTCGACAAATGATGGGTAGCAATACATGATGGTCACATTTGCTGTTTGAAAACAGAACAAAAACCAATTTAAAAAAAATTGGCCATTTGTTTGTTGCAGCTGAAACAATAACAATTTAAAAAAATTACAAAACAAACAAACAAATGATAAAACAAAATCAAGACAGCAAAAGTGAAAACCAGACCAAAAGAGAAACAACAGCTGCTATTACTATTACTTTTGCTTTTACAAAATAGGTAGGGCAGTAAGATAACCACATTTTTAAACATTAAAAAAAAACCCATTGCTAAGCAAGCAATTAACTCACCTTCATCACAAACACAAAAACCTGAGGTATCCGAGGCTGAGCATTCTGCGTTGCTTACACACTGGCCAAGACCTAGGAGATATAGACAGGGCTATTGATGGTGACATATTAAATAATGTCAACATCATCGTTTTCAAGACATATTGACATGGTACTTGTCAAAATATAATTTTTATTGCCAGAAATATTCTCAGTGCATACACTTTTCGAAAAGGTCTGGAATAGGGACTAGAAATCCCTCTTTGTACACTCTGGTTTCTGCCCTGAGATCCTGGCTGCCTCAAAGAAAATATAGGTATAGATTTAACAAATTCAAGTCTTTTTATGTATAGTAATAATAAGGTTTTACTTAATGGAAATTTGTTCAACTTCTTTGACCCTGCCTTTCTTCACCTTGTTAATCTTGATCATTATGATCAAGTTATTCTTGACATTATGTGAATAGAGAAAATTTAGTTCCACCTCACCTGTGCATTTTTGCGTTGCTTTGATTCTTGTCAGACATTTGCCATCCACTGCATAGTGACTTTCTATACATTCACAGTTACCTAAAATTTTATAGGGTAAAACTGTTAACATTCAAAATGAAACACAAAAATTGCCAGAACAGACCAAAAACAATTGGCAAGTAAAAAACAACAGCGCAGTATTAATAGTATAAACATTTTGCTTTTTTTTGATAACATTATGAAGATATCACAAATGAAGCAATTGTCATACTCATGTCAATCAATGGTCCCTGAAACACATATAATATTACAGCTTTTTGTTTCATTCACTTGGAAATACCATATTGCTGGGTTAAATAATACAACAACCTTAGCTTCTATAAACACATGAATTTAATACTGTTCTTACTACCCATCCCTTTGTTTTATGTCCTCTTTTGTGAAAGTTTTCTACCTGCAAAGGGTCATTAAATTGTCTCTAACTCTTTTGAATTTCCCTCAAAGACATAACTGATACCAGTTGATTAGTGTATTACCTCTCAGAAACATTCCTCATACTTGTGTTTCTATCTCCTGTCCCACCTAATACTGACACACATATCTCTTATCTTTAAGCAGGTAGTCTTCCATTTTCATATGTCTGGCCCCCAGTCCAAATGACTCACATAGATCTATGCCTTATCATGTTTAAAAATGATTTCATAATTAAAATAATACTTTTCCATATCCTCTTAGCGATGAAAATTGTGTGTAGTTATCCTTTTATTTAAAATAGACAGGAAACGTGGAATTATGTACCTTTGGAGGCATTTTTTAAGATTTTAAGTTTTCACCACCTGACTCAATAGCACTTTCAATAATCTTTCATTCTCTTGTTGATACTATACATGGCAGTAAATAATTTTTAACTCCATTGGAAAGTCTTTGGCTGATAAAAAAATCTTACACACAGCCAACAATTTATATCTGAAATTCTCAACAATAGTTTCCTAAACATTTCCCAGGCAAAGCTATTGCTAATGCTCACAAGCTGGGCAACAATTTTTCATCCTCTAAACCACAGTTTTCAACACTAAAGTGGCATTCATAAACTGGGAGCCTCCCAACTGTAGTCTTCTACATGCAATTAGCATTTTATGGTAACTATTCCACCTGCTGCTTCCCACATAAAATTAGAGTAGTTGTATCTTCACCGCTCACTTCCGTCTCTTTGTTAAAAATGACGGCCCCGTCTTTCTCCTGCAGCTCGCACACTGAGAGAACTTTAATACCTATAGGCATCTATGAGTACAACTGCATTTTTACATAACTTACGTACCCGTAGTTTCCCTATGACACACAGCGTTTTCTACACAATGATCTGTTCCCCCACAAGGGTTGGTTGCATTGACCAGAGGAAGGCACTGACCATCCAAGGGGAAAAATCCTTGAGAACACTCACATGTACCTGTTTGAGGAGTTCAGAATTAATGCGGAGAAAAAGTGTGACGTCCTCACATATGTTTATAAAGAATTTTAGACTGCAAGAATCCAAGCTTTGTGACATCTGATCAACCACTAATGTCATTAAATATTTTCAAACACTTGGATCACTCTTGTTGTTAAGGACGAAAAATTGTAGAGTCAGATAAGAAATTAAACATTGCTAAGGCAAAGTGACATTTTGTTTTTGTCTCTACATTTTTACCATTAGAGAATTTTTGCAATATTTACCAAAGCATTTCATTCTCCTTCAGTTTATAGACCACAAAAAAGTGTTGCTTTTTTGTTCAGACTAAAGTAAAAATTTCACTTTGACACATCCTTCCCACCACCATTAATGTTGCAAGTCTTTCAACATACATTTTATTTTTTCTCTCTGATCTACTCATGCCTGTTAGTGCCAATGAAAACTGCTTCATCACTTGTCAAGTGTGGTCTTTACTGGCTTTGTACTGATTGTTCTGAAACAATCAATATCTCTCCTTTACAATTTTCCCTCTATCTGCCACTAACCTTTCTATTCCCAATCGATTCATCCCTTATATGACCTTGCTTATGCATTTCCACTTTCTCTTGTAAAAAGAAACCCAACTTGATTATGATCATTTGCATATTTTTATAGGTTTTACCATTCCTGAAAATATAGACAATTAAAAAACAACAATAACAATAACAATAATCAAACAAGTAAAAGAAAATCACTTTATTGCAGCTCACCTGAGCCAAAGACCTGACAACTGGCATGCTGGACACACTGATCAAGGGCAGTGCAATGTTCGGTAGCATTCCTCAACACGTCACATCTCCCATGCAGTGGAAAGTACCCAATGTTACATTCACAGAGACCATTTATGCACGATGCCTTTTCCACACACTGCTTTGAGTCCACACAAGACTTGGTAGCATTTATTAGAGGGAAACAGTCTTTGTCTAATTCATAATATCCTTCATTACACACACATTGCCCCTTCTCGCAATGACTGTAGAGAATACAATCCCAATTTCTGCTACAACCCTCAGTTGCATTTTTCAGTGGTAAACATTGGCCTAACTGCTCAAAGAATCCTTCTCTACATGCACATATGCTTTCGGTGAATGTCATCTTTGTGCCTCTAGTGATGATCCTTGTGGCACTGACAGTGGTGCATTCTGCATTAAGAACACACTCATCTGGTGTGTAGTCACATGTTTCAGGAACAAGCAATAATGGTCGACACAGTCCTTGCTGTGCATAGAAACCTGTGTCGCATATGCATGTTTGATTTACACACGTTGCTGAAGCTACACACTCACCGGGTGTGTTATCACAGGGCATTGTGGAATTGATTGCAGGTAAGCACTTTCCTCTTTTTGAGTAATACCAATCATTACAAGCACACACACCAAAACGGCATTGGGCATTTGGTGTGCATTCACTGGGGATTCCCAAACATGGCTGTGTAGAGTTGATGACAGAATGACATACACCATCTCTTGCATAAAACCCTTTGTCACATACACACTGTCCATCAACTAGGCTACTGCACGATGCATTGGGAACACATTCATCATGATATAAGCCCTTGCATGGCTCTGTGACATTTTTCTGTGCAAGACAAAGTCCTTGTTTTGTATAAAAGCCGGCTGAACACTCACAAAGCATTGTTTCAAGTGAACAAAATGCATGATCTGTACACTCACCACTTAGATTCTCACATGAATCAGTTGCATTTTTGACTTGTGCACACTGACCAAGTCTGTGAGATAGATTTTGACAAAGAATAAGATGAACTTGTACAAAAAATACTTTGATCTATGAAATCTATATCTATTCATTAACTAACTTGCCGGATTTAACTATACTGTCAAGAAAAAAAAAAGATTTCTAAAAAGAAAATCTACTGTTATTTAAAATTCTTAAAACATTTTCCACCATAGCCTCTGATGGGTAGATAAGCTGTGATGATAGAAGTGCCCCAAAAATTCATCAATACTGCATACAAATTTAATAACAATAGTCAGCTAATTGTGTAAAATCCAAATCCTTTATATATCATTTGGAAATTTCATGACAATGAAGGTCAAAATTAAGGACCAGCTATGAATCAAATGAAAGCAGTGCTCCTTTAGGTACTTTATCTTAGGATTCATAACCTTCTAATAAATGTTCAGAGGGATCTTTAAAAAGATTAGAAGTTCAGAGTTAGCTAATATCTATATTACTGTTGATGAGTTTACATGTTTCTCAGTCGTCATAAAGAATAAAAAAAAACAATGAATTACTAGACGATGCTTTAAAAAACCAAATTGATCTCTATCAGCTTTATCTTTTTTCTTACCTATCATAGTAGCCAGCATCACACATGCACATGCCTACCAGGTCTTCTATGACGCAAGATGAGTGACTTGTACATTCCCGCAACAAGCCACTGCAAGGTGCACCAGCATCTTTGATTGGTGCACATTGTCCAAATTCAACATATAAATTATCAGCACAGGCACAAAGTCCAGCCTGGCATGTGGCACCACTGACACATTCATTGTCCAAATTTTCACAAGGCTCTGTGGCGTTCAAATAAATCTGGCATTTTCCATAATGATTGTAGTGTGTTGCTGCGTCACATGTGCATATCCCATCAACACATGCTGCATTTTCAACACATTCATTGACTGAAACACCTTCACAAGTCAACCCTGCAGCAATGTTTGTTGTACACAAGCCACTCTTTGGGTAAAAACCTTGTCTACATTTGCACACTTTGGTTCCAATGACATCGCAATAAGCATCTTCGACACACTCATGGATCACACCAGCACATGGCAATGTAGAATTTATCTTTGGCACACATAAACCATCCAAGGTATAGAAATCTTGCTTGCATGTACAAGCCCTTTCAACACAGCGAGCATGTGCAGTGCATTCACCAGGAATGCCTTCACAGTTTTCAGTTGCGTTGATGATCTCTGCACAAAGCCCAAATCTGTCATAGTGGCCTGGAACACAAGTGCAGAGGTCGTCGATGCATTTGGCATTAGCTGTGCATTCCCTGGGAAGCCCTTGGCAAGGTCTCTAGAAAGCAGAGAGAGACATAAACTGTAAGTTTGAATGGATTAAGAGATAGTTATGATATATGTTTTTTTTTTGATTGATCACTTCAAATAGAACAGTATCACATATGGATCTCTTTATCGTGAGTTAAATGATAGCTATTGGTATCTAAGTTTCTGAAAGTGTTTTTAACTATGCTTTAAAAAAAACTGGGTATTTCTTATAATTTTGACAATATTTGTTTTAATTTCATTTAGTTTATTCTAGAGGAAAAATTAACATAGATTCTCCACATTAATCTCTCCCATTCCCTGTCAACTGATATCATCTGAGACTTTCAAATCCACTGAATTGGCCCATAGATCCAAGCTATCAAAAAGAAAACTACTTGAGGGCCTTAAAAATCATTAAATCAGGTAATAGTCACATTTAGGCCTTGTAAAAAAATCTAGGAATTCATTCCCATATCTTTAAGATTTAAGACGAAGAAGAAGACTACAGATTTACATTTTGGAACTATGCATTTTATTTAACTATGACAAAAAAAGCAAAATGAGGTCAATAATTCAATAAGAAAAATGATGGTAAAATATCAAAATGGTATGTCTTAAGAAGTAAAACAAAATTTGCAAACAAATAGAAAATCGAGGTTACCTGTGAAGGAATCTCAGCTGCACACCATCCATCTTTTGCATAAAACCCATCAACACACAAACACTTCCCTACAGAGCACACAGCATTAGCCACACAACCACCAAGAGTTTCCAGGCAGGGCTCGAGAGCATTAATGAAACCACTGCAGAAGCCATCCAAGGGGAAATGACCCATGGTGCAAGTACACACACCAGCCTCACACCGGGCATTGGTGACACACTCGTTTGGTATTCCCTCACAAGGTAAGGTGGAGCTGTGAGTAAAGTGGGAGAAAAGGTACTGGTGATTGGGGTGTAATGATAATGGTAATAGTGGTGAGAGGGGCAGGATTATAGCTTATTGATAGTGATAGTAAAGTGAGTATAATGTGGATGAGACAGTATGTTGACCAGTTATGATTATAATATTGATGATGAAGATGATGTTCGGGAATTATGATGAAGCTGGAATAATAATTACAGGATGGGCATGACAAAATAGATAATTGAAAGTTATAATGATAAGTTAATGATAACCATGGTAATGATAGTAATAATCAATAAAAAAAAAACTTCAAGAGGACAATACATAATTATGAAAAAGAGAATGTTTAACTATGTAAAAAGACAAAAAAAATTAGATAAAAAGAATGGTGATAGGAATATAGGACCATAATGACAAAGTTAATCACCAAAAACTCTACAGACTTGATGATTCTTACTCTTAGAAAGGAGAAATGATCACTATTTTTTGTATGTCTTTAAAATTAAAAGTTGATTATAGATAAAATTAGAAATAAAGAAAAAAGAAAGTTATAAAACAAACCCAATCTTTTTAACACAGGAACTGTTTTTGGCATAGAACTGTGGAAGACAATCACACTTTGCTTCCTTACCACAGACTGCATTTGCCGTACATTCTCCTGAACGAAATAGATGCAAAATAATTGCAGCAAACACACATCAATGCAATACGAATTCTTTCATGAATGTATAACATACATTATTAGTAAAAAAAAAAATTATTACCAGAGAGTTTTAAATCAGTTGAATCATAATGGTCATTTTTCTATTGTGTGCCTGCCTTTCTGTTGATCTGTATACACTTATCTTTTTGGAGGATCACTAAATATCTGTCTTTTTGTTTCTCTCTTTATTTTTTTGTCTGTCTGTCTGTCTGTCTGTTTGTCTGCCTGTCTGTCAATATGTGTGTGTGTTTGTGTCTGTCTGTCTGTCTGTCTGTCTCTCTCTCTCTTTCTCTCTCTCTCTCTCTCTCTCTCTCTCTCTCTCTCTCTCTTTCTTTCTCTATCTTTCTCTGTCTCTTTCTATCTATATGTGTGTCTCTCTGCCTCTATCTGTTTGTCTCTCTCTCTCTCTCTCTCTCTCTCTCTCTCTCTCTCTTTCTTTCTTTCTTTCTCTCTCTCTCTCTCTGCCTCTATCTGTTTGTCTCTCACTCTACCTAATGTTCCCATCTTTCCATTTACTAAGTCTCTGAATTCTGATAACAGCTTACCAGTAACACCCTCACACTGCCTCTCAGCAGGTATGAGAGTTTTGCAATGGCCAAATCTTGCGTAATAACCAGCTCCACAACGACACCTGTCACCTATGCAGGAGGCGTGGTCAACACACTCATTAGCCACACCCTCACATGATATGCTGGCATTGATCTGCAGCTCACACAGACCTTGACGGCTGTAGTATCCGGAATGGCAGGTACAGGTTCCGCTTGAACAACTGGCGTGCATCACACACTCCCCAATCAAGTTGTCACATTGCTCTGTAGGATACACACAGTTGTGACAGATTATTTTTCAAAACAATTGCTAGAACCTTTGAAATGATTTTTTTTAAATGTGTTTGGTTAACTTTTGTTATTTAATACTCAACATAGATCTGAATTTATCCATTGTGTGCATGTAAACAATATGCTATAACGCATTCCTAAACAAACATTTTTATCACCATTTTTCTCCTTTTTATGAGACACTGCAAGCCTCACATTGAGCTTTTTTCTTCTGTAAATTGACAAAGGCAAAGAATATTCTTAGTGAAAAAAAAATTTTGTATTTGTACTTGAAATGCTATATGAATACCCCAACTAGTAATATGCAAGTTTAATTGTACTCACCACCAGAGAGCTTGAGGGGAAGACAAAAGCCACTCTTGTCATAGAATCCTGAGGAACACTGACATAAACCAGCTCTGCAATAGGAATTGACTACACACTCCCCTAGCAGACCTTGGCATCTTTCTGGGACTTTTCGCACAATCTCACACACCCCAAGCCTGACATAGAAACCATCTAGGCACTCGCAATTCCCAGTCTGGAGTTAAAAACATAAAGACTTTGAAATGGAATGTTTTATTTTAAAATACTGAAAATGTCATTAAAATATTATAATGAAAATAGTGGGCAGTGTAATAAGTGTGATTGGTATTTGCAGTGCTAATTATAAAATGACTGCCTCAAACCTACAAACACTAAACTGCAGAGCCTTACTTAGATCTCTTAATTTACTTATTCAAGACTTTATTCATGGTCTTAGATGCCAATTATTAAAAAGAATCTTTTTCATGACATCAGCTGAAAATTTTATGCACCATGGAGTTAAAAGCTCTAAATTATGAGCTCTTCAATGACATGAAATGCACCTCCCACTTATACAATCTGCAGTGGGTAAATCTAGCTGCTTTAGAAAAATATTTTGTTTCATATCAATACGGCACAAATATCACTTGGAACAAGAGCAAACACACAAAGGGCAAGTAGATGAAATCACCTACTTGTAGGGAGCATTCTGAGTGCCCCACACACTCTCCCTGATGTCCCTCGCAAGGCTGTGTGGCATTGACTTGCAGAAAGCACAGACCTGCTCTGTTATAGAATCCAGCGAGGCATGTGCACACAGGACTTCCACCAGTACTCTCTTCTGTACATTGTGCATATTCAACACATTCCCCGGAAGTGAAGTCACACGGTTCTGTTGCATTTTTAATAATCTGGGTTTAAAAATGAATAGATCAAGCAGCAAAAGAATAAAAAAGTTACCTAATTATTTTAGATATTCACTTTTGATAATCTATTCTCTGCACAATTCTTCCATATAGTCTCACCATGTCTGAGGTATTATTGCAATACTATCTATGTAACTCTGTCCCAGATTACATAAGAAAATTTCTTTACAGAATTGAAACTGATCACTTGAAAACTAAAAAAAAAAATCATAAATCTTAAAAAAAAATTTTATTGTGCAATGGCCTATGACCAATTTGTAGTGAACTTAAATTTGTTGACATTTTGTTCGGGTTTTTAAATCTAAATTTTCATTATCCCTTGCTATTTGAAAATACATGTGCTGCTTACTACAGGTGAAATGGTATGTTTTGTCACCTGATCAATCTAATACAATCATTGCACAAAACTTTTGGAATGTAAATTTTTTATCACATTTAAATGAAGTGCTCTGTGAAAATCAAGACATGATTTTCCCAAAAAGTTAATACAAATGAAATTTTAGGCTTTAATTCTCTTGAAGAATTTGTTATTTATTGATGTCAGTACCTGGCATGTGCCATTCTTGGCATAGAATCCAGCTTCACATCGACATCTGCCATTGTAACACTCTGAATGAGAAACACACTCATCCGGAATCAGCTCACAGTCTTTGTCTGCTTGTATCTGTGGCACACATCTTCCGTAGCGGTCATAATAGCCTGTGACACAGCTACACATCTCGGCCTGACACACTGCATGCTCTATACATTCTCCTTGGTATCCTCCATCACACGGTTGACTGGCATTATTTACTGTCCTGAAAATGTAAAAAAAATGTAACTTTAGGATTACAAAGTTCTAGGACATGCACGGTTAAAAACTCATTCCACAGAGAAAAAGCCAATGATTATATTTGTTAACCTTTTCGCATCTCGACAATCCAAGGAAGAGCGGGCTGGTTTACAACCGATCACAGCATTATGCTCACTTAAGAAGCGCTGGTACCAGCACCACTTTGCATCACCCTGCTCCTCCTATGCATCATTGTGATACTTGATTTTATATGAATTTTTGAAAATACCACATTTGTAAGGAATTGTGGCACTTATATAGGGTGCATAGAGGGAATAATTGGCCCAGTGACTGCATGATGGGAAAAGGTTAGAAAAGGTAATAAATATAGAAAGAGAAATAGTAGATGACAGACTGAAGTCTTTCTTCTCAGCAAAATAATTATGCCCTTCTATATGGGAGCTCCCGAAATATCCCACACAAAATTAACGAGCTTAATCTGAGTATGCATAAAATTGAAGACAGCAATAGATAAAACAAGTCTGTTTGTTACAAATAAGTGTTTTGCCCTAAAAAACCTGTTATGTTTTTAGTGCACTCTCTACCATAAAATGGATCATACAAGAAAAGTAAAACTCTACACTTTTAAAAAATGCAAGCTGCAAATTCAAACTACTTTACAAACTACTGTTTACTTTTTGATCCAAAGATGTGAATGACTTAAATACACTCACTGTTACACGATAAATGCACCAGTAAGGCTGTATACACAGGGGAATTATATGAATGAAAATAAAAAGGCCAAAGAAAAGTTTTGGTCTTGTTTTGCTGGATCAATGTACTGGTGGTGAATAAGAAGGACATATGAAACATCTGTCACCTTTTCGGCTCAAGACACTGATGACTATTGTGAGCAAAAACCTTTCACACATAGACATCCTTTGTTTTTATGGTACTTTTTCAAAGAACTACCAATGTAATTCCTATGGATAAAGCAATGCTACACCTATATTTTTTGAATACATAATGAATACATTATTCATTTTTATATGATTTTAAATTCTCTATTTGTTGAAATTCCAGCTTGAGCCCGATTTGCACTGACTGTCTCACATACAGATTGATCATTTTAGGTATTAAAATATCTATTCTCACCTGCAGATTCCATTCTTAGCAAAGAATCCACCATCACATTCACAGCTACCGGCCATGCACTCTGCGTTCACCACACACTCATCTGGGAAGCCTTCACAAAAGGCTGCAGCCTTGACCTGTTGTTTGCATTGGTCAAAGCGTGCAAAAAATCCTAAGTCACATTCACAGATCCCACGTGAGCACTCGGCACTCTTAACGCATTGACCAAATGCATCACAATATTGTCCTGGTGAAACTCGAATGTTGCAAACCCCATCTTTTGCGTAGTGGGTATCTTTTGTGCAGGTGCAAACACCACCCTCACACTTGGCCTCAGCCACACACCGGTCAGCGAAGATGTCACACGGTGAAGAAGCTTGGACTAATGGGGGGCAGTTTCCAAGCTGGAATAGGGACAGGAACAGAGCGCAGGGAAATAAAGTTTTGATGAATAAATTCTATAAGATGATAAAAAAAATTCATATGTTGGAAGAATGATTAGAGTTAAGGTGGTGATAATAATGATGATGATTATTATGATAATAATGATGATGATCATCATCAACATAAAGATAATGAGGATGAATATGAATATGATGAGTTATAATGACATGTTGATGATCATGATAAAAAGAGGGGATGAAAGGTACTAATCATGATTACAAATATTCTTTATTCTGATAATATTAATGAAAATATAAGCAGTGATGATCTCTAAAAGAGATAGGAGTAGATTATCAAGGTGTTTGATTTAAGATGAAAAGGGGTAGAGTGTGTTTTGAATCTTTATACCTAAAAGTTAACCAAAAATTCAGTAAAAAATCAATGAAATCCATGGAATTATCATCTATTTTATTCCCAAAACAGCATGAATTGGTAGCAAAGCTGTACATAAACAATACATTTTTTTTTTAAAACTAATCTGAGATAAAAATTTTTCAATTTGTACTGTTATCCCAAAGACAAAAAACCAATACCACAAACTTACTTTTTCATAGTAACCAAAATCACAGACGCAGATTCCGGCAACACACTCCGCATGTGCAGTGCACTGACCTGGTGCATTACATGACTGGCCTGCATCTTTAACAGAAAGACACTCGCCTCTGCTCGGATAATACCCCTCATTACATTCACAGTGCCCTAAGACACAGTCAGCGTTGGCTGTACACGTCCCTGGCCCATGGATACATTGCTCCAGAGCATTAACCAGAAGTAGGCAACGTCCTAAACTGGGGTAAAAACCTGGTAGACAGGAATCAGAATTGTGAAAAAGCAAATATAAACCACACAAATTTCAAAATTTTGACATCCTATCAATTCAATACAATACAGGCAATACAGGCTGGTATTGAGGTAAGTTAATATCCTCAACAATAGCAATGATTTCCTAAAGTGCTGCAGTATTTTGTTTTTATAGTGTAATTCCTTGACAAAGACTTGAACAAAATTTTAAAATAAAACATTTTAGAACCAAAATAAAATTCTACCTGGGTCACATTCGCAGACTCCTCGGACACATTCGGCGTCCTTCACACAGAGTCCCATACTGGTACATGTTTCAGCCACTGCTAACCGGGCCTGGCACTGATCATCCCAGGCCACAAATCCATCCAAACATGCACACATCCCACTTATGCATTCAGCATTTTTGGTACAGGATCCTTGTCTGGAACATGTCCTGAAATCATTGTTGAGATGTTCAGGTGAATTAAAACTTTCACAACATCGAAATTTTGCCTTGGTAAATTATTTGGCAGGGTAGCTAGCGTATCAGAACTTCAGAATCATGCATTAGCACCTTTGATCTGCTGTCTGCACCTCATGGGAACAACTATGCTCTTTAGAATGCATATTATTCAAGTGGTTAGAATTATTTATTTGAAACACAACTTAGCTCTAAAGCTTACCAGTCAATACTCATACTCAAATGGAAAGTGAAGGGTTCAGATGATTAATATTTGTAAGCAGAAAATTTTTGACTGAAAAATTAACAAAAAAGGCTTCAGATTCAATGGTTAGTTGATCTTTCTAGGTTAGCATTCAATCCGTCAATCTTGATCTCTCTAGGTTAGCATTCAATCCGTCAATCTTGATCTCTCTAGGCAAGCATTCAATCCGTCAATCTTGATCTCTCTAGGCAAGCATTCAATCCGTCAATCTTGATCTTTCTAGGCTAGCATTCAATCCGTCAATCAGCCCTATCAGATTTTCCAAGACAACTAGAGATTGAGTTCTGTGTAACATGACTGTAAACAAGCAGGTCTCACTTGTCTGGTTTAACTCGTGGCAGACACTCCTGTCCAGTAGAATAATATGCTGCCTCGCAGATACACATGCCGCTTGCAGGATGGTTACAGTACGCATGCTTCACGCATCTAGTAAAGTAATGGTTTGCATAAGTATTGAGGAAAAGAAGAAAAAATTCAAGCTATCATTATATCCAAAAACTGACAAAAAATTTGTTGAAAAAAATAAACGCTGCCACAAATGAGTAAATATTGTATCTTGAAACTAAAAATAGAAGTCATTATATGTCAATGTAAAAACTAAGAACAGAGAGATGCACTGTTATAAACTAGGCGAAAAAAGTCACAGAGCAAAGCTATTTTAAAAGTGATAACTGTAAGAAGACAAAAATCTAGAATACAGAATGCAAAAATAACAGCTTACAACAATTTCTCATGATGCTTTCTGTTCTTTCAATCTTTTCAAGTTTCAGGGGATAAAACAGACTGAAAACGCTTTCAAACTCATATTGCACAGTTGTATTCTTGACCTAAATAGTACAATGTTCAGGTGCAGCATGGCACTATAATTATTTGAATCTATTTAAGAAGATTCTAAATTATATACATCACCCCAATGTTCTCTCTTTTTTCCCTCTCAGTGCTGATATTATAATGCTTGAAATGTCTATATTGTTGTGTTTGCTATTCATTGGTTTAAGTTGTAATGGTTTGACTTTTAGTAAGTTTGGATTGCATCTTAAATTGCCTTTCCTAAAATCTGAAGAATCTTTCGCAGCCATGTAAATGTATTACTTGCACCTCAATTATTTTCACCCTGCTATATTAATCTCTCAAATGGGTAGAACGCAACTTTTTGACTAGTTGTAATTCAACATATTTCTTTATCTATGGGAACACTTGCAATATTTTAAAGAAAAAAATTATGTACCCAGTACTTAAAACATGTACCAATATTTATGTTAAAAAAAAAAAAGAAACAAGTAAACAAATAGACATTAATACAAGAAAGCATAAGATGAAAATATGATTTAACTCTCTTCCTTCTCATTGAATTTTTTAAACCAAGAATGTTGATATTTTTAGCCTGCTCAAAGTGACAAAGCCAGACCTGTCCTCTACCAAACACTGGTTGCCTGGAAGCTTGTACGCAGCACATCCTCCACCCTGACTCCCTGTTGGGAAGTAACCCGCGTTACAGATGCAGAGCCCTCCAGAGGGTGTCTGACACTCAGCATTCTCCACACACTGACCACTGGCTGTGCAAAACTGACCAACAGGGATCTTAGGCTGGCACACCCCACTGTCTACGTGTTTGAATAGTATGAGATCATTAAATGTCATGACAGATCTGTTTTGGCAGAGGGATTTAGCTTAGCTTGGTAAAAATAGTTGCAATCAAAGCGTTCTTGATGGGAGTGGTTAAACCCCTTCACAACCCAAATAGGACTACAGCACCTTGTTTGAGATCTTGCTTTGTGAAAAACAAATACCTCAACTTGCAGCCTCAATCAGATAAAACTAAGGTTTTTTAAAACATTAATGCTACAAAGTGAATTATACTTCAAACTTAAACTTTTGTTTTCTAAAGGGTCGGCGTATTGCCTTGAAACAAGTATTGCTAGTGGGAAAAGGAGTATTTCAATTTTTACAGGACTCTTGAAATACAGTTTTACTTTTGGAGAAACTTTCATAAAGGCAATGTAAGGATAGACATATCATAATTATGATAATTAAACCATTGAAGCCATGGTAACCAAAGTAAAAATAATATGATATTTTTGAAAACTCATAGATTCTTGTATACAGTATTACTTTTAAAAGACTTTGCAAGTTATATATGCCTATCAAATTTATTGCCTTACTCAGAAGAGGCTTCTAATTATAAAAGAAGTCTGGTGCTTAATTGCATTTCATTGGCCTCCATGGGAAATAAACTGATTCTGTATGTCCTCATCTATTATGAAGATCTTTTTATTTGCATATTATAAAGCTATGAATTCTTGCAAGAAGTACCTAAAAGTGCTTTACCGAAATTCACAGCTATCCATGTATTTTAAACTTCATCACAAAAAAAGGTTAAAGGTATCTTTATACAGTTTTGAAATTTACAAAATTTGTAACTATTTTTATTGAAATCATGGTTGTTAACAAGAATGGGCACCTACCATTGAAGAAGTCCTTGAGGCAGTCACAAGTTCCACCTGCTGGAGTTGTACATTCAGCATTTGCCACACAGTTGCCTTGAGTCTGACATGGAAAACCAGCATCGATCTCAGTTTTACAGTCTTCATCAACCTGTACAGATTAAACCATGTAAGCTGTTAGATTAATGAGAAAGAAAGGAGAAACAAAATAAGACAATACCATGAACAGAACATTATGAGATGGCATGCACAAAGACCACATTTAATTTGACTTCGTCAGTTTTAAAAGAGAGAACAGCTTAATTGACCAAGAGGTATTGTTTCTTTTCTTTTTACCTAAAGTAAAAATAACAGTTTTAAATTCATAGTTTATGGATTCTTTTAAAACATTCATTAGTTAGTGAGTACAAATAAATGAGTCTTTTTGTGTTCCTGCAATGAAATACACCTTGAAACATTTATTGCCCTTAAGTGCAGCGATGTAATGAGCACCAAGAATGACCTCAAAATAAATTGGGAAAGTATATTGGTAGTTATCTTCCAGTATTAATAGTATGATTTTTTAGGGTGATCCTGACAAATTGTTCACATCTGGCACTGTCCTTGAGTGAGTGTGGGTCCTCAACTTCTCAACCATACCATGAGAAACAAGAATATATTTGATAATATAGAGAAGATTTGAAATAATCTTGTTATTGATAATATGAATCAAGCAAATATCACAGACAAGCACAGATTCATAAAAGCATTGTCAGACAATGCATGCCTGAAATGATAAGGATTCACATCCACTTATACAAAGAGATTTGAATTTTTTAAAGCTTGAGAACGCTGATAAAAAAAAAATTCAGAGAATCATACACTTTTTAAAAGTATAAGATCAGAAAAAAGAACTTGCCAGAAACACAGATATACAACTTTTATCACTGACATTTTTTTTTCAATTAAGTAATTTAATAAAAAAAATCAGATTTAAAAAATGTCATTCCTTACTTGGAAATACCCAGTAATACATTTGCAGAGGCCATTGTCTGGCCTGTCACATTCTGCTTTAGGAATGCAAGAACCTGGGAATGGGCAAGGTCTACCGGCTGGGATTAGAGGTTCGCACAGACCTGGGACAGAGGGTAGGTTTTAATAAGATATTGTATGGAGTAGTAGGACTGGTTCATAGCAGTTATGTAAAAGATGGATTAGATAGATAGGTTAATATGCCTTTAGATAAATAGATAAGTATTAGAGCTAGACAAAAAGATCAAAGGATGAATAAATAGATAAAAGAAGGGATGTAAAGTTGGATGAATGAATAGATAGACAGACTTATAAGTAAGTATGCAAAAGCAGTTACCTATTTAATTTGGAATATCAATGCCCCTTATTAGCACTCATCTCATAGAAATAACAAAAATGCCATCTGAAGAAAGATGGATAGATAGACATATTGAACAGGTCGATGAATGGATAAATCAATCTGCCAAAAGTCTATCACTATCCTTCCTTAACATCAAACATTCTTTGTTTGAAATTATTTTTGGATAGTTCAAGGTTATATTTTCTTGCTTCAAAGATGTCACTCTTAGTGTGTAGAATTACATTGGTTTAAGACTGCGTCAAGATTAAATAACTTACCAACAATTTGTAACCTAATGCTTTTTTGCAACAAGCTACACTTTATTGTAAGAGAAGAAAAGGTTCCTATGCATTCATAAACACCAACCTTGGATCATAATAGGGATCTCCTAAAATAACATTTTTTATCAGCAAGCACACAAAAATTAGTTAAAACCATCCCTTACTTAATGAACTTATGGGCATCTTACATTTTCACATTGGTTTTATAGTATTTAATCAATCTACCAATATTCAACTGATTGACAAAAATAAAAGTAAATTTGTTTTTTAATTATATAAAAGCATGTTGTATTGAAGGCAGTTTTAAGTCCTGTTATTCTTTTTTTTTTTTTTACAATGAACAATCAATTCAGGGATTGCCAGGTCAGAAATATGGTTTGTTTAAAATTTTATACCATAAAAAATCTGGGAATTTAACTTTTAAAATATTCATGGCAACTGAAAACAAACTGTAAATTTAGAATCTGCTCTATTAAAACAAATCATATATTTAAATATGAAGACGTGTCTGTCTTTACAATAACCACTTCATATTTTGTTGCTGTAAATGTGTAGACCTTCAACAAGAGATTCTAAATTTGTGCTGCACAGGATTTATTGCCAATATATATTGTACAAGGGATTGTTGCATATAAAATAAAGATACAAAGCAATGAAAACCATATCATTTCTCTATTTTATCATTAAATAGTTTGCATTTGTTTAATTGCAAGGTGTAAAGAGAGAACGAACGATAACTCACATGCTCCTAAAGCTGATTCTATTAGGCTTTAGTCTCAATTCCAAATTTTTGTCCCTATTTTGGATCTTTTAAAAAGTTTCCCATTCACAAAATGTAGTTTGAGGCTTTCTTTCAGACCAAAAAAAGGAATATTTTGTTATCTGTCTCAATTAAGCTTTCTTTTCCACAACATCCACTTATAACCATGCCAAGTGTTTAAACCTAGTACTTGAACTTAAAGATCGTAATCTGTATCAATTGAAACAGCTAAATGCATGATAACCATGTATAAAGTAAAAAGAGAAGTCAGACCTTAATAACACTGATCTCCATATAACCTTGTACCTGTATTTGTATTTTTAAACCTTGCTTTTTACCCTTTGGTGTTCCTTTTTTACCCCCCACCATGCGCTTAGCATTTTTCTCATGAATTTATGAGGATATCATTGTATCCCGTTAAACACAGTCTAAATAAAAAAAGAGTGATGCTAGGCTCTATTTTTGTTCATGACAAAGGTTTGTACCTTGCCTGGAGTCTAAAACTAGACACAAAAAGTTGTATTGTGTAGCGGCATCAACGAAATAAAATAGGGTTTTAAAATGAATGTACCTAATACATCTATAACATAGAGCCTCTTTATTCAGAGACCTCACCCAATACGTCTACAGCATAGGGCCTCTCTATTCAGAGAACTCACCCAATACGTCTACAGCATAGGGCCTCTCTATTCAGAGAACTCACCCAATATGTCTACAGCATAGGGCCTCTCTATTCAGAGAACTCACCCAATATGTCTACAGCACAGCCAAAAGGTTAAGACTCACCATCTTGAGCAAAAAAGTCTCTGTTGCAAGCGCAAGTGTAACCCGTTGACCTCAGACACTGTGAGTCAGCCACACACTCCACAGTGCTGCGGCATGACTCTCCAACTTTTTTAGCCACTCGGCAGTAGCCTCTGCAGAAGATTATTTATTCCTGTAGTTCACAATCTTTTACTATATTCATAACTGTTACTAATCATAGTCAATTTGTCATTTGAATCACATTCAAGACTTTTAATATAATCATAATCTTCATCAATTATCTACATAATGATTTTCCTCTTTATGTTCTCCATCATAATCATTCATCATCCTCATCACCATCATCAACATCAGAGCAAACATCATTACCTTTATCAACGTCCTCTTCTTCTTCATCATCATCATTATCACCATCATCATCATCTTTATGATTATCTAAATCTTCCTCTTTAGCACACTCATCACCATAATTAAGATTACCTTCTGATTCTCATAATCAATGAATAATGACAATGGTTGAAACATAAAGATTCTTTTCAAAACACCAACAGCAACAAAAACAACAATAACAACAACAACAACAAAGCTTCTCAACTGACCTGTACTTGTAGAAAGCCTTGCCGCAGACACAGACATTGTCCAGACAATCAGCGTTAGAAACACACTGGCCTTCACCAGAACACTCCTTGCCTGCCAGGACAGCTGGAGAGGTGACATAGAGAAACTTGATGAAAAAAAAATGATTTTTTATAATTTAAATAGAGTATTATGCAAAACTAAAAATATTGCAACAAATGAAAAAACATTGGCTATTACTAGAACCTCCCCTGCCTGTGAGGAAAACTGTGTAGCTCACACAGAGAAATTTGATGAAAAAAAAACAACTTTATTTTTAGATTCAGATAGAATGTCATGCAAACCTAGAGCCATACATATTGGTACAAATGAGATCTTAAGATGGTAAACGTTATGAGGATCCTCTCTTTTCTTTATTGATTTGTCAATTTATTTGCAGACTGATAAAGCTCACCAAAAAGGACAATGATTTTAGAAGATATTGCTCAATAAATTTTGACCCTGAGCAAACAGCGTAAAAAAGAGACACTGCACTCACTTACACAATTGCAGGAAGCTTTGGTGATTTGCGTATAAAAGGTTATTTAATGCCCATAAACAAAGAGAATATGTAAAGGTGTGTAAATGACGAAATTTTGCTTTAAAAATTGTGTTAAGGTATTATATTAAACTAATCATCAAAGTGAATAAAAAAAGAAGGAGGTGGGAGGGGGAGGAGGAATAATAAATACTAACAATGGTAAGTAATATTAAAAGGACCAAAAGAGAGAAAAAATATTAATCAAGGTATGAATATTATGTTCCTGCAGTCTAGGCTTTTGAATTTTGCATTAAAACAATGACAACTTCTATAGACAGAAGCAAATTATTCAATACACATCATAAAAATCAAGTCAAAACAAAAACTCAGCAACAACTCCAAGAAAATCCAATGAATTTTGCTGCTCACCTGGTAGACATTCAGTAACATTGGAGAAGTATTCTTCGTAACATTCGCATAGTCCAGTGGTTGTGAGCGCACACTCAGCAAAGTCCACGCACTGACCATAGTCAGCACAGGCCAGCCCTGGCCAAATGGCTGCAGATTGGAGAAGAAAACAGTCAGTGATAGTTATTTTTTTATTAGAAATCATTGAAAGACCAGCCAATGAAAAACAGGTTGAGGATCAAAGTTGGAGCTAACAAAGGGCACCAGTTTCAGAAATAAAATGATATTAAGACTCAGTAAAGGAAATGAAATGGGTATAAAGAAATACAAAGTCATAACAAAAAGAATAGTGATTTATTTACAAGTATTAAAAAAAAGCAATGTAATGTGAAAAAAAAAACAACAAGAAAAGTAGTACTTAATACATAAATAAATAAAAATTAGTCATGTTTTATAAATGACATGATCACTGTGCAGAACATGAAAAAATCAATTGTGAAGAAAAAAGGACAGCAGCAAAAGTCAGTTATGACTGCGGAAATAAGCCAGGAATCAGAGAAATAATAGATGTGTAAGTTATGAGAATGAAGATCGCATGAACACTGTTTAAATAAATGAAAAGGATTTGTAAACAAATTTAAGTGCCAGAAATAAAAATCAGGATTTAATAGACAAATAAGGGAATAGTAGGCTGAAGATTTACAATAACAAATAAAAATTAACAGCAAACGAGTCATGTTAAAAATATGAATCATTATACCAGATTGACTTAAGTGACTTAAATTCAATAACTGGTTTTGATATTTACTTATATAAATTTTATAACTTAGAGAAAGCAATAGCCAAGAGGATCACTCGTACCTTAATTGAAGCACTTAATTTACTCTGCGTATGAGAGAATCTCAAGACACTCAAGTATCTTTTAAGAAAGTACGCTCTACAGAAAGGCATCACATTCTAATAAGAGTAAATGGTCAAATAAACATAAAAGAAAACTTTGCAAATTTAATTCATTTTAGATCTGATGCTTTATTCTCTGAACCATCTAGATTCCAAAACACAAATTTTTAAAAAGGGTAAACTTCACCCTTTTAAACATGCTTTTTTTTCACATCTGGATATAATTGATGGTGCTTAAGTTTGTGATCTCTGTGGAGTTAAATTTAGCATTTTTGCAGCAGCAAATTAATCAATATAATTATCATGTACTTGAAATAAGAAGGATGTTAGTCCAAAAGAAAATCAACAGAGATAGAAACCTGTCATATTTGGTCTGATACATACATACATATATATATATAATGTATGATGTATAACGCACAGTAAGCTTCACCTTGAATTTTTTTTCTGTGATATCAAACTCTCCTAAGTTTATCGGGTAATCTTAAGGTTCTGCTCACCCTCCACACAAGTCCCGCCACTCTCATAGAAGCCAGACCTGCAGTCACAAGTCCCACCCATGGTGGAGGAGCACTCAGAATTGACAACACACTGACCTGTGCCGAAACATGGCCCGCCTGCCTGGCGACCTGGGATGGGAGACACACAGAGCTTGAGAGGTGACTTGTTGGAGCATGGATTGTGCTTTGAAAATATCAGTGAAACATCACAAGTTAACTAGTTATTTTTCTTTGTGAGTAGAGGGCCGGTCATCAATTTAGCATCTTCCATTGAAAGAAAGATTCTCCTTAGACTTCACACAGTCACAAATCACAGCGAGTATTTCTGCATAGGAGGTTGTTAACAGTAGCAGGGCAGGGTTAGAAGGAGTTTAAATGTATGACTTGTACTATGATATTTTTACTGTAGATAAAATTTATGATAACCACAATTTGCCCCAATCACCATGCTGGATACAGGTGTATTATTTTAATGGTGTCATGACACAGATCTGAACTGCTTATGAATTTGAAAATTAAACAGTAATTGCCTTGGGATTCAAATAACTTTTAATCTGTATTCTATCCTTTTTACATAAAGCAAATAAATACAAAAAACCATTTTTAGAAAATAATTTGTTGTTTCAAGCAAATAATGATTGTATCAAGGTATATCTAATGATTCTCAAAATGCATACAATGATCATTTGTTTTTCATGGTCTTTGATTTTTACTCTACTTACGAGTAAATGACAGAAAATTGACGACTTACGCTTATAGCAGAGTCCCTGGTCATTGTAGTGTGAGCTGGAGCAGAGACACATCCCAGACACGTTAGCAGTGCAGTAGGCGTTGCTTACACACTGAGTGGGGCCAGTACACGGGTCTCCAGCACTCACCACTGAAGAGATATTGCAAGAGAATTGAGATAATTTGTTGGGAGAATAGTGAAGAATATCAACTTACAGCTAATAGATTTTTTCCTACAGAGTAGTAAATTATTTAAAACATGAAGTAAAATATACTAAATTAGTTGAAATAATCTTTAATTGGGGAGGATAGAAAATGCGAGATGATTCAAAATGTATGAAGCAAGTTGCACTCAGAGCAGCTGCAAAAAAAAAACTTGTTTTTGTAAACAGATTAACCAGGTTTTTTTCTTTCTTTTGGAACAGCCATGACCCTTCAAATACCTGACACTCAAATTTTTTTTCTTCATTTTTCCCAATAGGACTCAACAAAGGAGGAAATCTTATTTCATGTTCTTTGAAATAGGGAAACAAAATCATGATGTCACTTCTGACTAACAAAAATTTGACTCTGGTTCTACGCAGTAAGCTGTCAATTGCCCCACTGAAAGCGAAACTTTTCTAAGTATATTGAAAAGATAAAAAAAATCTTTGGGCAAACTCACTCTGAATCAGTGTCGTGTGGGAAAAACTCACTTTATGTAACATTCAACATGACCTCTGCTGTTCCCAGATTGTTCAGAACTGCTAACGACACAACACTTTTTCTCCCTCTAAATTCATATTTTGAGATATGTAATAGACCTGAAAACTGATAACTAAAACTATTCTGAATTGCTTAAAATATTAAATAAATCTTAAAACAAAAAATATCACAGTTGCTTTTTGTTGCCT
>JAWDGP010002732.1:105000-127500 GCA_033675545.1 Elysia crispata | reverse complement strand
AAAGAGGGGTTTAAGAGGGACAATGTGAAGAAAGAGAAAGAGGGGTTTAAGAAGGACAATGTGAAGAAAGAGAAAGAGGGGTTTAAGAGGGACAATGTGAAGAAAGAGAAAGAGGGGTTTAAGAGGGACAATGTGAAGAAAGAGAAAGAGGGGTTTAAGAAGGACAATGTGAAGAAAGAGAAAGAGGGGTTTAAGAGGGACAATGTGAAGAAAGAGAAAGAGGGGTTTAAGAAGGACAATGTGGAGAAAGAGGAAGACATGTTGAGGAAAGAGGGGTTCAAGAAGGGCAATGTGGAGAAAGAGAAAGAGATGTTGAGGAAAGAGGGGTTTAAATAGGGCAATGTGGAGAAAGAGAAAGATATGTTGAGGAAAGAGGGGTTTAAGAAGCGCAATGTGGAGAAAGAGGAAGACATGTTGAGGAAAGAGGGGTTTAAGAAGCGCAATGTGGAGAAAGAGAAAGATATGTTGAGGAAAGGTCGAGGAACGAGAAAACTCAGAAGAGCAAACTGTGGTAAGATAGAAGGATGAAAGGCAAGAGAAAGAGGGCGAATGGGAGGAGGAAAAGAAGTAAGAGATGGAAGCACATTATAGAGGAGGCAGACAGTCGAGAATTTATCAGAGAAGTTGAAGAGAGAAAGACGGAAAATGGGTGGAGTTCAAGAACGAGAGAGCGAAAAAGGAAAAGCAGAAAGAGGAGAGATTGAGGGCAAAGGAAAAAAAAAAAGTTAAGAGAAGTGCAGTAATTGAAGGCCCAAAATTGCATGTAACAAAAAAGTAATATACAAGCGTTTATGTATTGTTACTATCATCCATTTTTTTATGCCATCTTAAGTTATTGAACACTCAATAAATTGCTCAAGTTAGGCGTTCTTTCATTTTCTTGCCTCGGCATATAAATCACTATCAACATGCCTGTTATATAATACTATTGATAGCAACAGCGAAGTGGGGAAAAAATCATTTTAAGATCGGTAGGGGCACAAATCTGTATGTCCTCGAGGATAATAAGACACCAAAGTCTTAAACGCGGAACTTTTCAATCATATAAGTTGTGTCTACATCCTACGAAACAATTAAAAAAAAAAAAAAACTTTTTCGCAAGTAAATCACTGGACTATAATGGGAACTTTAGAGGTGAGACTAAGGAATATTTTCCAAATACATAACAGGCTTGATTCCAAGTGGACACAGCTCCACTGGCTTTTTTTTTTTTTTTTTCTCATTTTAGTCATTGAGTAGACGTACCTCTGACACAGCCCGCCTGTCTGTCGTGTACATAGCCGGTGTCACAATAACACCTATAGCCGTCGCAGCCGTTAGGTCTACAGCTGGATCTCTCAGGGCAGTCAGCATCAGTGGAGCAAACCTCGGTAATCAGGGCTATAGGGACAGGGGGAAAAGAAGGGGGGGGGGGGGGGGTGAGAGGGGTTATTGATAGGTAAAAAGAGATTCAGAGGAGACGGCAAGAATGGCGGACGGAATTTTAAGTAATAAGATATCCAGGGGTGATGATAGGCAGATAGAGGATCCAGGGGTGATGATAGGCAGATAGAAGATCCAGGGATGAAGATAGGCAGATAGAAGATCCAGGGGTGATGATAGGCAGATAGAAGATCCAGGGGTGAAGATAGGCAGATAGAAGATCCAGGGGTGAAGATAGGCAGATAGAAGATCCAAGGGTGAAGATAGGCAGATAGAAGATCCAGGGGTGATGATAGGCAGATAGAAGATCAAGGGGTGAAGATAGGCAGATAGAAGACCCAGGGGTGAAGATAGACAGATAGAAGATCCAAGGGTGATGATAGGCAGGTAGAAGATCCAGGGGTGAAGATAGGCAGATAGAAGATCCAGGGGTGAAAATAGGCAGATAGAAGATCCAGGGGTGATGATAGGCAGATAGAAGATCCAGGGGTGAAGATAGGCAGGTAGAAGATCCAGGGGTGATGATAGGCAGATAGAAGATCCAGGGGTGATGATAGGCAGATAGAAGATCCAGGGGTGATGATAGGCAGATAGAAGATCCAAGGGTGAAGATAGGCAGGTAGAAGATCCAAGGGTGATGATAGGCAGGTAGAAGATCCAGGGGTAATGATAGGCAGATAGAAGATCCAGGGGTGATGATAGGCAGGTAGAAGATCCAAGGGTGAAGATAGGCAGGTAGAAGATCCAAGGGTGATGATAGGCAGATAGAAGATCCAAGGGTGAAGATAGGCAGGTAGAAGATCCAGGGGTGATGATAGGCAGATAGAAGATCCAGGGGTGATGATAGGCAGATAGAAGATCCAGGGGTGATGATAGGCAGATAGAAGATCCAGGGGTGAAGATAGGGAGGTAGAAGATCCAAGGGTGAAGATAGGCAGATAGAAGATCCAGGGGTGATGATAGGCAGATAGAAGATCCAAGGGTGAAGATAGGCAGATAGAAGATCCAGGGGTGATGATAGGCAGATAGAAGATCCAAGGGTGAAGATAGGCAGATAGAAGATCCAGGGGTGATGATAGGCAGATAGAAGATCCAGGGGTGATGATAGGCAGGTAGAAGATCCAGGGGTGATGATAGGCAGATAGAAGATCCAGGGGTGATGATAGGCAGGTAGAAGATCCAGGGGTGAAGATAGGCAGATAAAAATCTAGAGGAGATGGCAACAAAAGCATGGTTAATGACAAAGAGAGGGAAGGGGGAGTGATACGTAAATAACATTGACACAGACACCGCTCCCCCCCCCCCCTCCCGAAAATAAATAAATAAATAATAAAGGAAATTAAAAATAAATAAATAAACAAATTGAATACTACTACTACTACTACTACTACTACTACTACTACTACTACTACTACTACTACTACTACTACTACTACTACTACTACTACTACTACTACTAATAATAATAATAATAATAATAAACTCACCCCCCACACACACACACACAAAAAAAAGGGGGTGGGGGTGGGGGTCTTGTCTGCAATTATTCCCTTCGTTTATACAGGTATACACATTTGAAAGCTACGTACAACCTTCAATTTTGATTCACAAAAAAAAAAAAAAAAAGTTGAAAGAAAGCCGGATAGGACCGATAATTTCAGAGAGAGAGAGAGAGAGAGAGAGAGAGAGAGAGAGAGAGAGAGAGAGAGAGAGAGAGAGAGAGAGAGAGGAATGAGAACCCACGTTTTTTCACTTGAGTTGTGCCAGACAATTTATCTCCAAGCATAAAAAATAAAACGTAAAGCATATAACATAAACCACAGGACATAATTATGCATTCAATGAAAGGGGCAGAATGCTCTTCGGCGTTAAGTCCCTTGGTGAAAGGGACATAACGCTATGAGGAGACATTTCTCTTTTCTTGTCACCTCTCTTTGTAATCGATCACAAATGATTTACCAGTGACCGCCCCTGTCTACCGTTGGGAATTTATGGCCCGGCTGACCTCGGAATCCAGACTTATGGAGGTCTCTGCATTCCTTGGTTTTTCGAATTTATTGTAGATACAGAGAAAGATATTTCTAGCTAGCCTTCAAAAACATGAACTATGGTAATGATCAAACTTTATAATGATATATTTATTTAAGTTTTTGTGTGGAAATCAGGAGGTATTCAAAGCAGTGTGTATTAAAATATATGGAAAGCAATTGGAAAAGATAAAAAAATAATAATAACAGAGATTTATTAAACTCTTGACACTTCACATGTTCTGCTAGATTGGACTCTGATCTCCCGTTCTTTCCATAAAACACATTTGATTTAAATCTTAAGAAAAGGTACCCTTTGAACTCTATTTCCCAGCTTGTATTTAGTTCTAATCTGGAAGAATCGGTGGATAATAACAAAAAAAAAAAAAAGAAAGAAACGAGAGAGAGACAGAGAGAGAGAGAAAGAGAGAGAGAGAGAGAGAGAGAGAGAGAGAGAGAGACAGACAGACAGACAGACAGACAGACAGACAGAGAGAGAGACAGAGAGAGAGACAGAGAGAGAGAGAGAGAGAGAGAGAGAGAGAGAGAGAGAGAGAGAGAGAGAGAGAGAGAGAGAGAGAGAGAAACAGAGTAAAAAGAGTACTCAGCATTGAATCTAAGATGATATAAAGCTAAGAGTTTATTTTTTTTTCTTTACAATCATTAGAACACACTGTTGCCTTAATGCAACTTCCAACAGTGCCCTTTCTTTTTTTTTTTTTTTTTTTTTTTTGGACGAAGCCTAATTTTGATAGAATGTTTAAAAGTCCTAAGGGGTGTAATTCTTATGCAAACAACTCGAAATCTTTGTCATGCGTTTTATATGCTTTTGCAGAACCATAATTATGTAAATCTAACAAGTCATGTTTTCGAAATGGGGGGAACATGACGATTTATCTCACACTTCTTTTTTAAACAGACGAAAAAGCCGTTATACGGAACTTGTTCTCTCTCTCTCTCTCTCTCTCTCTCTCTCTCTCTCTCTCTCTCTCTCTCTCTCTCTCTCTCCCAACCCCCCCCCCCCTCTCTTAAACCCCTTTCCCTCTCCCAGATATACCCACCCTTTCAAGTGTTCTGCAATTTACTTTCTGTTTGCCAACGGCAAGCAGTGGCAAAATATAATTATAGAAAAATAAACCTTTATCTCCTAATGCAGATCTTTTAGAGTTTTGAATTTTCTTCCTCTTCATTTCAACCTTGCCAGCATTTTGCTTTTCCTTATCTTTTCAGTAATAAAAATCGCTTTTGTGGTAGAACTTACTCGATAGACGAACATCCACCACAATTAAATAAATGTCAATAGGAATTGTCTCACTTGCACCATCAGCTCAGGAACTAACATTAATTTGCTAAGACAAACATTTAACTTTTGTTTAACCTACCAACCAATAGATGATGGAACATCCACTTGATCTAGTATCAAAACAACAAGAGCAAGAAGAAGAAGAAGAACAACAACAACAACAGAGCCTGTTTCAAATTTTGACTTGATTAGAAAAACAATCTCTTCTAAGATTATATTCATCTCCCCTCTCTCTCTCTCTCTCTCTCTCTCTCTCTCTCTCTCCGTTTCACCAGCGCTATGTTCAGCGCGTAGTCAGATCAAGTAGTAACCAAAGCAACCCCCCTCCCCCCCCCCCTTCCCCAACTCCCTTCCACATCCTGACTCCTCAAGAGGTCATCACCCTTCCACCACACACATACACGCACATACACATATACACACACACACTCTATCGCTCTCTCAGCCTGTCCGCTCACAGCCCGTCCCCTTGACCTCACTCCTGACCCTCCATTCGACGCATCGTGTGTCCTTACCTCCAGTACATGCCGTTACACAAGTCCAGGCTAGCAGAAGTGCCAGGCGCCACACCTGGTGGGACATAAAAGCACAAGAGAGTTACATCACCCACACAAAATAATGCACTGACTAAAAGAAACTACAGACACGATAATTGTAATAGCTCTCATTTGCAAAGCGTTGCAGTAGTTCCCTATTTGTCGCTGATGTTTTATGCTAATTTTACACGTTATTTCGTAATGTTTGAAACATATCACAGACAAGTGCACTGCTGGCACAGATTCGACAACAGATTAAAAAACCGGTAACTTGATTTTTCCATTTTATTGCGGAGAATCCCAATTTCTCGCTGATGTTTTATGCTAATTCTATGTGTTACTTTGCTGTTATACATATCTGTGTCAACTGCACCGCTGGCAGAAACGCTACTACATTCTTTGTGGGGTTTTTTTTATACGAAGTTCCCAACTTCTGTTATTCTGTATGTTAATTATAAAAAGCACCTTCTATACTTGACAATGTTAACACGTTACACTGTTTATTTCCGATGTACATTGCGCATGTCTATAAATTGCTGTATCAAATAGAACAGCCTATGCAATATATCTATATCTATCTATATATCTAACTGTCCATCTGTCTATCTGTCTATTTTTCTGTGTGTCTATCTATCTACTTAGTCTATTTATTGAATAATCAGTCTATTTATCCGTCAAACCACCAACCTCTCTATTAATCAATCTCTGTATTCCTGTATCATCTACTTATCTATGCATCAGTCAATTTATCTTTCGATATATATCATCCCTCAAGCTATATACATATCTAATTTTTTATCATTATTTATATCTATCTATACATCAATTAATCTGTCTACCTTTCTTTCCCTCTATCTATTTATTTATCTATATATCTAACAATATTTCAATCAATCTATCCACACCTTTCTTTCCCTCTATTTTTATATCTATCTATCTATCTCTCTATTTATCTATCTATCTATCTATTTATCTATCTATCTATCTATCGATCTATCTATCTATCTATCTATTTATCTATACAGCCAGCTAGCTTGCTCTAGTTCTTCCTTACAGAAATAATTAACGGTTTCTTTACTCGAGAATTTCTTTGATATGAAAATTGAGAGAATGAAACCAATGGTATGGAGATTTGAAGTGCAGCCGTGATTGGGTTTTCCCAAACCAGTTACGCCGACAGCGATCTTCTTCAACTCAAGTTTCCTACTACACAGTTGTGTGTGTGTGTGTATGTGTGTGTGTGTATGTATGTATGTGTGTGTGTGTACGAGGCTGCGTTCTCTTGCTCCTACAAACTGATCTGCTTTTGCGAGGTACTGCAGGGTGAAAACATCATCTCGACACCCACTGAGTTCGATGTGGGTTCTTTTTTTTTTTACAATGGGGTACTGCCTGGTGCCCTTTTCTTTCCTTCTACATTGTTTTCGTCATTTTTTTTTGTCCCAATATTTTACGGTGTCTGATTCTCTTGGAGTGATATCTGTGATACTGCGATTCTCAATCACGTATTCAAAGCTTTTGGTACTAAGTCTTATTAGTATTTATTGTTATATTTCTTTCAGCGTCTTCGCCGGCCTTGAATTTTTTTTCTTCCTATCCTTTGCCTCCTCATATTTTATCTCTTCCTCAAAGGTAATCCCAGTTAAAGACTTACTTTCTACCACGTCGTGTATCGTAAAATTTCCGCCCTCGCTACTTATTGAGGCCTTCATTCTTAAACTTTTTTTTACATCTCCCATGTTCTTGCAATATGAACTTTTTTTGAAGCATTGTAAGCGAAGCATTTGGGCCTACATCACTTTCATATCTATCAGACCGCCGAAAATCCGAACTTGAGTTGTTGGAACGATTAATCACGTAATTAAATTTTTTTCACCAAGGTTCTACGTGATATTAACTCAGTTTCCAAGTAGGATCTCTGATATCTTCCAAATTTCTCGAAACCAAGATTTAGACTCAGTTTTGTAAATGTTCTTCAACAATCGCTTTTGACACAGAAAAGAAAAGAGTAAAAGGTGGGAAAGCGGGATAACTTTTACAATCAGTCCCATTTTGTAACGATAATAATGGATTTCAGTTTGATTAAAAACTTTTTACAAGGGAAGTCTGAGAAAATGTCAAGTATGAAGGCGTATGCCAATACACTACAAATTTACCGATAAAAAATTTACCTCCAATTTCAACACACCAATATCACATAAGAAATAATACTTATCCTAAAAAATCGAACGAGAAGTGGGTCTTAACTAAAAAAACAAAAACAGAAACAAAACAAAACTGCAATCCGATATACGTATATCACTAAAAGTAAATCAGTTTTGGGATGAGATGTTTGCCACTTTTTTTCTTCTAAGAATCAAGCCTTTACTAAAAACGACCATATTAATTAACGTTAAAAAAAACGTTATAACAATCATCAATTAATGGTTTTGACATACCTTGCGCGATACGGTGAATCGTCAAGTTCCTAAGAACATAAAGCTACCGACCAAAGTCCATCCAGGATTTATGAGAGCTTGCATACAGATACACGCCCCACAATACTCCGATACGGTTTGTCCAAACACCTTAGTTTCTTCCACCCATTTTACTCGCTCTGATCCAAAACATGCTTAGTTGCTCCCCTTTGGCAAAGATTCCTTACTAAATTTAATACAGAATCGCTGATTCGTTGGCTTTTTATTCCTAGTGCAGAGCGCGTGTGTTAAATCTGAGACCTCAACAATTGCAACCGCCAGTCAGCCAGGCCTGTGAGCGTGATACTTGGCTGGGCTGAAGGCAGTTTTTTTTTCTTTGTTTTTTGTTTTTTTTTGTTTTTGTTTTTTTTTTTTAGGGGGGGGGGGTGCAGGGCAAATGTGAGTATTCGAGTGATTGTCTGTACGAAAGCAGAGCAGGAAATTGGCGAGTGAGTAAAAGTATGAGATAAAAGAGAAGGAAAAATGGAGGAACGCTCCTGTAGAGCATACTCAATAACTGGAGAATACAGATTATGCAAGGTAATTAGAGGTAATAAGAAAGGAAGAATGAGTAGGATCTTAATAATTAGAGTGACTAATGTGTTTGACTAAAAAATATGAGATAACCAATACGAAAAGATCAGTCAAATGAGAGAGAGATAGCTTGAGCCTGAAACAATGTAATCAGAATTAAAAAAAAAAAAAAAGAAAACGAACTGAGCGACCTGTTAATGTGGGTGGCGATGGAGGACACAGTGAAAACAAAATGGCGTTTCATGACTTCTGAAGACTGTCAGCTCCAGACCTGCATTTCTATCCATAACGAAGACCGAGTGAAGGTTTAGAAACACGAAAGTAGATCATCGCAAAGCATTTATTCACTTACCCGAATAAATAGCACGTACTGCCGAAAGGCTATAAAAATAATCCAAGAAGAGATGGGCAGAAGGAAAAAAAAAACAACCAAAAAAAATCACGACTTGTCAACAAGACAAGGAAGGCGGAAGTAAATCGGAAATTCTTTTTTTTTAATTTCTACTAACAAGATAATGCGCGTTTACGAAGATCTAAAATAGTTTGGGATTTAAAAAAAAAGCCAGTTTTGTAAAATCAAAATGTAACTATAGATATTTTTTAAACATTTTATTGCGATGTAGATTAAAAGAAATGATTTCTCTCAAGGCCCCGCTTGACATTGCCGGATTTCAAAGCCTTATGATAAGCCTGTAAAACGATCATGAAACAGGTTCGGGGAAAAAATAGTTGATTTTCCCGTAATTATAAGCTCTCTTTTTTACTTCCATCGTCGAATGAAAACTTTTAATCGCTATTATCAAACCAATGTAGATAAATTGAAAAAAGTAAAAAACTTGATTGCGATTTCCACTCAAAGTGCAAGAGGGTAAAAACAAGTGTATAAAGGAACTTAAACGCCATTTAGCCAGAGGTGTGTGTGTGTGGGGGGGGGGGAGGAGAGAGAGAGAGAGAGAGAGAGAGAGAGAGAGAGAGAGAGAGAGCAAGGAAGGGATGAAAAAAAAGTATAAGGACATAGTTCGTGTATAAAAAGTCTGATTCAAATTAGACAAACCAACATTTGAAAACTAACACTTTGTATTCCGAATACAAACTTTATATCTTTCAAGTCATGTTGGAGTTTTCCGCCCTTTGATATAAAAAAAACGTCGCCTAATAGCTCAGTCGGCAGAGCTTTGAGAGTTCGCGATGTAATGATGCTTCATCAAAATAAATTTATAGTGAAAAGGAAAAAGAAGGCGGGGGTGAGCGTGTGTGTGTGTGTGTGTGTAAGGGGGGAGCAGGGTAGGGGGAAGGGAAAAGGAATTAGGTTGTTTTTATTTTACTTATTTATTTTTTTTTTTTTAATAACTCGGTTTAAATAGTTTGCACCAAAGGATCCATCGCCTTTTGGTTTCACCCACTACCTGAAATTAAATCAATGGCGATTTTCTCAAATTTTGCATTTTCGGAAATTTTGAAATTTAAACATGCATTCAACTGTGCAGATACTTTTTCTTCCCCATTGTCTACCAGTAGTTTGTAAAACAAAAAGATCACTCTATAAAGCACTGCTTAACGGACCGATTTCACTTTTGATGATTTTATGTTATAAAAGGAATATTTGATTTCTTTCTAATTCTCCGCTATCTCCTCCAAAACCACTCAATGTTCAGTGATGAAGTGTAATAAATTTTAATCTATCGAAATCAGTGTCCCACGTGGTACAATAAAAGAAAAGAAAAGTTATGTATCTAGGCTAAAACTGAATTTGAATGTTCGCTATATATTTATTGTAGTTAATTCATTAAAATATTTTGCCAAATATGTCGTGATAAACCAAGTAACATTTAAAAGACTGTTCTCAGCGGTTTATACTTTTCAAAGCAAGTGACGTTTTTTTTTTTAAACAAATAATTGTTATGTTATAAAATTATAGATATATATATATATAAAAAAAAGAAACATATTATTTTACTTTTATGGATTGAAAAATTGTAAAAAAAATTAATAAAAAATTAAATAAAATTTTACCTCCTCTAGCTTAAAGGTAAAAGTGTCATGGAAACATCGTCGCCTTTTTCTCCCGAAGCTACGGTTGCGAATTTAAATATCACTTCTGCTTTCTTTTATTTTTTTTTATTTTTTTTTTGCAAGCATTTCGTACTTCTATACTGTTTAGTGTCTGAATTAAATAGAAAGATTCATCTTAAGCCATTTTATGAACTTGCCACTCTTAATTTGTCTTTCATGAGTTCTACAGATTGTGACTAGATCTAGATCTAGAATAATTTTAAGCTTTAGCAATTTCACGGTAACCCATTTAATTAAAAAAGAATCATGGCCTTGATTTTTTTTTCTCTGTAATATTGTCTGAGCAGTTGCACGTTTTCACTTTGTTTTGGAGGCCCCTTTTGGACCACATCAGGTCGAGCACTACATTTATCTGTAATGTATCATCAGCACCACATTGTTGTCTCAATAGAGAGATAAACTAAGAAGTTGCTCCCAAATTTAATTTACTTTTTTTTTGCTTTAGATCTCTCCATCGAATGTCTACATGAAAACGTCAGAAGAATTCCAATGTCTCAAGTTCTATATATTTTTTAAAACTGTACTATGAATGGCCCTGGAGCAGATATATCTGTTATTGTTGTAAAGTTTGCTTTTCTTTAATGTAGTTATGTGGCGTTGGAGGAGATATATCTCAAATTGATGTAAATTTTTCTTTTGCCTACGTTCATTTTTGCAAAGTTTGCTTTTCATCGATGCAGTTATATGGCTCTATGATTTTTGTGACGTTTGCATTTTTTGAATGCAGTCGTCTTCCCCACATGTTCATTTAAACAGGCAATCATGCTTGTATCCTATATCTAATTTGGCCATATACTGTGAACATTTTGAAATAATTCTGAATAGCGGAGCTTAGCGCTTCCAAAAAAAAAAAAAACCACAAAAAACAGTCTGAACATTTTGAAATACAGAAAAGCGACTTTCTTTTTTTTTCTACAACATTTCTTTCTAAGCATGTGTCAAACCTGGTTAATTTTTTTCTTCTTTTATTTCGTATTTGCCATGATATCCACTGATTCATGCAAAATGACTTGTTTTTTATTTTCTTAGTTTTCTGCCATGAAACTTTATAATAAATTCAATGTATTATCATTTTCTTTCCTTTTTTTTTTATTATCTAGCAGTTTAAATACCTTTTCAAACTAACTTTGAAGAGTAATGGGAACCAAAGAGAGCTGACACTATGGAACTAGCTGGGCCGTGAGTTTGTGGTAGAGAAATAATATCAATGTGTTTTGATACTCACCCGCTTCAGCGATGCCATATTTCTCTGTTGTTTTCATAAATGAATACAACAAACACAAATCCGTTAATCTGAAATTTCCGCTCTTTGCAGTTACGTCATAAATGTCTTGATTCACGAAAATACTTTTAAAATCCTTATCGAAAACTTTTACCATACATTTCTATTAAGGCACACGTGAAGACTTTTTTGTCTTTTATGTTTAATCACATCACAAACTTAAAAAAATTATTTTAGTTTAATCAGACTTTGCAAAATGGCAGCTATCTGAATTTTCCAAAAAGATGTCGTTTTCCTCACTTAAGCCTCTGCTTGTTTTTTCCTCTCAGCATAAGGTAAAATAATTTGGAATTTGACAACAGTTTTTGCTAATCATCTTCTTTCATTCAAATCGTGATCGCTTTGTAACTTGCTGTCTTATGATCCTCTTACAGTGAACATATAGTTTCTTAAGGTTTATTTAAGGCAAAAGTTAATTTCATGTCTTTAAGTCAGATTTCTTTGTTCTTCGTAATTGCTTTTGAAAACATTTCCATGTCAGCAGCGTTTATTTTGAATAAAATAAAGGGCTGAAAATTTATTATTGATTTTCATTAAACTTGTAACTTTTGCGTTCGTTTTTTGTCTTTGTCTGCTTTAGAGAAAAGTTAAACGAGAGAACCTGGGAAAGATATTTGTGAAAAAAAAATTACAATTTATTATGACAAGAAATTTTGATTACGCTAACTCTTGAAGGCATCGAAAAATTGAGAAAAATTACACATCGTTTTTCTTTTTTAATTTAATTTTGACCAAACTGGTTTGAATTAATGTTACGAACTTGTCTCTCTAATTGTGGCAGATTTAAATGCACTACCATCGGCAATAAGAATAATTCCACAAAGTATCTTCTGCTACTTTAGTATATGCTATACACTGCTGATATTTTGAAGTGTGAACACAGCTTACCCCCACCAACACGGACTTTATGCAGAGGTTTTTTTCTTTAGACAGAGAAAATATATACGAAGTCTTACGGTAACGCAACGTAAGGAGTAGTAGCTGCGTATGGACCAATAACTATCGGTGAAAGAATAATGTGTTCATGTATTAGAGAGCAGGAGTGGTGTAGGAACTCTTCTTCTTAGGGTCGGCTGACAGGTCGGAGCGTTGGACGCAGGTTCGGAAAATATGAGAGAAGTCAGGATTGGATGGTAAAAAAGGTGGAAAAAAAAAAAGAAAAAAAAAGGGGGGGAGGTTAATGGTGGGAAGTAGTAGTAGTAGAATTTTTTTTATGTGCTTGATATGAAGGAGTGTCTATAAAAAGACATGAAACAAGCGGGGTGCAGGCGGCGGGGTGAGATGGGAAGGCACATGAAATTTCATATCCGTGTGAGATTGTTTCAGTAAATTAAGGGGACGTAAATTTAGTGAAAGGCCTAGAAATCTGTAGGAATTAAGAGGAACTGGCAGGAGGATGGAAAAAGGGATCTTTTTTTTTTTTGTTTAGGAACGAAGGGGCAGGACGAATGATGAGTAAGTATTATGATTTATAAATATGGACAAAAAAAAAAAACTGGACGGATTGGTTTATGTATTTAAAGGTAAATCAAAAGAGGTTCGGCGAGAGCTCAAAAGTGAAGGAGAGTTGTGTTTCTGAAAGAATCAGGGGGAAAAAAACGAGAAAGAGAGAACGATAGAAGAGAGAGAGATAGAGAGAGGGGGAGAGAGATAGAGAGAGAGAGGGAGAGAGAGAGAGAGAGAGAGAGAGAGAGAAAGAAAAAGAGAGAGAGAGAGGGGGGGGGGGAGAGAGACAGACATACAGACACACAACAGGCAGACAAACAGAAAGAGGAACAGAAATGGAGAGGGAAGCTGGGAAGAAGAGAGAGAGAGTGAATAGTGAGAGAATAGAGCGATTTTTTTTTCGGGTGGTGGGGTGTGTGTGGGAGGTGGGGTAAGAAAGAGAGACAAGTGGTAAGGGAGTGGATGTGTGTGGGAGGTGGGGTAAGAAAGAGAGACAAGTGGTAAGGGAGTGGATGTGTGTGGGAGGTGGGGTAAGAAAGAGAGACAAGTGGTAAGGGAGTGGATGTGTGTGGGAGGTGGGGTAAGAAAGAGAGACAAGTGGTAAGGGAGTGGATGTGTGTGGGAGGTGGGGTAAGAAAGAGAGACAAGTGGTAAGGGAGTGGATGTGTGTGGGAGGTGGGGTAAGAAAGAGAGACAAGTGGTAAGGGAGTGGATGTGTGTGGGAGGTGGGGTAAGAAAGAGAGACAAGTGGTAAGGGAGTGGATGTGTGTGGGAGGTGGGGTAAGAAAGAGAGACAAGTGGTAAGGGAGTGGATGTGTGTGGGAGGTGGGGTAAGAAAGAGAGACAAGTGGTAAGGGAGTGGATGTGTCTGGGAGGTGGGGTAAGAAAGAGAGACAAGTGGTAAGGGAGTGGATGTGTGTGGGAGAAAAAGAAAGACACAGCAGGTGAGAATTAGGTGAAAAGGCCTGAAAGAGATTGACAAATTAATAAAGAGGGAGAAACATAGATACCGACGCACAACCAGATATACAGACTAAGTGGAAGAGGAAGCTTTAAAACCGCTCATTACCCAGTATTCAGTTCATTATTGCTATGAATGAAAACTGGATGTCATCTCTTCGAATCCGCAGTGACTTTCGGGGGTTAAAGAGTGCAAGGTCAAGGTCGAGTATCGCGCGCTGTCTTCTTTAAACATAGTTGTCTCTTACTTTTGATCTACAAGTCTTTGTTTCTATAGGAACAATAGTTCTATTGAATTTTCGCTTTAAAGCTTTTTTAGCTGCCTGGTGAAACCTGCTTTTTATGAGATGAGTTTACAAGGAATATCAGAATGTTTGTTAGATATTGCAGGAGTTGATTTTCTCGCCTTCTCGGTCTCTGCCTTTCTATCACTTACTCTATCTATCTATTTGTTTAACTATCTATCTATCTATCTATCTATCTATCTATCTGTCTATTTGTTTAACTATCTATCTATATACCTATCTATCAATCTATCATTCACTCTATATACTTATCTATCTATCATTCACTCTATATACCTATCTATCAATCTATCTATCATTCACTCTATATACCTATCTATCAATCTATCTATCTACCTATATTTCATTCTATCTATCTACCTATTTATCCATCTATCCGCATATCGATGCATGTATCTTTTTTCTGTGTTTTTATTTATTTACTTATTTTACCATTATTATTTCCTTTTCTATGACCTCTTTGTACTGCTATCTGTCTGTCTTGATAAGTTAGATCGGAATTGAAACAAAACAACAACAACAACAACAAAAACAACAACAAAATACTTGAAAGTTACTGGGGTTTTTTTTTCTTTGTTTTTTTTTTTTTTTTTCAAATAACTTGGAAAGCCAACACAATCGAAAGAAAACTCCAGATTAAGCTAAGCTCAAAGACGACCTCTAAGACACATTGAACATGGACCTTACGCTATCAAAATTTTTACAAGTAAACAAGGAAGCGACTAGTCTATGTTCGCCCTTTGCCGACAAGAACAAACAAAGAAGCCCTGAAAGTCTTCACTTCTCTACAAGCTTGGAAAAGGAAACTTGAGTCAATAAAGTCATTAGCTGTGATGAAGAGAGGAGCAGTCTTGGATTAAAGGCCGAACGTGCGGGCAGTCATCTGTCATCGGACTAGACTACGTCAGGGCTTGTGTCTAGTGGTCACTGTTTTGGGCTACCTGGGAGTGGAGGGGGCGGATGAGAGGTTTTAGGTTGTTGGGTTTTTTTGTTGTTGTTTATCCCAATGGTGGAAATCGTAGATGACAGCAGGTGAAAGATAGTTTGAGAGAGAAAGGGAAAGGGAAGGAAGGAAGGAGGGAGAGAAAAGGAGTGGGGGGGGGGGGGGAGACAGAAACATACAATAGACACATAGACAATAAGGATGACAGAGCAAGAAATAAACATACAGATTGATAGATAGATGGAGAAAGCGACAGCTTGATATATAGATAGATAGGTAGATATATAAAAAGGTGGAAATTTACATAGATAAAAAGATAGATAAGTAGATAGGTGTAAAGGTGAATAGATAAATAGATAGGTAATAGATAGATAGATAGGTTGATTGATAGATAGATAGATAGGTAGATAGATAGATAGATAGATAGATAGAGAGAGAGAGAGAAGTATATAGATAGGTAGATTGATAGATAGGTAAAAAGCAGGAAATAGACTGAGTCGAAAAGAAAGATAAGAGGCAAATAGTTTAAGGATGAGAACATGATGGACAGACAAAAAGTGGAATGAAAACGAGGCAACTGTTAGGGAAGGAAGACAGGCAGAGATAAAAAAGAGGAAAAAACTAAAAAGACTTAGACTGATCAACTGAATAATGTTTTACCAGCCCAAACCTCCACCAGCGGTGATACAATTATACTAAATGGTTGGCGCAAAGAAAGAATAAAAAGCACAAAAACGAAAGAGAAATTGAGTTAAAGTATCATGAGAGTAGGTAAGATAAAGAAAAAAAAAGTTTTAACAAGGATTTAGATAGCTACCATGGAATAAAACAATGATGCTCTTTTAAAATTAATGTGGAACTGGAAGTTTAAAAAAAAATGGAAAAAAAAAAGAATCGTAGAGATAGATGTTTATAAGGGCGTTGATCCGCTAGGGGCAGTAATAAATGGTAACACAAAAAAGTTGTGTAAAGAAAATGACAACAGATGGCAAACTGAAAAAAAATATATAGAAAATAAATCCTGTATGCCAAAAAAAAAAAAAAAAAAATAGCAAACAAAGAAAAGAAAAAGCAAACGAAACAAATAAATAAAACAAAACAGTACATCAAGTGCTCTATTTGGTATCCCCGTAAACTTTTACGTCTTTTTTTTATCGTCGTTGTTATCTTTAGGGTTCAAAGGCTGTCTGGTTGAGAAGTTGTTCTATAGGCCTATTGATCAACGTCCCATATTAATAATAATCATTGCCTTGGTTGGACATTATATTTTACATCAAACAAGCCGATAAGATTACAACGGTAACAGCAAAAACAACAACATTAAAAACAGCAACAGCAGCAGCAGCATCAACAACAACAACGTGCTTTTGTCTTGCTTAAAAAAGAAATGTTGTTTTGTAAATGAGATTTATTTATTTATAATAGATTTTATTATCTGCTGAATTTGTACAAAGTCAAGATAACCCTTCCCCCCCCCCCCCCCTTCTTGCCCTAACCCGTTTAAAAAAAAAAAAAAAAGAAAACCTTTTTCTTCAGCTTAATTTGACATCTTCACAGTCATGTACCTAAAATCATGGCTCGACCAAATGACGTGCTGCGCATGTCTGATGACCAGGCGGTGACGGAAGTAGATAAAAATTTATTTGCGCTAAATGAACAAGGTCAGCCAAAATTTAACAAGGTCAAATTTGGGCGAACTACGTATGTAAAATGCAAATTTCTACTCATAATTTTCCACGAGATTTTATTTTGACATTTCACTGACAAGTGATATATGATTTGAGATTTAGGTTTTAATATTCCGTTTTAGAACAAATAGAGATACTTTTTTAGGCGTATGAATATTATTTTACATTTTAAATAGGTTTATACGTTTATAAATTCAAAGGAATAATTTTTTTTTCTGTTCATACAGCATAAACATAACAATAAACCTTTTTGTCACAGAGGGAATAAATCGGTCGACAAAAAAGGTGATTAAAGAAAATTAAGTCTAAGCCAAAATTATATTATCGAACTAATTGAAAAACAGTGATTTTTTTATATTACTATTCTACTCAATTATCTTTCTATACACTCACTAAACTGCTGTCTATGAACGAAAACAAAAAGTGTAAGAGGTTCACTGCCCTTTGAGAATTCATAGCTTGATATTGTGTTTGCTATTACAAAAAAAAATGAATATTAAAAAATAGCCACTAATAGATTGGGACCGTACAAAACTTGCTGAACCTTTTTTGTTGTTGTTGCAAATTGATATGAATTAAAGCTTTTTAAACTGTCTAAGTACTTCTCATATCACAACCAACAGCAGGAGATAGAGACAATCTATGTCGAATATTGTTTTCAGATAAAATTATCATTTTGAGCTTTACTGTATTTCTTTCAAAAACACACTTTTCCTGTGCGAAAGAATCTTTTTCGTTATATTCTTCATTTCTGTATTTATTTATGTCTCCTTTTAAGAAAATGCGATAGAAACTATTAACTCTCATATGAATGATTTTCTTGTACAAATGACTAGAAAACATAATTTACTCTTTGAAAATCTCTCATTAAAAATAAGATTGTAATTTTTGTGAATTCACGGTGATGTAAAGAGTGAGATTCAACAAAGACACATTATATTAACCAGATCCAGCTACTTTAAAAAAAAAAATAGAAGAAGAAAGACACTCGTCCGATATGTTGTAAATAGAATGGTTTTCTTTATCTCATTTTCGATGGCTTTTTTTTCTTAGTGCGACTACTTTTGACCATTTACTTGTAAGACATACATGAAGAATGCAACGAGTTCCACACATTTCTTTTGCTGCATTCAATATTATATTGCGTGTGGCCCAGAATCGAAAAAAAAAAAGTAAAATAAATAAAAACCAACGTTTTAATTTAAAACGATCTTGACCATGAAGGCAGGGCCATAACTCCTGCTCTCTGACAGTACAGTCTAATAATTATATACTGTGCCAATCCCACACAGTCTCAAGCCCGCCATAAATCTTGCTTGTTTTCCCGTTTAAAACGCGCAGTCTAAGGAAAAGAATAATTTAAAAGTGGTCATTAGATCAGATAATTAATTGTCTTTGTGATGGGAACATCACAGGCAAGCATCGCTAGCACGGATATGAAATGAAAAGACGTCATTGTAACGAATTTTTCTAATCCTATCTTCCCCTAGTGTCAAGTTATTGAATTATGAAGATCAGTAATGTGTGATGGCGGGATAAAGAGATTACAGTAAAAGGGTTGCCTCGTACAAGTCGTCGTCTGAAAGCTACAACTCATTCTAAATTTTTGCAAACCAACAAATTCTCTTAAAAACCGGATTGTATGTAGGTGTGCAATCTTTTTGTATAATTATGTTTTATTAAAAAAAAAAAAAATATATATATATATATACATATATATATAAAAAAAAATGCCTTTTTTAAATTAATTATACAATATTTGAGTATTGTCAATCATGGCTTTATTGTGGATGATGACATCCATTTGTGAATAAATCACAGCTTTTTTATACACTCTGTTATACATATAACTTTGATACTGGCAAAAAATTGTTGCTGGTAAAGCTTTGCTTGACTGAGTATTTGTTGACAGGTTGTCTCTTTAATTGACTTCTTTATCAAGTAATTAACTTATCACTTGGTTGGTGGAATGATGCCAACTGATGCAATCTGTTAAACATGAAACATTATGATCCTTATCAGAATAAATTTGCAATTAATTTAAGTATATCGCTAAGAGGGTTGGGCGCTCACCTCATTCAACCTATAACGACTGTGTGGATAATAACTATTTGTAACGAACTTATTCACAGAGAGTATAGCTGAAACCATTTGCTCCTAAGTCCTGCGCTCAGGGGAAAAAAATAATTTCTGCATTTCTGCATGATTGAGAGCGCCGACTCTGCAGGTGGCTGTAGGGTTAGAGTATCTGCCCTGATACTTGCAGGGATATTCTTAGCGAGTTCGAGGCTCAAATCTTCGATGGATGAGTTTATAGCCTTATTGTTTTAGTTCTAACCTGTTTGCCAATGGCTTTAGTGTCATATGCAAAAAAAAAAAAAACAACAACAAAAACCCCACAAATAAACAAAACCCAAAAAAAACAAAAAAACAAAAACAAAACAAAAACAAAAACAAAACAAGACAAACAAAAGCAAAAAACAAACAAACACAAACTTGAGATTCCCGTGCTGTGGACCACAAAAACATGTTGATAATAGGAATCCTGTCAGGGTCCAGTTGTCTGGGAACACAAAAACATGTTGATAATAGGAATCCTGTCAGAGTCCAGTTGTCTGGGAACACAAAAACATGTTGACAATAGGAATCCTGTCAGGGTCCAGTTGTCTGGGAACACAAAAACATGTTGATAATAGGAATCCTGTCAGAGTCTAGTTGTCTGGGAACACAAAAACATGTTGATAATAGGAATCCTGTCAGAGTCCAGTTGTCTGGGAACACAAAAACATGTTGATAATAGGAATCCTGTCAGGGTCAAGTTGTCTGGGAACACAAAAACATGTTGACAATAGGAATCCTGTCAGAGTCCAGTTGTCTGGGAACACACATTTCCAGTGGTCAAAGGGGTTTCATATTTGGTATGTAATTTTGTATGTCAAAATTATATATGGTTGTGTATAGAAAAAACATTTATCGACGCAAGTTGGCCTATAGTCAATATGTTCAGCATAAAATTTCAAAGTGATAGCACTTAATGTATAATTATCTAAAATCCCTTCAAATTGTATCTGAAAAAACAAACAAACAAGGGAAACAGGAACAGGTAGGAGGAAAGAGAGAGAGAGAGAGAAAGAGAGAGAGAGAGAAAGAGAGAGAGAGAACGAGAGAGAGAGAGAGGAAGGGAGGGGAGAGAGATAGAGAGAAAGAGGAAGGGAGGGGAAGAGGGAGATGGAGGCAGGGAGAGAGAGAGACGGAGAGTGAGAGACAGAGAGAGAAAGAAAGAGAGAGAGAAAGAGAGAGAGATGGATAGATAGATTGTTAGAGAGAATGAGGGAGAGAGAGAGAGAGAGAGAGAGAGAGAGAGAGAGAGAGAGAGAGAGAGAGAGAGAGAGATATGGTGTGTTCTACAATTTGTTGCTACTTACTTCTGAAACTCAAGAATTATTCTCAGGGACCTTTTTTTATTATTATTATTTTTAGACCCCGTCAGGTCAGCACAATATCTAGATTTAACTTAGATCCATCTCTTGTTGAAATTGTGACAAACAAGAAGTGTGATTTTTAACTGTTACGTACAGGGTATTAAATTGATATGCAACAATGCAAAGCGGGTTGAGGTTGATTCAAATGTTTTGTTGGATTTCATCCATTTTAAAAACTGTGACTTACCCGCGTCTACACACACACACACACATACACGTGAAAAGAAAAGGCTCTGAGATCAGATTCTACCCTTTTTGCCGGATAAATTCTCGTGAAATTCGTGCTGTGACTAAGAGTAAAAACAGTACCGACTAGTTTCTTTCAGCTTGGTTCACCACGTTTCCTATACTGTGTTCAATTGGAGATCATTCTTTCCATTTCAGCGGCTCCATTTAATTTAACCGTTCATTACAAGGACAATAAGTTAGTTAAAATTCACGTCCACGGATTTTAGTCTCCTTCAAATTGATAAACAGGCCGACAAAATAGCTCGGTAAGTCGTACGGTTTTACTTCTACAGTAGTCTAATACAACCGTGTAACCGTCATTACGGTTTTCATCTACTTGTCATAAAACTGCAATATAATCACCGCTATCGTTGTCTTTACTACTATACTTATAATAAGGCCTATTATCACTAATATTATTAGTATTGTCATGGTCATAATAATCTAATAATGAATAAAATGAGAATTTGACATGAATCACAGCATAAAAAATAAGTTTAAGCAAGTTCATGTTAAACTTTTAAAAACTTTTGATTTCAATAGATATTTAATTGTTCAGGTTGCAGTAATAATGCCGATATTGCAAATAATGATCAATTTTTTGCACAATGTATGAGATTTAATATCTTTATTTTCCTTTTCCCTTATTACTTTCCTCCCTGGTGTTTGGGGTGCTGCGCAAACTTTCTGGCCTATTGGCTAATCAGCCAGGAGCAAAAGTGGTTCCAGCATACAGACAAGTACCTTCTGCAGGTTAGCTACGATCTGTGAGACAGACTTTTTCAAGTGAAGCTTCTAAAGTTCACTTTCGATGCCGTCCTTAAGATGGACTCGACAAAGACCAAGCGTTTGGTCAAGAAGGCCTCTGCAGGGGCCGGAGCAGCATGTGGGAATTCTATTGAGCATCCCAACTGGCCCTCTAAAAGGGAGCTTTGTCTGGGCTGTAGGATCCCAGCCCGGACAACAGCTCCGCCAGAATGAAGGTAAAATTGCCCTAACTGCCCAACACCCAGGACCTGAAGAAAGTGCCTCATCAATCACAGCATAAATATGTTTCAGTTAGTTCTTGCTACATTTTTAAAAACCTTTTAATTTTCTTCAACTGATATTTAATTTTTCTCATTTCAGTAATGTTGCCAATATTTAAAATAATTCTCAATTTTTGCTGGGTGTTGTTGTTGAAATTCATTATCTTTATTTTCATTTTATTCCCCTCCCCCCAAGGGATTTGGCTGCGCTGTGCAAAATTTCAGGCTAGGTGACTACACAGGCAGTAGCAAAAGTGGTTCCAGCTTACAGACCAGTACCTTCTACAGGTTGGCTACTGTCTTTGTGGCCAACTTCTTCACGCGCTTGCACCAGATGAAGGTGACGCTTCTGACGTTGCAGTAGCAAAAGTGGTTCCAGCTTACAGACCAGTACCTTCTACAGGTTGGCTACTGTCTTTGCGGCCAACTTCTTCACGCGCTTGCACCAGATGAAGGTGACGCTTCTGACGTTCACCTTTGGCACTGTTCTCAGAATGGACTCAACCAAGCACGTGGTCAGCTAGGTCTCTGGTTCTGCAAAAGCCACTGCTGTTAAGCATCCCATCTGGCCCAAGAAAAAAAGGGGCTTTGCCTGGCCTGAGGGATCTCAGTCTAGTCAACAGCTCCACCAGGATGCAGCAAATACTGCACTAGTAGCACAACACCCATGTTATAAGTTACTGATTCCAATAGCAATATTAAATTGTTAGAATTGATCTATTTGGACTCATGAGTTAGTGTTATATAAAAACAAAAGCAATAAAGTTCATGCATCTGCTTTTATCAT
>JAWDGP010002732.1:0-100000 GCA_033675545.1 Elysia crispata | reverse complement strand
AGAGTGAGGGCAAAAAGAGAGAGGAGAAATGAGAAGAGAGAGAGAGAGAGAGAGAGAGAGAGAGAGAGAGAGAGAGAGAGAGAGAGAGAGAGAGAGAGAGAGAGAGAGGGAGAGAGAGAGTTTTCTGCCGTGCTTACTAGATCATATTGACTAGTTTTCGAGTAGGCATATGTCATACCAGTCATGTAGAGGTGTAGAGCCTATACTGTTTTAACTTCATGTTTGCCTTGTTTTATCAGTTGCGTAATTTTCAAACAAATAAGAATAATTATTGCATATTTTCCAGATTTTCAGTTCTGCTGAGACGTTAATCGTCTTATCATTAATGGAACATGGTTATGGGACTAAGATAATTTACTTGTATCATTGTACTTGTAGGTCCACTAACTGCTCAATCTGACCATTGCTATACCTTCAAAGTATGAACGAGAATGTTCTCGTTTTTAGCATGTTTCTTTTCATTCTGACATTTTCAACACTGTAAGAGGCAATAGCTATTAACCAAAAAAATAAAAAGAAAATTCCGCATTGACGTGCTTGTAAAGTTTTTTCTTTATTATTTTTATCAAGGAAACCTTATCAACTTCAAAACACACACCTACATTTTTGCGATATATTTTTTTCCACAGCAAATGGTCACTTAAATAAAACTTCTTCAAATGTGGTATTCGTATATATGTTTTATACTCATTTTATACTTTGCTAATAAATATCTTAAAAGAAAAGACTGTTTAAACTTGCTATAATATAAGTTAAAAAAAAAAAAGAATCAAAATTGTATCAAAGTCTTATATCATTCTTAATAATTTTTAAGAAGAACATTAAAAATTCGCGTACTTAGTTTTGCCACAATTTTAACTCTTTTAATGCTGCATCAAATAGTGCAAAATCGATGAAAAGCTGGGTTGTCAGACCAGTTTACACGGTCTATAAATTGAAGTGAATTTTTCTAATTCTGGGAGCATATTGGGGCTCATATCACTCGGCTTAACCGTGACAGCCAGCTACGATGAGTTAGTACGGTTTTCTTCCGTTTGCATTATCGCATGAGTTAGTACGGTTTTCTTCCGTTTGCATTATCGCATGAGTTAGTACGATTTTCTTCCGTTTGCATTATCGCATGAGTTAGTACGGTTTTCTTCCGTTTGCATTATCGCATGAGTTAGTACGGTTTTCTTCCGTTTGCATTATCGCATGAGTTAGTACGGTTTTCTTCCGTTTGCATTATCGCATGAGTTAGTACGGTTTTCTTCCGTTTGCATTATCGCATGAGTTAGTACGGTTTTCTTCCGTTTGCATTATCGCATACAAACCGACATTACTCCCCAGCATAATCGACGGTGGCTTCTGGTGTGGACAAACTATCGCTCAGCAGTGTTTACGTCCCTAGCAGTCAAACGATAATGCCGATCGACCCTTATTTTGATCCCGACGTTGTAGGTGGTGGTTGACCATGTAGTGTCGGTGCTTGTTTCAGAACATGATTGGCATCGCAGCGCGCCACTTTCTCTGTGCGTACTCTAAAACATCTTTTGACTGACTGTGTTTAGGCACTTATGCACAGATGCCCCAAGAAAGCCTTTCCAAGGGGCAGAAAATCACGATCTGATGCTGTTGAAACCGGTGCTAGTTACTCCACAGCTGCCACCATGATTACCACAGGTACTGCTACTGCTATGGTTGCTTATACTAATTACAACAAGTGATATGATACTTGGCGATCTGAAATGCTCACTCTGGGTTTATGATCACTATGTCGCTTTAATTTATTTTATCAAAGAAGTTTTCATTTAGGAAAATATTTTTAAAAGACAAAATATTTAAATTTAAAAAATTGTTTACTAGAGCAAAAAGTCAAAATAAAGCCTCTATAACAAAAATAATATATAATATCTACCAGATTCGTTCAAAGTTATCGATGTAAAGGAACAAGTCAAAATCATTTAAAAAAAATTAGCGTTGGAGCTTTCAAAGAATTAGTATTTTTTGTCTAAATGATTACTCATAAAAAAACATATTTTATTTTGAATCACATATATTTCAAGATGGGCAAAAACATGCATTTCTTGTTAAATGGCTTTTTAAGTATGCTCAGTGTTTGAACGTTAGCACGGACTTTTAGAAAGTATTTAAAGTGCAGACATCAAAGTAATTTTTAAAAAAAATGTCTTTCTTTGTAATAACATTTTTTTTAATTTTAAGACTAAAGTTCATCATGAAAGTGTCATGGCAACGCCCCTACTCAGAGAAAAAATTGTTTTTCACCAAAATTCAAAGAAAAAGCCTCGATGGTTCTTGACCTGATATATCAATTTTTTTTTTGTTTTTTTTTGTTTTTTTTTGTTTTGTTTTATTTTATTTTTTTTTTGTTTTGTTTTGTTTTGTTTGTTTGTGTTTTTTTTTTGTTATGGCCATAATATTTAGCTTTATCAAAGTAATTTTATGACTTTTAAATTTCATCTTTTTTTTTTTTTTAGTTTTTTTTTTCCTTTAGTTTAACGATGAAATATCTTAGACGCTAAATTAACCACATCTTATTTGTTTTCTCCTGTTTTTTCCAAATAATTATGAGGAAGAATCGGCAGGAACATCATTATCATGAGGAATGGAAGGTCTTTCAACAGAGACATCATCAGCATGATTATCTGGGGCACGAAAGTTAGTGTGACTTTCAATTGAGCCAGAACCAGCATGTAAGCTGGAAAGCTGGTCACTTGGGACTGAACGAGTAAAAATGCTGGAACTTTTGACACCAGAGACAGAAAGGGTAGGACCAACTTCCGTAGTGTTATCTTCCGTACCGTCCAAGTTATGCATCCTCACTTCAGGTTCGTTTATATAAGCTATGATCGGAGGTGGGTTTCTGAGAAAAAAAAAATTAAGAAATGAACTGCGTTCTTATATGGTAACGATTTTTTTATCTAGAACCATATATTATATCCACAGTTTTCCATAATTTTTTTTCAATTTCCATATTGTGGAATTTAAAATTATGTCAACCTTTCATAAAACATAACAGATAAACAATATATCAAATAAAAACTTTCTTTTATCTTTTTTTTTATTTCTCATAATTGTTTTTGCTTTCTTTCCTTCTTCTTTGATGTTCCCATAATTCTTGAATACAAATTTAGACACCATTACAAATCGTTAATATATATATAAAAAAAAATTAAACTATTTATGCATCATATATTTTCTCTTGTATTGTATGCCTACAACTGAGAGATCATATCAATATAAAAAGATTATATTTTTTCCATTGTTTCAAAGGAACCTCTCTATTAGGGGAGTTATGTCGAGAAATTGTAACTGAATGCTGTACTTGTATTTATTTCTTTTTATAAATGTTTTTCTCCAAATTATTTTTCAAGAAATATTTTCCAAGTTTCGGTAGAGACGACGAAAAAATAACATTTATTAACGCTATTCGCTTAACAAAAAGTTAAGCTAATGTCTATTTTGGTGCGAAAAGGGATAAGGGGTCTTCAAATATCTGGACTCTTTTAAAAGATAACCTATGTACAAATTGGAAATGTATAGTACACACGTCATATAGACCGAAGTAAATCAGTATGAGTGTAATTTAATTCCGCTAACCATTTTGATAAGGTCTTATTCAAATAGGGTTAAAATAAATAACCTTATTTGTTTTCAGAAACCATTGAAAAAAAATGAACACATGAAAATGAAAAAGGTAGAGATTGACAGGAAAGTGTAAAGCAATGAAGTGTCAAAATATTTGCTGTCATAAGGTATTTTAATGACCGTTATACTTACCTAGGACGAAAAGACACAAGTACAATTGTCAGAAATATCAGCAGAAACATTAGAGCAGCGACTACTTTCGTTAAATTGAGGATAATGGCCGTGCTGGATCCTAAAACTCGGAGTGGGTTATTAAAATTGTATTAAAAAGACGTACTGCACATTAAATGGCAATATTACAATGCTCTATCACATAAATTACAAAACTATTCCCGTGACAAAACTTTTCAACCATTGCTTAATCTTTAATTTTTGCTGGTAATAGTTTGAAATGATTGTTTGGTTTTATAGCTTACCATGAAATTTGTCAACTTTCTAACCAAATTTGCATTTATCTCATTCATACTCAACAGTAAATTACGATTGATCTTTCAGTGTTTGATATGTTCTTTAATTGGTTTTCTTTCAAAGTTATCTCCTTCTTTTATAAAAAGATACTTTGAATTGTAAATTTGAAATGCAAATATTAGTCCAAAATGTTCCAAGCACAAAGAAGAAAAATTAAGAACAGCGGTTAATTTTATTCCTAAAGGTAGTACTATATTGTTAAGCATTTTGAAATAAAAGCCTTTGTCAATGCAAAATTTGTTTTCACACCGTAGATAACCTCAAGTTATTGTTCTCAATATTTTCATTTACTTTGAATTAGGTTATTATGTTCTAATAAAAATTCTTGTTATTTATAATTGATAAAATGGAAATAAAACGATATCATTCACATAATTATGAAGAAGAAGAAGCTGAAATATTAAAAAAAAAAGAAATTTCATCTTTGTTTTCAAAAAATGAGTCTTCGACCTCTATAGTTATTTTTCACTTCTTTCTTTTACACATTTTTCTGAATCCTTGTCAAAATGTCTAATTTCTTGATATTGAGAATTTTCTTATCGTTTATCTGATTTCTGAATTCGGGATTACGCAGTATGAGATCAAGTTCAAATTAGTCATATTAAAAAATGTTTATCATGCTTCACACTTGTCAAGAGCTCATTGAAACCGTAAATTTGAACTTTGACTGTCAAGAACCGTTGAAACCCATAGTGGTTGGTAGAAAGAGTATGCTTGGCTCCTTTGAATGGAAAAAAAAAAAGAATCAAAATTTGAAATACATTATATTAATTTGGTATTAGAAGATTTTTCCCTGTGGAATGTGTTATATATATATATATATATATATATATATATATATCATTATCTTCAAACGGAAGCATTTATTCGTTTAGTGAAGTCCCCAGTTTATAGCTTCATTTTTTAAATTCGTCACCTAGACCTTGGAATGAAACCTAACCTCTATATTCCCCAGCCTTCATTTTTATCTAAAGTTAGAAGAGGTAGAAACACAAAATTGTAGACTCAAAGGTTTGCTATAAATGCCATGTACTTAGTGAATACGGCTATTTGTTTTTTATATTTTCACGTTATCCCACTCTCTAAAATTAAGAAAATGTGTAACCATAATATTGCTGACCCAAAAGCTTGCCAATTAGAAAAAAAAAGTTTTTCTCCTTTATTATTGAAAGCTTGACTAAGGTGAACACTGCAAACGTTTGCAGTAAAAAAATGATTTTGATTTTCTGGACATGTCACTACTTTGTTTAAAATCAACATTCTAATGACACTCAACCTTACATACCCAGAGGCATTGAAAAAAAACCCTGAAACTTTAAGAAATCACATATCTACGAAACATGTAAAGGCCGCTGTTAAAAATCTATTTTAAATTGATAATGGGCCGTATTGTGCACCTGCACAGAGACCATATATCCTCAAATAACAATTTATATAAATAAGGATCAGATTGAATGGAGATAAGAAGTGAAAAGAGTTTCATTAAGAGAAATTCCTACATTTCTATTGTTTCTCTAGAGATCACATTTTTATCACATTAGATTGTTCTAGAACTGCATCACCGGAGCAACTCATTATGGTGTTAGTGGGAGGATAACCCATAATTCTGAGCCTTGCAGTAACCTTGCAATCTTAAGCGATTTTTCTCCTTTTCTTTTTTCTTTATCTTTGATGCAGATGTTTACTCCAGTTGTATCTTAAACAATGTCTAATTGGCGATATATCAAACAAAAAATTAAAAGCATGAATGTTCTGGAACATTTTGAAGTTAGTGATGGTGTTCCCGTGGAAGAACTAAATATGTAGTATTTGTAGTTTGCTTTATTTGAATGAAGTTTTCTCCATGCTCTTTTCATTTAAACAATCAATCATGACTTTTTTTTTAAAAAAGCAGAAATTTTTATTTCGAGATTTTTGAAAGATGAATTTTGAAATTTGTGTCAGTTCTTTGGGTATATCCTAATTGCATATTTAGTGAAAACAAAATTGATATATGCATGTTATGCCGCATTTAAAAAAAAAAAACGCTCACTTAAAAAAGTTCCGAACCTTAGTATATAATATATATATATTCAAGAGTTTAAACTGTTTTGTCATTCTTCGCTAAATTAAGTGTCTGTTGGTCATGAAATAACTCTTGTCTTAGATGATTTTGCCCTCACGGCCGATCATTGTCTCCCATAATTTTTCATTTTAACAAGACAAGACTTATAAAAGATGTTTTTTTATATGACACTTTTATACAGTATGTATGCTTGTATTGATCAGTTGCTTGGACAATTTGCCTCTTCTGTTTGAGCATTTTGATAAAAATTTAGATCTAAGATAAACTACAAAAATATGTCTTAAATATCATTGGTCTTTTTGCTCTTGTCAAACGTTCCGCTTATCTTTCTCGATCTCTCGCCAATTGAATACTGCAATCTGCAGAACCCCGTCCTAAGAACAGGACCCTGGTGCCAATTTGCTGGGCCTGAAATGCGTGTATGTATTAAATAGGCTTATAAATTGTTTAGATATATATCCTTTTGCTTAATCCCCGACCAATCCTTCTTTAAATAGTCAGTAAAGTCTCTAGACTTAGAACTTGTGGCCAAGGAACTTTTAGATACATTACTTACATTTTACTATATAACATGTAGATCTATTCAAGACGCTTTTAGATCTACCGTCGACTACATGTTATGCTTTCTTTTAGATTATTTCCTGACATCTCTTAATTAGCTATGCTTACAGGAAGCAATCCCCACTTTCGCCTTTTTTGTTTTATGAAAAGAATAATCACATTTTTGTCTTTAATTTTCGAAAAAAAAAACACCAACAATATGTTATTGAAAATAACATTACCAGTTCAATTTTTAGGTCAATTTACAAATCAAATTGGACGTTCCTATTTGGTTTAAAAATGGTCGGATACATAGTCCTCATTTTTTTTCCTAGCTCAATTTACATGAAAGAGATAGAACTTAAAAGGACCAGTGGACTCATACAGTGTAAAAAAAAGCTTTCTTCTGTAAAGATGATTCTAGGCATTAAATCCAAGTTTTATGCCCATTAATTTGTCTGGACCAAGGACACGCAATATACATTGTTACTGAATATTTAAGAAAAAAAAAAGAAAAAAAAATGAAAGTGCTGTATGTTATGGCCACCTAAAATGTAATTTTCCCAGTTTTAAAAGGTGTACACAATTCAAATTACAGAATAATGTTATAATTCAAATTAATTGTTTTCCTAAGGTTTTGAATTTTCAAACAATGAAAAGCTATATAATTATGTATTCTGATCTTAAATATTTAACTCGTTCCCTGATTTAATCCGAGAGTAGGTAAAATTGTTACAATTAAAAGAAACAACAACAATAACAACAACAACAACAACAACAACAACAACAACAACAACAACAACAAAAAACCTTCCAACTCATTATTGTATTTACTTCGTATAAAGTGTGGAAGAACAGGCGCTATCTCAATAGGTTGTGTCTATGTCAAGAATAAATTATTTGCATTACCTACCATTCTCATACCTTTGTCCTCGGTAGCCACCATCACCATCGACTGGAAACTATTTTTCTTTTTTCCATATTAATCTGCTTTATAGAAATGTTGTTTTTTTTTCACAGTAGAGTTGTATATGTAAAGAAATTTTCGTTCATGAAAATGAAAAAAAAAAGAAAGCGAAAACCACCTGTTCCTTTCAGATTGTTTATATATTAACAATTTGGTTAGTTTTAAAGCCTCAAAACTGTATTTTAATGTTATATTTCACGAGTTTATGAATACCATTTTCTTCCTTTCCAAAAAAAATTGAGGAAACATTACTTTGCGGAAAAGAAACGATTATATAGAAGAGCATTTTTTTAAATAACTAAAACCCATTTGCGTGAAGAAATAGACAGCTATTCTACAGATAGCGGATGAATTTTGATGTGGTGCTTTATCATAAAGTATTCACTTTAAAAACTGTGTTATACTCACGAGTCTGACGAGTCTGACATCTTTTTCCAAAATAGCCTTCATCACAACCTTCCTTGCAGAATCCATCGACGTTGTCGCAGGTGTTGTTTTGTCCACCACAATTCTGACTGCAGATTTCTGAACAATTTACTCCGAAAAATGTGATAGCACATGCTGAATAAAAAGAAGTAGATGTTTTTTTAAGGGCTTTATAACTTGTTCTTAACTAGAATGTGTAATAAAAAATAGCATAAGTGGTATAAAGTGACGTCAAGAGCAGCAGTTTATCTATATTGTCTGAAAAAAAAAGTATAGAGTCCTACGTCTTCTGCAAAAAGCATTGTTTTATCAACCAGTAAATGGGTATTTATTTGTTTTGAAGGTATTTTTTTTCCATCCTATCTATTGAGTGGTCGGACTTAACCACTATTTTTATCCATAGCAGTTTGATGAATTTTTTTTACTGAAGGAGGGCATTAGGAAAGACACATTTTTCATATAAATTAAAAAAAAAAAACCATGGATTCGTGTCATAATTATTCATGAACAATTTAACAATTTCTAAAAACCTCAAAAGTGCATTCAGGTGTTATCTTGAACAAACTTTTGAGTATCATGCTTCCTTTTTTATTTGAAGAAATAATTATGATAGATAGAATATGCTTTTCATCAAAAGCAAAAACCAACTTGCGTTATTAAAGAGTAAATTATCCTTGAGACTGCAGGTGCCTTATGATCACGTGTCCAGTTTATAGGAAACTTTGTTTTACTTACGAGCTTCACATCTGTCTCCTTGATAGCCGTCATCACAACCATTACTACAGAATCCAGTGAAGCGGTCGCAGGCATCGGCAGGCCCACCACATTTAGAATTGCAGCTTTCCAAACAGGATTGTCCAAAAGTATTTTTAGTACATGCTGAATAAAATGATAGATTTTTAAAAATTCGTTTTTAAATATTTCCATCGTTGAATTGAATAATATTTTTAATAAACTAGAATGTCTGAAACCAAACAGTGGTGGCAAAAAGCGGGTCCAGATCAGCAGTTTATTTATAACGTTTAAAAGAGAGACGTTTCATGCCCTAGGTTTTTCACAAAGCCTATTGGTTTTTCAACTACCACTGTAAAAATTATATGCTTTAACGTTGTTGCTTTTTTAACATTCTATCTTTTATGATATTACCGACTAAACTACTTTTCGTCTTCTCGATTAAGAGTCTGCGTTATAGAAATATATATATATATATATATATATATATATATATATATATATATATTTAATTTTCTACAGGAGAATAGTTATATCTGAGAATCGCTTCTGGTATTAAAAAAGCACTGCTTCTTTACATAAATATTTGTAAATAAACAATTTGATTAGCTTTAAAGACCTTCAAACTGCATCAGAGTATTCTCCTTCTCAAATAGTATATGAGTATCATGTGCTTTCTCTTTTTAAAAAAATTAATTAAACAATTCTTAGCGGAATAGTAATGACAGATAGAACAGCCCTATGAACATGTGCAAAACCCCACTGGCGTTATCAGAAAGTCATCTATTCTGTACATAACAGTTTACAGACGAAGTGACGCTTTAACATGACATTTTCACTTAAACAATCTTTGTTTTACTTACGCTCATTACATGTTTGTCCTTTATAGCCAGCATCACAACCATCAGTACATAATCCATTGACATTGTTGCAGGCGTTGACTGGCCCTCCACAATTTTCAGGGCATTTCTTTGAACAGTCTTTCCCAAAAGTGGAGTGAGCACATGCTGTGTAAAAAAGGTAATATTTTTTGTTAATTTTCAGTTCTTTTTTTTTTTTAAGATTTTACTCGTTTCATTGACATAGGAGTTATTTCGAGTAAAATTTGTAAACAAATTTGTTAATGTAATAAAACATACTAAAGAGCAGTAAATTTTCTTTCTTGTCTAAGAAGAAAAAGATGTCCAGTCATTGACCTTTCTCACGAGCTGTCGAATTTTTTAATCAATATTTAAAAATATCCACAAATTTTAGCTGTTCTATATGCTTCAAAATTTAATTTTTTATTTATTTTTATTTTACATTATATTACTGACTTAACCTCTTATTTCTCTTTTCCCCTCATGGCCTACTTTATAAAAATGGTTTTTCTAAACTGTTATATTTTAGGAAAGTTTTTAAGATAAAAATTGCAAATGAAAAGGAGAAGCTTTGTTTACAGCTGTATATGAATAAACGAATTGATTAGTTTTATAGGACTCAAAACTGCAAATATTCAACTTTATGAGCTTATGAGTTTTATGTCTTTTCCTTTCCGAAAATTCGGAGAAGCTTTTTTTGACGAAATAGAATTGATAAGAATAAAAGCCTCTTTAACACCATGACGTTTCCTCTTTAACGATCTTTGTTTTACTTACGAACATCACATCTGTCTCCAAGATAGCCGTCATCACAACCATGTTTACAGAATCCAGTGAAGTTGTCGCACGCGTTGCTTTGTCCGGCACAGTTGAGATTGCAGGTATATGCACACTCGAATCCAAAAGTGTTCGTAGGGCAATCTGTCCTCAAAACATCGAAATCTTACTACGATATTAAATTTTATCATTATTGGCATTGCAAAGTTTTAAGAATCGTGCCTTGTACAAATATTATTATATAAGTGATGCTTCTGACTTTGATAACTCTGTGAATAACCTTAGTCTTTAAGAACCTTAGTTTTGCTATAGGAAGGGTTATAGTTAGTTAAAATCATGACTTGAACGAAATTGAATCACAAACCTCGAACGCTTGCATAAGGTTCAGGATTACAGCTTTTATCACCGTTTGCTACAAATAATAAGGATGTATTTTTAGTTGGTAGGGTTATCTTGACTGCATTTAGCAGCACATTTGGGTGTAAAAGTGTAGATTGTGCATGTTGAATGTTTTAAGTGTAGACACCAGTGAATGCTATAAAATTAGGTATAGTTTAATTATTCAAACGCTCAAATTAAAACTCCACAGCTTGTTCATATTAGTGACGTGCGTGCCGAGATCGAAAATGATTCTAATGTTATGACCAAGGAGTCAAGTCTTTTCAGAATGCTGTTTTGATTTTATTTCCGATTGAAACTTTGAAAGAGAGGGCAAATTAGTCGCCGTCTTTGATTAGACAACAAGCAAGCTCGAAGTGGAGTCAGGTGTTGAGCCGCCATGATGACAGCGTGTTTGGTGCAGATCTGCCACGTCTCAGATACGGGCTGCTCCTTCCAGTCAGCCGCGTTTTTTCATGATTGTTTGAAGGTCTAGTCCAGTTTATCGATTTTTCTGTAGATCTTCCGATTGTACTAGGTGCCATTTCAGTTTTGTTTTCCCGCTGCTCACACCAGGTCTAGAACCCAGTGGCTCTGTTGTCAGTCACATAGGCGTGTGAAAAAAGAGAAACGAATTGCATAATGACACTAAAGAATGTTCAGAGCTTCGATCGCCTTTTGTTTCTTGCTGTATCTTATTCACTTTTTTTTGTCAATTTTTTCCCCGCTGCATCAAGGGCTTTTGCTTATTGCATATGCAAAAACGGAAACAGCAATTTTTTGACCCTTCACGTCGCAGTAGATATCACCTCCAGAACAACGATTTCAATTATCCAGCATGATGTCAGCTCAGTTATTCGGTATCGTTGAATCTGTTTGAGAAATCCACTGGCACTGGATACCGTACTTGCTTGGGACCTGCAACAAAGGTTCCAACATTTTGTCAGGAGTTCACGATTACAACGGCTTTGACATCTCTTGCAACACTTCTTTCGAGTAAAGGATATCTTTCTCAACCGGAAGCGGACCCTGTTGTTTTGACGTAACTGAAGAAGAAATCTAAAGTTCTTCATGTACTTATGGGTGTTGTTGCTGCTCACGAGAATGCCGTCCACGTAGACAAGAATGATAGAGAGTCCCTATGTGACCTGTCCAAAACCTCTTCCAAGGATTCTGGAGCAACCGTTAATACGATATGTAATCTTTTCTTGAACAAAGCTCATTTATATGTGTTTGGTTCTAGCTTCTTATGGGGCTCTGGGTCGAATCAGATTGGGTGTAAGCATTGGTCTAGTCGAAATTTTTGTTTATGTGTGATCTCAGTGCGTTCCTCACATAAGCTGTTGTGGCTGTCACATCCGATTGCAAGACCTTTTTCTGTGGACTCAATGTTATATAAAAATCACCGGAAACGGAGGAATGCTCTATGCATGAAACTGAACTCTCTTATATGTCTCTCTTAATGCTAGCATATGGAGCAGCTCCAGCACTGATTCATGGGATCGTCCGGGATTGCGGAAGACTTGACATCCGTTAGGCTTCATTCCGTTCATTCATTTTTAAATTCTTTAGGGATTATCAGTAATTTTTTTTGAAACTGGAAAAACACTGACAATACCAAATAAATTTGAATCCGGTTTGATGTTTATCAACATTTTTTAATTTAATCAAATACATAATGGCTCATAGATCAAACAAAGCAAGAATTGCAAACGATAAGTTTTTTTTTCCATATCTTGGTTATCGTGTTAATGCATTTATGATCTTAAGTACTGACAGATCCAAGTTTCACATCCCAACAATATTTCGTATATTTCTTAACAAAGTATGTGATCCAATTTGTCAACTGCAATGGTGTCTTTGAATAGTCGTTTGCGCGTTATGCAGGCTCATCCGAATGTTTTTTTTTTTGTTTTTTGTTTTTTCTTTTGTTTCTGTTTTGTTTTTGTTTGTTTTTTTACTGAAAATATCATATAGTAAATTAAATGATAATTCAAAGAAAGCTTTAATCATATATTTTAGACCAAGCTTAAAATCTCGTACTAAATAAGGTCTGAATAATACACGTATTTTTATGGCCTCTTAAGTGACCATCAATAATTATTTATCTCTTAATTTTTACCTGGATAAGATTCACAAATGTAATTCAGAGCTTCACGGCATCTGAAAGTGTGCATATTAGAGCCCACAACGGGGTTATTGATTAATAAAACACACCGTTTGTCTCTGTTATAAAGATCTGGTTGACTAGCGGCCCAAGGTAAATTTGTGATCTGAAATAAAAAACAGTAGTTTATATTTTTAACACAGATAATTATGCTCTTATTGAAACTTATGAATAGAAAACACATGTTATACAGGACCGTATTAAAAACTAGAGGCTGTATGCACTACGCTGTGATAACTCAGCACATTTTACGCATTTTATAAGCTAAGTCATTAACTAGTTTGTCTGTGGTCTTAGATTAGTAAACATGCTTATGCACATTAGGTATTTGTCACCCCTTCTGACAACGACGGAGCCACCAATGCTTACATGACGAAACGATTTTTTTAGTACAAATACCTCTTCCTTTGTTCATTAGGTATCGATAGGCGGTTTTATTTATTCACCTAACTGGATTTCAATTATGAATACAAAACTGACTTAATATTCTAAAGCAAGAATATCCAGAACAGATAAATCACTTACGAAATTCACATCTTGTCAACATAATTGTATATCTGCATAAGTCAGCGCTTACTTCCTGCAGTTTTCATATTCATCTCAGTATCTTGGAATGGACAGATGCCGCTACAGAGCGCCATTATTTACGAGAATACGTCGGCGCGGGCTAGTCGAGAAGTAGCTAATGAAGACGAGCCCTCAAATCCACAAATTTAGGAAAAACGGACAGATACACACACAGGACCTTCGGGATGTCCCGGGTATGTCGTAAAATATTATTTTCAGCATAATTATACATCTTTAAAAACTTAGCAAATGTTTTTTTTTTTTTTAAGTATTACTCTTTGCAAGGTAAATCTTCATTAGAAATAGGATCAAACCTAGAGGTATATATCATAGATAAACGATGTGATGCAAACTTTTTTCGGCATTTCTTCTGTCCGAAACTTGTTCGAGGTACTGAATTTCTTACACTAAATCTTGTATTATTATTTTGCTTATTCTTCAGAAGTTAGAAGAGGTTTGGAAGTAAAAACAAAATTGTATATATATAAACATGATTCAATTGGCAGAATAATCTGTGCTTAAAAAAACGTGAGGGTTTGTCTTTCCTTTAGTAATTGATACTCTACTACCAATGACTTTAAATTTTCAATATACGTACATCTATATACAAAAAGTTAGGTGATTGATATGACAAAAGCTATATGTAGATCTACGATACCGAGCCTCTAATGCATCGGATAGACTAGGTCTTGATTACAAAGGCTTCGCTAAATAATTACATGTATTGTTTTAAGAATATATTTTTAAATCTCTAAATCTAAAGCTAGCACAAGTAGTCTTGAGTAAACGGCACAATAGTCACTGCTTAGGTCGTTTTAACGAACTCGAACTAGATCTAGATCTAGCTTGATCTAAGTCTAGATATGTTTGGGGCACCTTTATATTTTGGAGTCATGTATTTAAATACATTTACAGAGTAAGTTTATGGATGTCTCATATTATTTTAGTGATTTATTTTTAAATTATTATAATGAAAGATGGCAGTTTGAGTGATCTCTCACGGCCACAGTCCATCGCGGGGAGGCGCCGATTGCAAGCTGGAATTTAGTTAAAACTCTCTTAGTTTTGCTATTTTTTATGTATTGAGAAACTTTGTTGGCTTAAATATCAGTAGAAAACCAACCCTGTATGTTATAGATTTTTATACATAGGTCAGGAGAAATGCTGGTACGGTGCTCTTTTTTTATGCTAATTGTCATGGAAAGGAAGTTTGTTGTGACCAAAATTAACATGCGGGACGACCCTAGAACCACTGAAACGAAAGAACAAAAAAGTTGAAGTTTTTGCTCAGTCAGGACATCTGCGTGTCCTTATTAACCTGTGCTCAAATTTGTCTAAGTTAGTCCGCTCCTAACTGCAGTTTAATTCACAAGAAACACCATTTGATGCTTGACCATGCAATACTAGTGCATTGACATGTCGAAGGTGGTCTAGTCGGGCGTTTAAATTAAGTACAACGGTGTGCATACAAGCCTAGGTGCATAATGTTGATTGTAAGCCTCTGACATGTTAAGAAAACTGCTCTTAGAGTCTGAGCATTTGGGAATAGCGATTTGTTTTAGACCAAAAGAAAGGTTTCTCGGTAACATGGTATACACAGGTAATCTTTTATCCTCCTCCGAAAAAAAATGCTGTTTATCGATAATCAAATTTAGAATCAGCAATTGCCGAACAGGATCTAAACACCGCACATCCAACTAAAAGTTCAATGCTGATGGTAAAAGTAACCAGTCCTGATCATTTTTCTTCGATGTAGCTTTCAACAGATACCGTGTAATCTGTTGAGAACACTGCTCTTTTAATCCGTGCATTAGGGGATGGTAACCATTTTTGTAAATCCATAAAAGGGTTCTTTGTTTGAAAAATCCCTAATATAGTATACTCCGATTGTATTTCATTGTGCGCAAAAAATAGTGATTATAAGACATCGTATTTAGCACCAACAAGCTCCGATTAATGCTGTCGATAAAAGTAGCCAGGCCTAACCTCTCGTGGATTATCAAGCCAGCGAAAGACGCCGAAGTTTTTTTGATGATTCAGCCCAATTATGAATGGTTTCCGACGTCCGTCTGCTGCAATAAACAAATCAACTTTAAATCAGTCTGACCGTTGAAAGCAATTCATTATCATAAATATGAAAAGAATGAAGAATATTAAATCTCTGTCTATATTCTTATTTAGGATAAATCATATTTTAGAATTTAGACGGGATTTCTGTATCCTATTTTTATTGCATACCCCGTGTAAAATTTATATTTTGTGCGTGTCGAGAAAAAGCACCATTTTTGAAATGTTTGTACTTATAAAAGCAGTTTTTCAATTTATTTATTTTAGGTCTATATATTCCTAACTCTTGTTAAAAGGAAAGAAAACTGGGTCAATTTGCATTAACACCCATCATTGAATATTATCTTTATGTCATAAGGCTTATTAAATACAACATATCTCAGTATAACAGGCATTTAAAAAAAAATTAAACATTCTAAAAAGGTGCATGAAATAATTAAAATGCGGTTGACATAACATATTTTAACCCTCCCCCCCCCCCCAAAAAAAAAAAAAAAAAAAAAAAATTCATTTTACGTAAATACCAAAAATAACTTTTGCCTTCTCCTCGTCGAAATTGATTAACAAATCTCCACCAAAAGTTTGGCATATTTGTCTCGCCACTTCATATTTCCTTAATTGGTAGTTTATCTGTAAGCATACTCGAGGCTTTATGGCTGCATGCCATCCAGGGGGACACAATCTTATATCTGTATATAAAATAAAATAGTGGAGGCACAATACACAATCTGTCCCATAAAAGATTATTACTAAACAAATACAAAAATATTCTATGATCAAGTAATAAAAATTAGACAAGATTTTTTTTTTGTTATCTATAGTATAAAGAACGAAATGGAGAATTACTAAAAACTAGAATGAGAAATCATTTAAATGAAATATTATGAAATTTACTAATTTGTCTTCGTGAATCCATTGTGATATCTTAATCGGGAGCCATGCTTTTTTCCCCTTCAAATGACTATATTTTGTTTATAAAACGAAATTCAAAATTGAATACGATTTTCAACTCTAGATACGTTATGAGTAATTTCAAATTTTATATACAAAAAAATAAATAAATAAAAAAAAATAAAAGAAAATCGTTTATTTTGTGCGTTTTCCAAAGATGTGTAAAAAGAACCAAGTTTACTTATGCCAGCGCGCATGAAAACATCCCAAAGTAAGGGAATTAATTATTACCCTCGGTCAATTTCGGCTTGGGCTGTCCCACCTAAGATCTACCTAAAATCTGGGGATCGTTGCATAGTATGTAAGAGTTCCTCACATGTGCCAAGCAGGGACTAAGAATATGTAAACAACACAATTATTTTTAGCAACACCACAATGCTCCTATGTATATTTTTAATCCTGTAGTTTTTAGAGGCCAAATCGTAGCAAAACATGGATGGAAAAGAAAACTTCATTCATCCGTGACTATTGTATTGTTTTTCAAAAAGAAAAGCTTTAAAACAGAATTAGAAAAAAATGACCGATATGTTTATTTCAGAAAATAAATATGGAAAAAATTATTTAAAAAAAAATGTATTTTATAGACCCATCCAAACTTCTATGCTCATATGTCTACTGGAATAATCTAACCCGATCTACTTATTCTACATATTGAAATTGTTGTAAACTTCTTCTTCTTCTTCTTCTTCTTCTTCTTCTTCTTCTTCTTCTTCTTCTTCTTCTTCTTCTTCTTCTTCTTCTTCTTCTTCTTCTTCTTCTTCTTCTTCTTCTTCTTCTTCTTCTTCTTCTTCTTCTTCTTCTCCTTCTCCTTCTCCTTCTCCTTCTTCTTCTTTTCTTCTTCTTCTTCTTCTTCTTCTTCTTCTTCTTCTTCTTCTTCTTCTTCTTCTTCTTCTTCTTCTTCTTCTTCTTCTTCTTCTTCTTCTTCTTCTTCTTCTTCTTCTTCTTCTTCTTCTTCTTCTTCTTCTTCTTCTTCTTCTTCTTCTTCTTCTTCTTCCACTACTGCTACCACTACAACAACTACAACTACTACTACTACTACTACTACTACTACTACTACTACTACTACTACTACTACTACTACTACTACTATTACTGCCACTACTACTTCTACTACTACCACTATTACTATTACTACTGCTACTACTACTACTACTACTACTACTACTACTACTACTACTACTACTACTACTACTACTACTACTACTACTACTACTACTACTACTACTACTACTACTACTACTACTACTACTACTACTACTGCTACTGCTACTACTACTAATAAAACTATTACTTCTATTACTACTATTACTACTACTTCTACTACTTCTTCTTCTTCTTCTTCTTCTTCTTCTTCTTCTTCTTCTTCTTCTTCTTCTTCTTCTTCTTCTTCTTCTTCTTCTTCTTCTTCTTCTTCTTCTTCTTCTTCTTCTTCTTCTTCTTTTTCAGCTTCTTCTTTTTCTTCTTCTTCCACTACTGCTACCACTACTACTACTACTACTACTACTACTACTACTACTACTACTACTACTACTACTACTACTACTACTACTACTACTACTACTACTACTACTACTACTACTGCCACTACTACTTCTACTACTACCACTATTACTATTACTACTGCTACTACTACTACTACTACTACTACTACTACTACTACTACTACTACTACTACTACTACTACTACTACTACTACTACTACTACTACTACTACTACTACTACTACTACTACTACTACTACTACTGCTACTTCTACTAATAAAACTATTACTTCTATTACTACTATTACTACTACTTCCACTACTACTACTACTACTACTACTACTACTACTACTACTACTACTACTACTACTACTACTACTACTACTACTACTACTACTACTACTACTTCTTCTTTTTCTTCTTCTTCTTCTTCTTCTTCTTCTACTCCCACTATTAGTAACACTATTTCCCCATACAACTTTTACCTTCAATTTTCTGCTACAATTACTACTTTAAATTTTAAATATTTTTTTTTAATTTATATTTTGCGGTTTTTGTAACCTTTTAATTTCTACAATGAAAATTTTCATCTTTTCAATTTAGCCAGAGTGTTAGTAACTTTATAAGAAATTCGAATTATAGAGGTAAACCTTGAGTACAGATTCAGTATATCCCTTTTTCATCACAATATAATTTTTTTTACTCTTACCTGAATACTTCCTTATAGATAGCCTTCAGGGTTTGCTAGGTGCCAATCAAAACCTCGAACATTTCGAGGTCTTGTTTTCTCTGTCACCAATAATTTTCGTGAATGATGTTCGTCATTGTTGGTTTTTTCTTTCTTTTTTTTTTGTGTGGGTGGGGAGGGGGGGGGGTGGACTCAAATACACATCATGGGACAACCCCATCGATCGCCCAAATGTTTTGACGCAAATTTAGTGCCCAAGAGCTTGGCAACGTTTCATTCGCAACACGTATCGGGAGTGAGGGCCCAATTTGGGCAGACATCCTAACTCAACTGAGACATCAGAGTTCGGACCTTTTCATGCCTGCAGGCACATATACTTTTTCACATTAAGACGCTTGGTTTTTTTTGTTTTTTTTTTGTAATGAATGTTATTAGTTTTTTTTTTTTCAAATAACTATTTTGAAGAGTTTAGCCAACCAATAGACAATTAATATACAGTCTGTGTTTTAAATTTCTCACAAAATGCATCAATAGAAAATGTGGATAAATACTGGGGGTTTTTTTTGTTTTGTTTTTTTTTGCAATGAACAGATTTTCAGAGTTTGAAATAAAAATGCTTTGTAAATTGCCGATACTAGATCCATTAAGATTTAAAGATGTAAATCTTGTCCACAAATTAAATATTAATGATTGTTTTATTTCTCAAGTATGGTTGACTATTTACTTGGACATAGCAAAATTTGATTTACCTTGCGAAGTGGCACAAAGATAGATATCAAAAAGAAAGCAAACACACGATATCGAAAGCGCAAGATCTAAGCTTAATTTGTTCATGGTCTAAGTCAACGTAAATGTTTTGACTTCAATCTATAAATATTTTTTTCTATATTCGGATCCTTTCTCTTCCAAAGTTGTAACATGGTTATAAAATGGCAGCTATATCTAGGTCTAGGTACAATTTGAGAAGATAACATGTCCGACTTTCCTCAACAAAGGTTAGCCCCCAACGGAAGAATTGTGCTTCCAGATAAGGTTGCCTTTGGTGCGATTATGAAATTTCCGTTCAATATTTCTTTTACAATTTGAAAAAAAAAAAGAAAAGAAAGTATCAAAAGCCAAAATACAAAAACCTTTTCATCAGTATCTATTACATTATAATTGCAAGCTGTAATGTCAATTTGCTGGGGTTGAGATGCGTGTACATTTCAAATAGACTTATAAATTATCTTGATATATAGATCCAGATAAATGCCTCCACCTATCTATTTTTACCTAAAATCTAAATATCTTGATAATTCTTATTCCAAACTCAAAATTGAGAGAAAGGGCTTAAATCATTTTGGAATTTTAAAACAATCGACTTATTCTATACTTTTTAAATCCTTTTAAACACCTATTAAACAGTTTTGAATTTTCGTATTAAGTGCATGAAATTCCAGTTATGTAAACCTACATGGCAGGTTTTAGAAATTTGCAAACCTAAAATTAATATCTAGATCTCTCTAGTGGTAATTTTAATTTAATTCTAGTAGCGTTAAGCACCGAGGTCTTAGATCTAGAGTATATGTCAAAGCAACCTTTAAAGATTATTTAAATAAATCTTACTCTAAAATCTTTTCCACATGGTTTTAGATCCGTCGCAGCCTACATTATATGCGTACGTGTAGTTTAATTCTTGCCATCTCTTCCCAGCTGTGTTTAAAGAAAACAGTTCGCACATTCGCTTTTTTTTTTTAAGAAAATAATAATAGCATTTTTGCCTTTAATTTTGGAAAAATACTATTTAGGTGAAAACAATATTCAACTCTAACCTTCAAGGCCTTTTAAAACTTTATACTCAATTTTACGTTCCTAAGTGGTATAGAAATGCTCAGTTATATGGTCCTCATATTTCTATTAGCATCATTATATATAGAGTCGTGTTGTTGGTATTAGTATTAGTATTAGTACAAGTATTATAATTATTATTTTTATTATTATCATCATCATAATCATCATCATCATCATCATCATCATTATTATTATTATTATTATTATTATTATTATTATTATTATTATTATTATTATTATTATTATTATTATTATTATTATTATTATTATTATTATATTTGTAACCGTTCGTAAAACATTTTTGTTTCACCTTATTATAAAAGCTTTCATTGAGATAAAGAGTCACTTTTTTTTTACTTTTTACTCTCCCCTCCCACCTCTCTTTCTCTCTCTCCTCTCTCTCTGCATCTCTCTCTTATTCTCTCTCTCTCCCTCTCTCTCTTTCTCTTAATACATATGAATATATATATATATATATATATATATATATATATATAATTCTGTATAATATTGTATCGACTTACTTAGGCTGTTGTTTTTTTTTTTTGGATGATGTATGTCATAAAAAAAACAGTGTTGTTGACATAGGGAAACCAAAACCTGGATGGCCTATGTGTTTCCTACAATCTGTCTTATAGATATGTCGCAGAGGTTTTCCGGGTCTTTGGAATAGTGAAAATCAATGTGCTCTCTCCGCCAGATTTTTAGAAGTTTAGCACCAATTGAATTTTGGAGATATCTTTGGGGACAAAAATCCGCAGACTTAGATGATCCAGTTTAATTTTACGACATGGGTTCTCTGGCTCTTTTTCTTTGAGATCTCTGTTCAAATCAAGGATTGGTTTTTGTTTTGCTTTGTTTTTTTTTTTTTTTTTTTTGCGAAATACATACATCAATCTTAGAAAATAATTATGAACCTTTTGTTTTAAAATGAAAAAGATCACCAAAACCCTCTCACTTCATTGTACTACGATTCAGCCTCTAATTTTTGCTGCTCTACAACATAATTATATGACACTATTCTTAGAACAGGTTTCATCACGGCGCTCCAAAACGCGAGATTTCGTGAACTTAAGTAGGGCATAGCGGTCAGCATGGGTCAGGCGTGAGATACTCGCACCTGAGGTTCGGTTGTGGTTTAGCCGCAAAACCGTAATTTTTAACGCTTTTTATCTTCTATGATGATTATAATCAAGACTGACAATCAAAGCAGAGAAAACAAAGAGCGAATTGAAAAATCGCGAAATCCTTGTTTTCCTACCATAACTTTTGGCCTGTCTACAAGCATTCTAATGAACGGGTATTTTTAGTTCGTTTTTCAAAGTTTCATTTTAAATTCGTTTCAATAATTATCTATATAACCAGACGATGAATTCTCATAAAGGTTAGCTCATAAGAAAATGAAATGTCTATTTTACCTTTGTGGTTAATTTCATGTTCATTTATCTTTTTGTTTAGTTGCAACAACTAAAACATTATAATATTGATATGTTTTTTTTTCAAGGCCTCTTAGTCTTGTAACATCATGAACTTCGATTAAGGCATTACAGAGTTAATACAGTTACAGCAGTTCTACCCTCATGTAATAACGATAATCTCTGTATAAAATTACTATGCGGAACTTGTGGTCAACTTAGTTTCAGGAAAACTCGGAAAAAAGGCATCTTTAGTTTAGAATTCTTTTCCTGCACCACAGAATTTAGAAGAAACGAACCAAGAGAGATCCCTCATAAACACAATAAGGAAAAGGCAACTGAAATTTTCAGGCCACATAAAAAATTATGTCGCCATAAGGCACTAAAATTTTTATCTCTTTCAGGCAATATAGAAGGTACAGGAAGCAGAGGTAGACAAAGGATTACATTTCTTGATAGCTTGAGCTCTTTTGTGGCAGGAAACAACAAAGACAACATAGCCTTACTGCGGATGACGGAAGATAGGGACAGGTGGAGAATCATGATCGCCGATGTCTGTTCCAGACAGGGCATTTGAGACAGACAGACCACAGAATTAGTAAGCTTGGCTTGGCCGAGAACTAAAAATTGTGGAAGACAACCTACCAAGTATACAGAAAAATTTATGTCCCGCATGCAGATTGATGGTACTGATAGAGTGACGAGAATGGCTTGAGTTCCAAGGCTAGGCTTAAAAGATCAAAGGACTGTTTGTACAGAAAGTGTAACTCTCTCTGCCAATTTGGTTGACCTGTCCGATCTTTTATATCCAAGTATTTTTTTTAATAGGTCTTCTGTATAATTCTCTAGTAAACATCGCTTTATTTTTTTTCTATGGGTTATCAGTCTGTGAAACTACATGTATATTTACAAGATTAAAAAAAAAAATAGAAAAGTCATGTAAGAATATAAAGAAGATGAAAAAGAAAAAAAGGGGTAGGGGGAAGGAGGGGGAATCTTTTTTCATGTTAGGATGGGTTAGAGAATAAATGGTATCACGAGTAAGTTAAAAGACAGTTACTGTATGTTTTCTGCAAATTTTTTCAAAAGACGTTTATCAAAACAAAGTGTATCGCTTTTTCTCTTTTATTTCAGAGATAGAAAAAATATGAGTTGTAAGAAGAATGAGGCTGTATTAAAATGTTTTCTGATAGATGATAGATCTAGATGTTAAAATGTAGGTTGTATTTCAGTACATGAAGATTTTCGTTCTTATTTGGTTTCCGAAGTGTTCCTTTTCTATTATTTGGGGCCCAAAATTTTCATTTTATTAAATTTTTTTTTTTTCCTTTTTTTTTTTTTTGGGGGGGGGATTTTTTTTGTTTTGTTTTGTTTTTCTTCTATGTAATAGACCTTCCCCTCCGAAGGAAGTAATGCTAATTGATAACATGTTTTATCGCTGTCTTTGGCGCATTTTTGTTGTTGCTCAAGAATCAGGCTCCCTGGTACAGATTTGAGACTCTTTTTTTAACGATTTTGAACTATTTTTTTAGTATGGGCACAATTTTTAGAGAGCTAGAGAGGCAGAGCCCTTTGACCGGAGAAAATTAGTTTGCACGACAAATTTTGTCAATGTTAAAATGAAGCTTAGACGGTTTTAGTAAAGCAAGCATTCAAATTTATTGGATCCCATGCCTCGCCTCTTGCGTATCTTTTTTTTTTTGTTGTCTGATTTATTATTTTCTGACTGCAACATTTTTTTTTTTAAATCTATTACGCTTACTTACTTCGAAGTCTGTTTGGCTTAAAATAAAACCGCGTGTGTAAAGTATATTTTATATGAAGCGTGTTGTGATTTTTCACCAGTGCTGTGTATGTCATAGTTTCAGCACTAAAATGCGCCGTGCGGTTATTTATGCTGGCTGTGTCTATTTGTGCACAAAATCGAGAGCAGTATTTTACTTTTGTAACGTCTGTTTCTTTCTATTCGTGTGGTTTTATCTTATAAATTCACACGAACCGACCCGAAATTCAAATGCCTGGTAAGGTAATTGTGGAAAAAAATCAGGTTCTAAATTTGGGACGCAGCTTAATGAAGATATACATCAGATGTAAAAGGATGAGAGAACATAATTATGTCAAAGCGCAGAATTTTTAGTATTTGAGAGGTTAGAGCAGTTTTATTTACAGCCTTTGCGTTAAAAAATGGCTCTTAGATTGCAGTGTGATGCACATTTTGTAGTGCTTGGCCTAAGAGTATTTTCACGATGGCGGGCAAATTATTTATTTTTTAAAAAAAATACTACATTATCTTTTTTCGCTTCAGAATCAAATGCTCTGACGACATCAATAATTTTATGGTGTCCTTGGTCAGTCTGTTACTAAAGTTTTCTTTTTTTTTTTTCATACTTTCCAATACAGTCACGCAATCGTAAAATTTCGGTGGAATAGTGCTTCTTTCGATCACGAAGCTATTTTCAATTCAAATTTGAAAGTAAAATGATTGAAAATAAATTTTTTTTTCGTGAAATCTATCAATTGCTTGTTTTTCTAGTGAATAAAGCTGATTTAGTGAAATTGGGACCGGACCAGGCTCAGAGTCTAGCGCCTGAGACAAATGCCGTACATAATTAACCTCGAACCTTGTATTGGTATAATTATAGATCGACGCTGGTTTGCGGATGTTTGAGTGAAAGTGTATGTATATGCATACTAGCTTTGTTGTTAATGTTTTCAAAAACGAAGCAATAAATTGGGTTCTCTACGCGAGCTAAAAGCTATTACGTGAGTGCTGATCTCAAAATTGTAGCTTGAAAAAATAAAATGTGCGATCAATACTTTTTGAAGTATTTCGATTTCCGAACTTAGGGTACTGTGAAGTTGGCAGCTGCCTCTCCATGTTGTGCTTCCCATGACCTCACATACAGAAACGATGACAAAAAATAAGCACAAAGAACTTTTTTGTTCTCTCCGCTGCGCTCAAGAAGCGACATTTTTTTTTGTTGAGCCGGGCAGGACCGAGTACGACCGTGAGCCTGCGTCTTGTCTTAATTTGTGGGGGAGGGGGGCACAAAGATGATTTTACCTGACACAAAGATGATTTTACCTGTCACAAAGATGATTTTACCTGTCACAAAGATGATTTTACCTGTTCGGTACCTGGGGGGATGAAGCCTGAGTCTGAATTTAGTGCCTTAGATTAGCTAGTTTTTACAGTGCGTCACTCTTCATATAGCAAAAAGGGCGAAAAGGTCAAAGTGCGTTTAAAAAAAAAGCCACGTCGTGTTTGAGTAATGGAAGAAAAGATATGCATGTTTAACTTGGGACCTAAAAGGTGATATGATTGAAATAACATTCATCCCATACAAATTTTAACACAAAACTTTTCAAATGATCAACCTTAATAAAGATTAATTGTGTTGGGAGCAAGAATTTAATAATGGTCGTCACAGAATTCCTTATCTATTCATGTAATGATTTTGAAGTTATGGGTAGAAAAAATTATAATCAGAGGCCTAGCTGTTGTAGAAAACTTCGACGGAATTTGTTCATGATGTAGTACTCAAAAAGTCACAGCTCCAATAGTTTCACAAAACAGGCATGTGCAATTAAGAAAGGAAATGTTGCTTCTAAGGGAATAACTTATGAACCAAATTTTACAGAATATTACTGCAATAGTTAACAGAGAAGGTTATAGGTTGGCTCCATCTATTCCAGCCGTCTTGACTGTTCTTTAAACCTCATTCGGAATACCATAGGCTCTTTTCTGTAGATTTTTGATGGCCCTGGCTCTCCAAGCATGCCCAGCCCGAGGCAATAATGTTTTACGAATCCCATGCATTTTGTGTTCAAGAAAATGCTGCTTACGAGTAGGCAAAGTTTTGTTCGGGAAATAATGCCTATATATCGTCATGTAAGTTTGAATGGCAATATGACAAAACACAATTGCATGAGCGTTCATTGGTTTACAGCGCGAGAGAGCTACATGACTCTGGCGAAATGCGATATTGAGCTTGTTGTACTTGTGTTCTATCTCAACGGCATTATGTGAAAAAAAATGGTTTGTTTGTGCATGCCTGCATCTGTTTGATTATTGTTCAGGTGAGGTGAGAGTTCACAGCTGTTGTAAATATTTCTGGCAATGATTGCCCCACGAAGGAGCGGCTCTGGTAGGCCTGAGGGAATGTTTGGTGTTTGTTTAAAACACCATCTGAACTTGAAGCCACACGTCCAAACCTGGGAAGAAATTCAACATGTCCCTTCCTATCAGCGTCTCTTGTGTCTGCGCCAACTGTCGTGTGTAATTGATTATATCCTCGGGGCTTACACTAAGGACAATGCAACCTTCATAATGCATTATCTTTTCTTGGGTGGTATGGAAAAGGTTCCAGTGGTTGCCGTATTTTTTTTATTAATGTGCCCAAGTCGGTAAGGTTGACGCCTAGTTCAAAACTTATGCTGAGATCTAAGGCATGAACCTGTGGTTCAAGTAGCGTTTGGTGGTTCCAAACGATACGATGCCTAGGAAAGTATATGAAGCTAGTGGGGTGCGATTAGATCTAATGGTATCTTTAGAAATGGAGTGAAGTTCCAACTGAAGAACTTCGCAGCCTGGTTGATGTCCCCACCACTTTCCTGAAATTCTCTGTTCCGCTCGCAGATACTCTCTATCTTTTAAGGGATCAGTTACATCCGTATCCATTCGCCTCCGTGGCATCAAACACCAAATGCATGCAAGGATAAGTCCCATGAGTGCCAGACAAGCCAAGCAGTTTTCAGAGAAAGTCGACCTCAGTTAAGGAATACTTTGATCTGCTTCCATTGCCATTTCAGTGTCACGAGGCGTTCTCTTTCTCCCTTCAGTCCGCAATCAATGTATATCTTGAGATTAATGATCTTATTGTTATTTTTTCAAGCACAAGAGCTAGAGACTGGCCTTTTGTTTTACACTTGATTTTGTTCCCGTCAGGGGATGTGAAAAATTTTCGTTTGATAAAATGGGTGCTTAATTTTGCTTCCGATCAGTTCGAATGTCCATTCAGAGACTCTTTAAGTGTCTGTAAAAAGGACCACCGATAGTAAATCTTTAACCATAGGTGATTTGCTGTTGTCTATAGTCTGTTCTGAGAAAGGTATGGACTTGGAAATATTGGTCACGTTGTATCCATCATTATCAAAATCAGCAGTATGGTTATCATTAGCACCATCATTCTCATGAGCATTTCTATTGTCGCTTATTGCACGGACGCAAGACATGCTCCTATTAGCAGTTGAGGTTGTTTTCAAAATTAAAAGTCCACAGCCTGTATTTAAATGCAGTGGACGATGTGTTTGGTGTTATAGTGGCAGTTGAGTTTGATGCTGATAGATCTAAGATCGATATTGTTATTGGCCTTTTTAACAAAAATACCTGGTGGATTGTAACGTTGGGGTCAGAATCATTTGTTTATGACGCGTTGCTGCGTTTAAAGTGAGAAAAACAGGTGTAGAGCGAAGGGTGGTTGCATTCAATCACGATTAGCGTGAGACTAAAATGAGACTAAACACGTTTGATTTCTTGATTTTTCGGGTTAGCCAGACGCAACCTCAGATACAAACCGCATGCGCCAGACTTGCCCGACAGGTGTCCCATGTGACGCGATTTATCACTCCTGTAGCGGGCGGCATAGGACACTCTTTATCACCCTTGTAGTTGTAGCGTGCGGCATGCTGCTCATCTAACATGCACGAAATTGCGCGTTCAAGAGTGCCGTGTCTCGTTCATTCCATTGGATTTTTGCATCTACACAATCGTTTCTATAATGGAATTCTACCGGTTACCGGTACCAAGAAATAGTCACGTAGAAATGAATGTCTGATCGGGTTTACGCCAGTACTGTTTACCGAGCGCTTTTTTCAACCATCTTTATTCGCTGCATTCAATTTAATTGCTTTGATAAGTCCACGACTGTTTCGCTTTTCTTAATAAGTTGGAAAGACTTGGAACAGATCAACACATTATCATTGTCAAGTTAAGTGAAAAATAAGTTTGATTTGTCGAAACTAAACCACAAGCTAGCTCTACCCGTTTGAAAATGGGGACTACAAGAGGCAAGCAAAATAATGGTGAATCTTCCACTCAAAGATATGTGTTCCGGAAAGAACAACTCGCCACCTGATGAAAGTACGTGATATTCATGAGTTATATTATGACATTTTTTTTTCTGTTGCCCTTAATTTGAGTATCAAATGTATCTAATTTCACTTTAATTTGGAAATGTTTTACAAGAATTAGATCTAAACCTGTATTCTAGAGTCAGTCACCCAAGTCAATTAAACGGGCTGTGAAAAAGGCTTTATGCAAAGGAATTGCTTTGAACCACAGACTGAAACAAGAGTAATCTTTACGAACAAATATCATTATTAAGCTCAAGGTAGTCTCACTATTGAAACGTTTGTCCTACTTTCGAAAGCAGACACTGTAACTGTTTGAGCATACCCAGTAGTGCTCCTGTGTTTCTGAGTCGGCAGGGAAGAAAGAGAATAAACCATTTTTTTTTTTAATGAAAACAATTTTTTTTTAAACCTCTAACGATTTTCCATCTGCCGTTATGTTATTAAACAAGCAGGAATCAAAATTAATGTCCTTGCTAACAGTTGTCGGCTATTTTATTGTTTTTCGCAAGATGTCGACGTGACATAGAGAGATCCTAGAATCCAGATCTGTATCACATCTACTGATTAATAGATTGTTTCAAAAACTCCGCATCTTGACTTCGTATGCATATAATGTAGTGTGCCAGTGAGGAAGCAATCAGGCGGATTAAAGAACAAACAAAAAACACTGAACGTGCCGGTGACAGGAATCATGATATTTTTTATAAAGTTGATGAAAGGGAATAACTTATCTGGTTATGAATTGTTATCGAAGAAGAAGAGAAAGGGGGTGGAGATCTAGAGAGGAAAAAAATCGATCACGAGTGTAGGAGGAAAGGAGGAAGAATATGAGACAAAGAGCGAGGCGGAGAGATAGAGACAGAGAGAGACAGAGACAAAGAGAGAGAGAGAGAGAGAGAGAGAGAGAGAGAGAGAGAGAGAGAGAGAGAGAGAGAGAGAGAGAGAGAGAGAGAGAGAGAGAGAGAGAGTGGAGAGAATTTGTGCGCGAGAAACAAAACGAGGGGCAAGGGGAAGGAGGTGGAGGATGTGGATGAGGAGCGGGGGTGGGGGGGGGGGAGAGGGAGTGATAGACAGACAGTCAGACAGGCAAATAGACAGAGTCAATCCTAAACGCAAATTGTTAGCAAGTCATTATTGGGTTTGTTTTACATTTAATGCAAGACGTCATTATGATCATGTGTCTTTTTTTTACATTTGGAGAAGTGGCGGGAGGGGGAGGGAGAGAGAGAGAGAGAGAGAGAGAGAGAGAGAGAGAGAGAGAGAGAGAGAGAGAGAGAGCTAGAGAGAGTCCTCAGGGCAAATTGTTCGCAAGCCATTATTGGGTATGTTTTACATTTAAAACAAGTCGTCGTTATAACATATTTCTTGTTTTACATATGAAAGTAAATCTTGAGAATGGAAATTGTATTTTTCAGGTTCATTATGGAAAGATTTTTGAAGTGATTTTTGTCTCTGAAACTACATCTACTATTTAATTAGGCATGCGCCTTTTTGTCAGTTTAATCATCTTTGACTCTGGTAACTCTACAAGCTAGGAATTATTGCGCCATTTATTTCCAGCAGCATTTTGTTTATCCTCATAAACATTGAATTGTAAAGTGAAATTGATATGGACTTCCAGGATTTTGGGTTTGACACAGAGGAAAGTTACAAAGCAAGCCATCCTCAATGAGTAATTGAAAAAAAAATGTAGAATTCACAAGTCAACGTTTTCTTTCTGAATAGAACTGTAGAATTATCTACATACATATAGCTTTATCTCATGGTCTAGGGTACAGTGCACGTGCACATTGTTGTAACTTTCCAAACACACTCTCCATTCTGCTATTGAGTGATTGACGTGATTGAGAGAGCGTTGTGCTACGAAATGATAAGCAGTAAGATCACCAAATCACATGTACTTGTGGTGAAAAACTGGCAATGGTGTGATAATTTTCGGAAATAATTATTTTACAATCGTTAATGCTAGAGATAGTTTATTTTAATTCATTTTTAATAATTGATAATAAAAAACGCCCAACTGTTTTGACTTTTATTATATATATTATAACAAGGTTTGCATTAAAATTTCAAACATATTTTTATTAGTGGAAAGGGCAAATGAAACCGTTTCGTTGCGTATGTAAATTTCATTTTTCCGCTCATTTCCCGTCTTCGTTCTTGAAAGCATAACCAACTCAAGTCCAAAGGCTCGTGACTGTGAAGCTAAGTCAAACAAAATAGAAAACTGAGACCACGGACTTTCCCAAAGGTGGCCAATGTTTAAATTAAGAAGTCAACAAAGATGATAAAGTGAAGTGCACCGCAATAGGGATGTTAATCATTTATAACACACCAGGTTTGAAATTTAGTAGTCGCTCTAGCCTCATTTAACAGCCAGGACTGCATTATTAAAATGTTCAAGATAATAGAAGAATTTCAAATTTTTGTTGCTTACGGTCTGTTTTCTTTTGATTTTTCCAGGATTTAAAATCAAGTATGGTTTTGCTATCATGCTATTTAATGTTTAATGCTAGGGATTACAGTGATAGTGATAGTGGTGATAGATATTTCCTGTCTTTTAAAAAGACATAAGACGGACGTATTTCCCAAAGAAGAAAAAAAGCCAGGCTTTACATTTATTCATTGACAAAAGCAGTCATGACAAAAAAAACCTTAGAGTTAAACCTGTGCGTAGATTTAATCTTTCACGTGAGGAAAGGAGGGCTCTGTCTGATCTGAAAAACAGATCTGACATCATCATTAAACCAGCGGATAAGGGCGGTGCTGTTGTAGTTTGGAGCAAAGATTTGTATTTAGCTGAGGGTGAGCGTCAACTCTCCAATAAAACTTTCTACAAACGAAGATTCCGAGATGGCACCATTCCTAACAATTTGCTGCCTAAGAATTCTGTTTCGAAGCTTACTCGCATTGGCCAGTTGCCTTCCTCTGCGAGAAATTTAAACGCTAAATATTTCAGAATTAGGTCATCATACATTGTAAATGCTTCCAAAAAAATAATAAATTTAATAATCCTTTAGACCTATTGTCTCTGCATATGCATGTCCTGCTGAACAAATTTCAGCTTATCTTGAATCAATATTTCAGCATTTAGTAACTAACTTTGAAACATACATCAAGGATACTAATCATGCCCTCACTATCTTTGCTGAGGTTGTTCTTCCAACCAATAAACCTATTTCTTTATTTCTGTTTGATGTCACATCTTTATACACTTCTATTTCTCATGCCAAGGGTCTTAAAGTTGTTAAGTATTTCCTTAATACGCGCATTTCCCCTTCCATCAGTACTGACACTCTATAATGACTTGTTCGACTAACTGAATTGGTTCTTACACTAAATTCTTTTGAATTTGCTGGTGAGTTCTTTGATCAAATCAGCGGGGTGGCGATGGGAACAAAGATGGGTCCTAGCTACGTATGCCTTTTCATGGGTTATTTTGAAACGCAGATTCAAAATACTTATCAAGGTCCTAAGCCGGAATATTATTACCGTTACATTGATGGCGGTATTGGTATTACTACTTTGGCAACAGAGGAACTGAATAGCTATATTAACTTTGTGAAACAGTTCCATCCTTCTGTTTCCTTTACTTCCGAAATATCTGCCACTTCCGTTAACTTTCTGAACATCAAGATCACTCTTAGGCTCAGCTCAATATATATTCACCTGTCTACTACAAGCTTACGGACAGCCATTCCTATTTAACATACACATCCTCTCATCCTAAATCATGTAAGAGGCCTATCCCTTATTCACAAATGCTTCGCCTGGGTAGTCTATGCTAAGACGATTCGGACTTTCAGTTTGAATGTGCACGGGTGAGAGATTTTTCCTACCCATGTGGGTATCCTATGGCCACTTTGGAGGTTGCTTGGAGTAGGGTGTCTAAGGTAAGTAGAGCAGAGTCATTATTGCCTAAAGCTGCAACATCATCTGAACGCACCATACTCACCATGACCTATCATTTGCATAACGTGGTCGCTCAGAAGATCATTTTTCTAAATCTGAATATCCCTAAGCCTTTTAAGGTTTTTAAAGGCTCTTTAAAAACATTAAAGTTTTTGATGAGCCCCCCCCTTAAAAACCTTAAGATTTTTTATGAGCCTCCCGTTTCGCATGCGCGTAAACCATGCAATACTCTTGGCCTGTATGTCAAAAAGAGGATGGAGTCAATCCGCGTCTTGTTGACTGTGCGAGCACCGAGTCGAGGACGTCGACCACGAACTGTTTGATTGTCGAGCTCTGGAGGACTGCAGAAGTCCCGGCTGGGGGTGCCAGGACCGAGCCTCGGTCCTCTGGTCTGAGCTTTTCGAGCTCGTGGAAGCGGCGAAGCTCGTGAGGGTGTTTCTACGGAGGACTAACGTGTAGTATTCCGGAGCTTTACCGACGCGCAAAGGGCGGTCCGACCAGCCCGGACGGCAGAATGTGTAATAGAAGCGACTGGCTTCTTCCATGAGATGGGAAGGGAAGAGGTTGGTATTTCGGAATGTGGGATGTTGCCTCTGATGCGCCTCCCCTAGTCGTGTTTCGGAGAACAAAAAACGTGCGGGATCTGTTGGTTCGTAGGCGCGCGAGTTAACACTGACAACCACTTGGACACTCGCGCCTGCAATAGACCCAGGTGCAAGACATGTTTTGTCTCACAATCTTGTAACGTGAAAATGCCCCGAGGTACCTTCAGGATGACTGACTCATTCACCTGTGCTAGTCCCAACCTTATAATATGCGATAAGGTGCAAGCGTTGTGACTTAGTTTACATAGGTGAAACATTTTCTACTCGCTTCTGCGAAGGATTTAGCCGTAGGAGCTCCGAAGCCTGTACCCCAGCATTTTTGTTCTCCGGGTCATCAAGGTCTTCTCTGATATGTAGGTTCTTGGTTTGCGTACATGGAGAGTTGTCGCTAGGTCTCGTTTTCATTTCGAACTGAGGCTTATCTCCGAAATGGGTAATTTGTCCCCAGACGAAGTAAATGTCTTTTCTCAAAATATCAGATTTGATCATCCGTCAGATATTTTGACAATTGTTTTTTATTTTTTTTGGGTGGGAAAGTTAATTTTTTTTCCTTCATAGGGCTACTCTTGGACTCGGTTATCACGTACGCGGCTTCCGAAGGTGCGAATTTGTGGATCTTTTTGATCCATGGCTTTCATTCGATGGCACCTTTTCGTTGCGAAAGTGCGAAGCCAACCTGCCTCCAAATTTCTATCGGCGACTACATTATTGAGATAAGTCTTTTAGTATACGTCTTTACTTTCTTCATTACATTTTCCTACCTACTGTTATTGATTTAATAAAATAATGTAAACATTTTTCCCTTTATGCTAATGGCCTTGATTTTTAATTTCCCCCCCATTTCCCCTTCCCAATTCCTCTCTCTCTCTCTCTCTCTCTCTCTCTCTCTCTCTCTCTCTCTCTCTCTCTCTCGCTCTCTCTCGCTCTTCTCTCTCTCTCTATCTCTCTATCTATCTATCTATCTATCTATCTATCTATCTATCTATATCTCTCTCTATTTATCTATCTGTCTATCTATCTCTCTCACTCTCTCACTCTCTCATTCTCTATCTATCGTTCTCTTTCTCTTGTACTCCTATTATCCAACTCAGTAGCTGTCATTATCTTTCAAGCATATTTTTATTAAATTCTTATCCCTTCAGCATACTTATCTTTTTAGATCTAGATCCGTTCTTGACATTAAACCAAAGATCGATAATAATGATGGATTGATCTGGACCATGGACACACCAAATACGTTTTTTGTTAAAGGTTTTGAAGAAATATAGCAAACATGAAAATGCTGCATGTTTAAAAGTTCAAAATTCATATTAAAAAGCAGAATATTGCATTTCAAAGTCTGTCTTATTTAGCTTTGACTCTGCAAACAATAAAAAGCTATATATTTATTGGAATCTTAAATATTTAACTCTTTTGCTGACAAAATCGGAGATTGAGTATACCAATATACATAAAAAAAAACAAAACAAGAAAAAACTTTTTAATATCTTTAAGAGGTGTGCAGGGAAAGTACCATTTAAGTGGTATTTATATTTTTCACACCAAGGTGCTGAAATGATGAATAATAATGCCATTCAATAATATAGATGGTTTGAAATTTTATTTAAAATGTTTGTTTAATCTCAAAACTTCAATTTGTTATTTTCAATAGGGCAAGTTTTCATTTTATTTATCATACATTTTGAAACTTATGTTATTTTTTTTTTACACTGAAATGTGTTCAAATGACGGAAAATATAGTCATTTTATGATACAAATGTTTTGGAATGACTGATAACAATGTTTTTGTGGTCAAATTTCAAATTGTGTATTTAGGGGGTAAGTCTATTCTACTATTCAAGTTTAGAATTTGTTTCAAAATTTCATTTTTCTTTGCTTCTAATTTGTATTTTCTGGCATTAATTATTGAAAGAAGAATATTTTGTTCGAATATTATTACAGATCTTGTTGTGAAGAAAAAAATGATGTGCTTACTTTGTTTGTAAGCTTCTTGGTTTATATTTTATGATTTTTTTTTATTTGGTGAAAATTGCAATTTTTGTCTTCCTTGTCAAAAAGTCAAAAATGGATTTTTCGGTATTTTCTATCAATAAAAAAGTGCATTAATTTTTTTTTGGAAATCACCTAAAACTCTGAACGTGTTCCTTGTATATTAGAGACTGTGTGAATGCAAAATAAGCTCTCTCAAAAAATTAAATTTTCAATTTATGTTCCCCCAAAAGTAGAGTTTCGCACAATGGCCAAAAATTGCGCGTTATTTCGAAATTTCAAAATTACATAACTTTCGTTAAAATTAATCGATAGAGTTAGCCTTTGTATCACTTTTCCCAGAAAAGTAATGAGTAATAGACCTTCTTACAGTTTCAAAATTCAGTTTGGAGTAGCTATTTCGAGAACACAATTGACAATGCTCGGCATGTGAAACAAAGACAAATCGTTTCGTTTTTTATTGTCTTACATTGCGTCTGTTACAATTCATTGTTTCTCAAGTTTTAAGGGCAAAAAAACTCCTGATCGAAACAGGTTTTGTTTTAAAGCATTTAAAGTGATTAATGTAAAGAAACCCGTAAAAAATAACTTTATTAAAAAGTGACTCAATCGAATCGTAAAAGTAATATTTTATTACGTTTATGAAAACAAGTGTAGCATCAATTCTTGTTTGTAAGCCCATGAAAAAAATATTATAATTTTTGTGGTCCTTTTTTTATCTTCTCAATTTATTCTAAAAAATATAGCCATGGCGTTCTAATACCTTAATAATGGTTTTGAAATGAATATAAGTTTTCAAGTTTATCCATCTATTAAACAATCTTATTTTTTATATTAGTTTAAAACAGTAGAACAATCAGTTAAACGTAAAATTAAATCTTTCTTTTATAGAAAAATTGCAGTCCGTCCAAGTAGTTATTGCCTCATTCTTGTTGTTCTAGGTTTGTTTCGATTCTTTAGTGTCATGACACTTTCTCTGCTTCCCCTCTCTCCATTTGTACAGATTAGAGGTGTATTTTTCATATGCCAGAGATATTAACAAGCGCCTACTGTCTTTTTTCATTATTGGTTCGTATTTGAAACAATTATAGAGACAGACAAAGAGAAACATAGAATCATGTACAGAGAAAAAAAAATCAATAAGTGGATAGATAGGTACATAAATTGATAGAGAAAATTAAAGTTCAGTAAGTAACATAGTTTTACTTGATGTCTGTTGCAACATATTTGAGATGATATGAGGTGAATATGAGTACCCGATCTTAAATAAAAAAAACTTTTTTTTTCTACCCTCACGTCTTGTTTTGTTCAGCAAGTTAAAAAAAAACGAATCCTTTAAAATGCTATGTTACTACAACAATAATCCAGTCTAAGGAAAAAAAATACCTGCATGCCAGGGTTTAATAATTTTAAATCCTTTAAAAAAACATAATTTTTCGAGCTACTCGGCTTTGTGATAAATGTCATTTCCAGAGACAAATTGATCTTTAATGTACATCCTTGATTATTACTACTAGTACTGCTACCATTACTGCTACGACAAATAGAAAAACTACTGCTGCTACTGCTAGTATTACTACTACTACTACTACTACTACTACTACTACTACTACTACTACTACTACTACTACTACTACTACTACTACTACTACTACTACTACTACTACTACTGCTGCTACTAGTACTGCTACTACTACTACTACTACTACTGCTGCTTCTGCTGCTACTACTACTACTACTACTACTACTACTACTACTACTACTACTACTACTACTACTACTATATATACTACTACTGCTATTACTACTTTACTTCTACTACTACTGCTACTGCTACTACTACTACTACTACTACTACTACTACTACTACTACTATTACTACTACTACTACTACTACTACTACTACTACTACTACTACTACTACTACTACTACTACTATTACTACTACTACTACTACTACTACTACTACTACTACTGCTGCTGCTGCTGCTGCTGCTTCTGCTGCTGCTGCTACTACTACTACTACTACTACTACTACTACTACTACTACTACTACTACTACTACTACTACTACTACTACTACTACTACTACCACTACTTCTACTAATACTGCTTCTACTTATAGGGTGATATGCAAATGGTCACAAAAACAAATCTATCCAAAGATGTTATTCTTTTTAATATACAACCACTTAAACCATTACTACTACTACTACTACTACTACTACTACTACTACTACTACTACTACTACTACTACTACTACTACTACTACTACTACTGCTGCTACTGCTACTGCTACTGCTACTACTACTACTACTACTACTACTACTACTACTACTACTACTACTACTACTACTACTACTACTACTACTACTACTACTACTACTACTACTACTACTACTACTACTATTAATTCTACTTCTACTTAAACGGTGAAATGCAAATTGTCACTAAAACAAATCTATTAAAGGTGTTATATTTTGAAAGAGAAGACTGTTGAGTGCTTGAACTAGCCATAATGCGATATTTGAAAAGAAAAAAAAAAAAAGAGAGAGAGAAGAGTTTCACTGGGTTATATCTTTTTAATTTATACTTTTAAGTTGAATTTCATATTAGTTCCGTAATTAGTTATGCCACGATTTTACTACTAGGCACCGAAAAACATTCCTTACTTTGTTAATTCTTCATCAAATTGTGTCACATCGATTAAAAGCTGAGTTGTAGGCCACTTTTCATCTATAAATAGAAGTGGATCTCTCTACGGCTGGAGCATATCAGGGCCAATACCGATGCCTTGTTTGTGATACCCAGCCAACATGAGTTAGGACGGTCTGCTTCCGTTTGCATAACCACATACAAACCAGCACTACAACCCAGCAATTTATTGGAAGTTCGCCTCAAGCGTGGACAAACTACCTTTAGCAGTGTTTACGTTACTAGCAGTAGACGCTGGTGCCGATCGAACGTGAAGTTTGATGACGGCATTATAGGTGATGGGTCCCCATGTAGTTTGGGTGTACATTTTAGAACATACTCTTTTACCCAACGTTAAGTACAAGCATCGCAGCTCGACACTCGTTGCGCTTGTACTCTAAAATATCTTGATTAACTCCCATGTAGGAATTAATGTATAGCTTCCCCAAGTCAGGTTTTTTAAAGAGGCATGCAATCATGCTATTAGAACCCGCACTAGTTACTGTACCACTGTCACCCTGGTTACGGCCAACATTAGTACTGTCATGGTTGCTGACACTAGTTCCCCTGCCACCCTGGTTACGGCCAACATTAATACTGTCATGGTTGCTGACACTAGTTCCCCTGCCACCCTGGTTACGGCTAACATTAGTACTGTCATGGTTGCTGACACTAGTTCCCCTGTCACCCTGGTTACGGCCAACATTAGTACTGTCATGGTTGCTGACACTAGTTCCCCTGCCACCCTGGTTACGGCCAACATTAATACTGTCGTGGTTGCTGACACAAGTTCCCCTGCCACCCTGGTTACGGCCAACATTAATACTGTCATGGTTGCTGACACAAGTTCCCCTGCCACCCTGGTTACGGCCAACATTAATACTGTCATGGTTGCTGACACAAGTTCCCCTGCCACCCTGGTTACGGCCAACATTAATACTGTCATGGTTGCTGACACAAGTTCCCCTGCCACCCTGATTACGGCCAACATTCATACTGTCATGGTTGCTGACACTAGTACCACTGCCACCCTGGTTACGGCCAACATTAATACTGTCATGGTTGCTGACACTAGTTCCCTTGCCACCCTGGTTACGGCCAACATTAATACTGTCATGGTTGCTGACACTAGTTCCAGGAAGTGATATGAGAACTGGCGATCTCAAATGTTCACTCTGTGTTTACGGTCTACTCTGTCGCTTTGAATAATTAAATCACACCAGTTTTCAATCAGGAATATGCGGGGGGTGTTAAGTGAAAACACAGTCTCCAAAACAATTATATTATAGTTTCTAGATTCATTCAAAAATAAAGCTGTAGAGGAACAGGTCAGGATTTAAAAAAAAAAAAAAAAAACGCGTGTGTGCCTGAAAAAGGATCATTTTTATTTTCTAAGATATTGATTGTTATTCATAAAATAAAGCTCTTTAATATGGATTATATATGTTTCAAGATGGATAAAAAAAATACAACTCATCCGAAATAACTGTTTAAATTTCTCAGTGTTTGAAAGTAAGCATAGGCTTATTATAAAATATTTGAAATGAAGACATCAAAGTTATGATAACAATATCTTTATAACAAAATTAAACTAAATAATATCCAAAATTGTGCAGAATAGCTATGTGTTTATATGTTACAAAATCTTTTTCTTCGATTTCTTCTAAAAAACAAACTTTCATCCTGGAAGTGTCGCGATAACGCCAACACTTAGAGGAAAAAAAATATCTTACACCAAAGTTATAGAAAAAAGATTTCGATGATTTTTAGTCTGAGTGAATTTATACATACATATATATAATCCTAATGTTTAGCTTTATCAAATTAGTTTTAAAAAGTTCTCCTCTACAGTTTTTTTTAAGTTTTAACAATAAAATATCTTTGCGGTTAAAAAAAATAGCCAACTCCTATATATCTTTTATTTTTTTTTACAAACTTTTATTCCACAGAATTGGCAGGAAAGTCGGAAAATCTACCAACTGAAACATCATCATCATCATAGACTGAAATATCATCAACATGAAAAAAGCCGGAAGGTCTGTCACCTGGGACAGAACGGACAGTTCCAACTTCTGTTGTGTTATCTTGCACATCATACAAGGTAAGATTCTTCTCTTCAGGATCATTCATAATTGTTGTAGCTGATGTTGGAGTTCTGAGAAGAATAATGAAAAAACTGAATCATGTTTTAATATGGTTAAGATTTATTATTAAAAACTTCGCTTACTCATAATGGTAAATTCAAAATTGAGAAAATGGAAAAAAGACGCATAAACAATACCCTCAATTTTCCGTGAATCCTTTAGTTATTTTTTATATTGAGGTGATTTAAAAAGTATGTCAACATTAAAAAAAAAAACATATCAGATAAGCAATATATCCAAAAAATAAATTCTCTTAGCTTTGCTTCTTTGTTTATTACTTCTGTTTGTTTTGTTGTTTTTATTTCGTTCTTTCTTCTAGGGTATACCCACAAATGTTTAATTTAGTTTTAACCACTACACCAAATCGTGAAACATATAATTGATATTTTTTTCTTATATGTGAAGAATGTATTTTTTCTTGCATTTTCTGCCTAAAACTTGAACATCATATCGATGTAAAAAAGAAACCTTTATATTGTTCAAAACAAACCGCTCGATTAAAAAGTTATCTCAAGAGATTCTACTCAAATGTCGACCTTTTTTTTTTAATATTTTATAGAAATGTTTTTTCGCAAAAATATATGGAACATTTTAAAAATGTTGGTAGAGACGGCAGAAAAATACAATTTATTAACTTAAGTCTTGTTCAAAAATGTTTTAGCAAATCTTTGTTTCAATGCAAAAGGTGATAAAGAGTCTGCAAGTATTTGAACTTTTTATTTTTAAAGGTCACTTACATATAATTTAGGAAGGCATAACACATACTATATTTATTAGTTTATTTATTAGGAATGTTCTCTAATAAGATCTGTTTATTCGAAAACATATTAACCCTACTGGTTTTCATAAAGCGTTGTAAAATGCACATCTGAATGCACAAGAGGTAAAGAATGGCAGTTCAGCCAAAACAACGTACAACAATTAAATCACAGTATATTTCACTGTTGTAAGGTATTATGAGTGATGATAATAATTAATACTTACCTAACACGAAGAGATATAGTTACGCAGATCAGAATTATCAGCAGAAGCATAAAAGCAGACATAAATTTTGCCAAGCTAGAGATACCCTCCTTTTTGGATTCTATAAGCTAGAGAGGATCATCAAACTGATTTATCAAATGTTGAAAAGACTAAATTTGTATTTATCTCATTTATACATAACATAAACTTACGATTGGTTTTTTAATGCTTTGGTTATGTTTGTACATTTAATTTCTTTTAGAGTTAACTACGTCCTCTCTAAAAATGTATTTTCAACAGAAACTTTCAACTGGCTATATTCGCCTAATTTAGTAAAATATTTTAGTTTTTTTCCCATATCGGTTAAATTTATTCCTGAAGTTAATTTTACATTGTTAAATATTTTGAGAAAAAGCCTTTTTAATTATAATGCAAAATTTTATTTCACACGTTACAAAAAAAGATAGGTTATCGTTCTTAATTTTTAATTGGGTTAAAAGTTTGTTTTTTGCTGGTACCTTCCATTCTTTACATTGAATCTAAGTATAATAATTCCCATGGATTTGTCTGGACCATCAATAAGGCTGCAAACCAAACGCTTTATTTTTTACTAAAAGTTATGAGGAAAATGAAGACAAAATGTTTTCCAATTAATAATTTTTTTTAAGAATAATTTAAATTACAAAGCAGAATATTGCATTTAAAAATATTATTTTCCTTAGCTTTTCATTTTGCAAATAATAAAAAGCCTATATTTATTCGAATCTTAAAGATTTATTTCTTGTGCTAAATAAATTAAACATAAAAGTTTACATTAGAAAAACAACTTCCATCTCATTGTTTTATTTTAACTTCGGACAACATGTGTGTGCAAAAACAGGTGCTGTCTCAATGTGTTGAGTATTCGTTAACAATATTTGCTTCAGCTACCATTCCATTTTTTACACCTTTATCCTTGGTAGCTATCATCACGAGCGGCTGAAGAATATTTTTCTTTCTCCTGAATAATCTGTTTTATAGAAATAACCTTTCCAAGGAGAGTTTATATATAAAAAAAAGGTTTCGCATAAAAAGTGAAATTAATTACGAAAACCATCGGTCCTTTTCAGATTATTTACGAATGAAGAAATCGGTTAGTTTTTAGGCCTTAAAACTGTATAAAAATGTTCTCCTTTACCAGAGCCTACGCATTATGATTTTTCCTTTTTACAAAATTAAAGAGCATTTTTTAAGCATGAGAAATAGAAGAGCCTTTTTAACATAAGTAAAACCACCTTACGTTATTAGAGAGTCAGCTATCCTGCAGAGATTGGATGACACTTGAAGTGGTGCCTTATCATAGCGTGTCCACTTTAAAAGACGTAGTTTGACTTACGAGACTGACATCTTTTTCCTTCATAGCCATGATCACAACCGAAAGTACAAAACCCATTGACGTTTTCGCAAGTGTTGTTTGGTCCACCACAATTTGGACTGCAGATTTCTGAACAGTTTACCGCGAAAGTGTTGTTAGAGCATGCTGTGTAGAAAAAAATGGAATGTTTTTTTTTTGTTTTTTGTTGATATTTTCCTTCACTATAATATGTTATAAAAAGATATTATGTTGTAAAGCGATGTCCATAGCAGCAGTTTGTCTCTATTGTCTAAAACAGAAACGTGTCGAGGAGTCGAAAGCTTTTCGCAGAATGCGTTGGTTTCATCAAATAGCACTGGAATACTTGTATGCTTTAAGGTTTATTTTTTTCATTCTTTTTTAAGAGCTTTCCGACTGAACCACTTTTTTATTTTTTTCCCCCTTAACAGTCTGCGTTGAAAAATTATATTTTTCTGAAGGACAGTATTATCTGTAATAATAAGGGTCTAAAAATAATAGACACACTCTTTCAGACACACACGCGTCCTTTTTGGATCCTTTATAATTACCAAGTTGTCTTCCAAGTGTGGTGTTTTGCTTTTCTTATTGGATTTATTATCTGTAAGAAACTTTTCACATATAAAATAAAAAAGTGGGCCTTTTCTTATTTATGAAAAAATATTATGATAACTTTCAACAGCCTCCAAACTAATTTGAGTATTCTCCTTTACAAACTTGTGAATGTTTAGGGTTTTACATATATATATATATATATATATATATATATATATATATATATATATATATATATATATGAACTTTTTTTTTTTTTGTTTTTTGTTCAATTTAAAGAAAAAGTTCTAATCGGAATAGTCATAGTAGATAGAACAGCCTCTTTAACATAAGTAAAAACCTAAATGCGTCACTAGAGACTCAGCTTTTCTACAAACAGTCGGTGACTCAAGATGTGCTGCTTTATCACAACGTGTCCAGTTTGAAAAAAAAAATTGTTTTACTTACGAGTCTGACATCTTTTTCCTTGATATCCATCACCACAACCGAACGTACAGAATCCATGGACGTTTTCGCAAGTGTTGTTTGGTCCAGCACAATTGATACTGCAGGTTTCTGAACATTTTACTCCGAAAGTGTTGTTTGGACATGCTGAATAAAACAAAATTGGAACTCTGTTGGGTTTGTTTGTTTGTTTGTTTTTGTTTTGTTTTGTGTTTAAGGGTTCCCCTCGTTAAGTTTATATAACGTTTGTACTTTGTATAGAATTTTTAATAAAAAACAATAAGTGGTAGGAAGCGATGTCAAGAGCAGCAGTTTATCTTGTCTAAAACAGAGACTTGTTGAGTCCTGCGCTTTCCGCAAACCTTGTTAGTTTTATCAACTAGCACTGGAAAAAATATATACTTTAACCCACATTTTTTTCATTCAATTTTTTATGTTCTAACCGACTAAACCACTTTTCTACTTCTCCCATAATAGTCTGCTTTGTTTTTGTTTTTGTTTTTCTACAGGAAAGTATTATATCTCAGATTTGTTTGGAATATAAAAAACCCACCGTTTTTTCTCACAAATATTTATGAATAAACAATTCACCTCAACACTAAATTGAAATATTCTCATTTACAAACTTGTGAGTATTATGTGCTTTCCCTCAAAAGAAAAGTTTGAAGAAAAATTTCCTAGCGGAAGATTCATTATAGATAAAATAGCTTTTTTAATATATAAGTAAAAACCCACTTGCGTTATGAGAGAATCAGTTGCTCTGCACACAACAGTTTACAGACGGAGTGATGCTTTATCATGACGTGTCCACTTTAAAAAAACTTTGTTTTACTTACAAGCCTGACATCTTATTCCTTGATAATGATAGCCGGCATCACAACCATCAGTACAGAATCCATTGACGTTGTCACAAGCTTTATTTTGGTCCACTGCAATTTCGGCTGCATCTTTTTGAACAGCCTGCTCCGTAAGTGCTTCTACCACATGCTGTTAAAAAAAAAGGGCCAATATTTTTTCCCCTTTTTAGTTGTTTTTAAGCATTTTACTCGATTAAATGTTATAAAAATTGAACTAGAATAAAATATGCATTTAAAAATGTTGATGTAAAATAGCAGAACTCAATAGGCAGCAAGTTGTTTTTATTGTCTAAGAAGAGAAAGATTTGGGAAAAGCGGAAGCTTCAGAGAGCCACCTGCAGTCTGCGGTGTCTTTAGAAATTTTGCACAGGCAAGGATTATATCTATCTATCTATATCTATATATATACATATAGATAGATAGATAGGTAGATAGATAGATTGATAGATTGATAGATAGATAGATAGATAGATAGATAGATAGATAGATAGATAGATAGATAGATAGATAGATAGATAGATAGATTGATAGATAGATAGATAGATAGATAGATAGATAGATAGATAGATAGATAGATAGATAGATTGATAGATAGATAGATAGATAGATAGATAGATAGATAGATAGATAGATAGATAGATAGATAGAAATAGAGAGAACTGAAGAGAAAGAAAGAGATAAAGAGAGAACAGAATTAATCACGAACGTTTGTTTTATTGAAGAGTGAGAGACAAGACCATTTCCAGAACAAAGGAAAAATCATACAGATCACTCAATGCTTCATTTTTTTAGATTCAAATCTTTTTTTTTTTCAATAGTTATCTTCTTATCAGTATGGGGGGCCTTGAAAATGATCTGTGTTTGTGATTTGTATTTATTTAAAGTATTGCATTTTCAAAACATAAAAGGTGTATGTGTGTTTGTTTTGTGTGCGGTGAGAGAGAGAGAGAGAGAGAGAGAGAGAGAGAGAGAGAGAGAGAGAGAAAGGCAGACAGATAGACTGTCAGACAGAGAAAATATAAATGGAAATGGAAATATAATGAAGTAGAAGAGTGTGAGAGAAAGAAGGGGTGAAAAGAGGATGACGATTTGACAGATTGGGAGAAAAGTGTGATTTAGAAACCATGAGACAAAAAAAAGTAGAATAGCTAAAACACCACATGCAGGAAAACTTGATATTGATAAAGGAAAGAAAAAGGTGGACAATGTATCTGTAAAGTAGTATAAATAAAAATAATCCCAATGTGGACAGGCAGAGCGGGAAGGAGAGAGAAAGAAAGAGAAAAAGTGAAAGATAGAGGGTCGAAAGAACAAGTCACAACTTAGTTGATAAATTAAACTCTTTCGATCCTTGTTGCCACGCGCATTGTCTCTCCACAAAACAGCTGTGATAGCAAGCCCGTTTTTTAATTAGCCAATAATAACTGATGGCTTTGCATGCACACAGTTATTCATATGCCACTACTAATTTCTAACTAAAGTTAAAGAGATCTAGACTGTGTCTGGACAGCTGGGTCATCCGAGCACCGAGTGGCCTAGTGCACACTGATTCTTGACCTCGAACAAACGCCGGGAGCCAGAAAAAAAATATAATTAAATTTCAATTCTTTAAAAATGAAGCCACCGGAGAAGCTTGGCTTCACACTTCAAGCTAAGACGTTCAAGTCTTCTTTTAGTGCACCACACATTATGATTTCATAGTAGAATTAATTTAAAGCTCCAGTCCCTTATCTACATCGCGATCGAGCATTGGCACATGGCGAGTGACTTGTTTTTAGAGCCTTGGCATAATGGTTCACTATCTTTGTTTGACTTACGAATATCACATCTTTCTCCTCGATATCCAGGATCGCAAAGATAATTACAGTGTCCTAGGAAGTTGTCACAGCCGCTGCGCTTGCCGCCACAGTAGGGACTGCAGTTATATGCACAGCTCAGTCCAAAAGTGCCAACAGGGCAATCTGTCCCGAAAACATCGAAATGTTACACTTTGAAAGATATTCTATCATTACTGGCATAAGAAAGTTTTAAGAATGGGGCTGGTATAAAGGTTCTGACTTAAACGACACTATGTATAATCCTAGGCCTTAAGGCCGTGCGATTTCTTGTTGGGAAGCGTTAGGGAAAATCATGACTTGATCAAAATGAAAGCAAGAACCAGGAACGCTTGCTTCAGGTGAAGTATTACAGCTTATATTACCGTTTGCCATAGATAATTATGAAATGATGTTTCTGTTACAAATTGAGGATGTTATTTTGACGGCAGATTTCTGCACAGTTTGATTTTAAAGTGCTGAATGCTTTTAGTAAATATTTTTGAAGATTACAAAATCAGTGATTGTGAAATAATTCAAGTACGCAAATTAAAACTCCAGAACTTGTTGATATTAGTGACTTGCGTGCCGAGAACGATCAGTATGTTGTACCCACGTCGGGCCTTGAATATTTGCGACCAAAGAGTTCAGTCTTTCCAGATATATTCTTTTATGTTATTTCAGATTGAAAAAGAGTAGCCACCTCCTTTGCTTTTGGATTGCTAATTCCAGTCAGTTGCGTATGGCGGTAGCGCACAAGGAACTTCTCGAGGGCGTCGTGAGGAGTCAAATAATAAGATGTTTTCATGATTTTTTGAAGGTCTAGGCTAGTTTCTCTGCCACTTCGTAGGTCTCCCAGTTTTTACTGAGTTCTCTATCGGTGTCTGTTTCCCAGCAGCTGCTCACACCAGGCCTACAACTTAGTGGGCTGCGATGTCAGTCATATTTGCGTGTGTCCAAACAGAAGAGAATCATACTATAACAACCTTCTTTTGTTTCTCGCTGCATCGTCTTCGGTTCTTTATCGATGGTTTTTTCCGCAGAAGCAATGGCTTCTGCTTATTGCATCTGAGGAAAATCAAACAGCAAACTCTAAAGCCGAGGCGCCGTAGTAGATGCCACATCCAGAACAACGGTCTAAATCAACCATCGTGATGTCAGTAATCAACAACTGCTTTATCTTCTGTAACGTTGAATCTGTTTGAGAATTCCACTGCCACTGGACGCTCTACTTGTTTGCCACCTGCAAAAAGGGTTCCAAGATTTGTTGTCAAGAGTTCGCGATTCCATCGGCTTTGACATCTCTTGCAACACGATTTTGAGGCAAAGGACCACTTTCCAAACCGGAAGCGGAGCCTGATTTGTTCTGAAGTTCTTTGTGTACTCCTGAGTGTTGTTGCTGCTTACGAGAATGTCGTCCAGGTAGACACGAATGCTGGAGAGTCCCTGTTTGACTTGTTCAAAATCTCTTGAAAGGAATGCGGAGGAATCGTTCTTGCAAGATGTAATGTTTTTTTTTATTAGAACAAAGCTCATTTATATGTGTTTAAGTCCCAGCTTCACATGGGGCTCTGCGTCGATTTAGGTAATGCTGCCAGCATTGGCCAGGTCAATCTATTGTTTAGCTGTGATCTCGGCGCATATTCCACATCAGCTCTTGTGGCTGTCGCATCGAAAAGTAATAACATTTTGTTTTATATTTAATGTAATTGAAAAAAACAAACCACCGTAAATTCTTAATGTGGACTGTCACTGTGTCCATATAAAGGAGGACTAATCTGTGTACTTTCTTGTATGATTCTGTTAATGCCAGCATATTGAGAACCTCTTGCTCGGATTCAGGGACTCGCTGGGGATTGTGGAAAACTTAACGTCCGCGAGGCTTCAGTCTGCTCTCCTATTTTTTTTAATTCTTTGAGGATTTTTTAGTAATTTCAAAAACTGGAAACACACAGCACCACTGCTGACAAGAACACTGCCAATATGAATCCGTTTTTTGTTTTTTTTAAAATACAAAATGACTCAGAGATCATTTAAAGTGTAAATTGCAAGCAATAATATTAAAATTAAGACTGAGCACTTCAAACTTTATTTTCGATGTCTAAGATATCGCGTTAATATTGGCAGGTCTAACTTCTAGATCCCAATGACACTTCGTACATTCATTAACAAAGTATGTCATCCAAATTTTCAACATAATTGTGTCTTTGAACATTCTTTTAGACATATTGCCGGCTCTTCATAACGTATTTTCATCTTGTTTTTTATTTTTTGTTTTTGTTTCTGTTTACTGTTTGTTTTTTACTGAAGATGTAGGATTACAAAACAAACTATTTGCAAAGGAAACTTTAATTATATATTTTGGACCGAAGTCTAAATCTCTTATGGTATAAGATTAGATTAATACAAAAGTCGCAGCTAATTTTTTTTACTGATCCACACTCATAATAAACACCAAATACCAGCGGTCTTTTTAAAGTGACAACCATATACTGTTTTAAAAGTAATTTTCATTTATCTCTTAATTTTTACATGGAAAGTTTTCACAAATGAATCTTTGAGGAGCATCGCAATCAGAATCCACCATCATTGTTTTCTCAGTCTCAGAATAGTAGATGTAAACACAGTCCTCGCCACCTCCTGCACCATCGGGTTGTCCACTGGCCCAAGTGATATCGCGTGCCTGGAAAAGAAAACAGTCGTTTATATGTTTAAAACAGATATGCACTGGTTGCACTTCATGAATAGTGAAGAACATGTTGTCCAGGACTAACGTAAACATTAGGTACATATTATTGATTGTAAAAACCTTTTACAAGTTAAGAAGACTGCTCTTTTAATATTTGTAGAAGGGGATAGCAAATATTTTTGTAGATATATGTGAGCGGGTGGAATATTGGTGATGTTTGTTGTGAATTTTATAGTCTTTGAATTTGCTTGTTTTAATTTAATTATTCTTCTCCTCTCAATGATTGATTGAAGTTTTTAATTAAGTTTTGTAGTTCAATGAGTGAGCTATATGTTTTGGCATGTTTTTGGGGTTTTTTTAATATTGAATCTTGTACTAGTTTATATTTATATTTGGAGCAGCCAAGCACAGCCTTTGCTTGTCCCATAACTTTATCATTTTATTGGCCATTGGCCCCTATAGCTGCTACTTTTAATTAGAGGCAAGTCTATTCTATGATTCTAAAGATGCTCTATAACTGTTGTAATGACTACATAGATTTTACTAGCGGCATAGTTCGTAGTTTTTGTTGTTGTTGTTTTGTCCCTCTCCAGCTGGCTAGAGAAGTGTATTTCGATCGGCTTGCACAGTAACGTACGTCCTTTGATTCGGAGATCTTGGGATATTTGGAACTGGAATGATACATGCAATTGTGATTAGTTGATCGTGACTTTGGAACCATGCTACGGTAAATTTCTTTTTTCGACGATCTCGGTCGGGCACTGCTTCACTGGGGAAACAGGTGTCCAGCTTAACGGGTAGTATTTCGGTTGTCGGCCGGCGTAATTCTTTGTGGGGGAAATTCAAAATTAGGATTGGGGAACTTAGGGAAGTCTTTTGCAGAGAAGTACGCTACTGTTTTATGCCATTTAAGAATTGCTTGGTAAGACCACTGTTCGGAGCATTTTTAGATAACATTGAGAGTACGCGTCGTCAGGAATGTTATATTTTTGCCTGTTCACACCAAGTCTTTTCTTGAACTTGCAAATTTGGATATTACTGTATTTTTGCTGTATACCTCCATGAATCGGGGTAAGCTGTTATGTTTGTAATGTGAAATGTTATAAATCCCATTTTAGTTAGCTAATGCCTATGTCTTTACAAATTTTGTACCTTTATTCTCAGAAGATTTTTATCTTCTTTCATACAGCCTTTGATGAAATGACAGTCGGGCGACTCAAAAAACTTTAACCTGTTTCTGTACACATTATTATGCCATCACGATAAATTTTATGACGTATATCGTCATCTTATTATTGTGTAGCCTAAGTTGTTACCTATTACATTTATTGACTGATTGCCGATTTTGCAATACTAGTATCTGTCTGTAGAATTGTTCTCAAAGACAAAGCTCTGTTCAATTACTCCTACTGTAATTTAACTGGTTCAGCCTTATTCAGTTCCTGAGCCTAATTCTCAGCGAGACGGAGGTCAGCACCCCTTCTCCCAGTTATGAATGACGCTCTCATGTGAAGATTGACGCCATGGCATACCCTTTCTTTGTTTGTTTCCACGAAGTTGGACTATAGTAAGTACTTTTTGATACTGTAAGTTAGGGTATGGGCGACCGTATTATGAACATGTGTTAGATCTTTTATCTTGCTAATGATATATATATATATATGACATTTGCGCCGAACATCTCTTTTGGGATGGTTTACCTCTAGATACAGACAATCAAGAAGGAATGAAGGAAAGAAGGAGAAGAATATGTACCTGTAAACGAAGAGGGTCTTTTCAAAAAGTTAATGAGCCTAAGGCACTTCGCTATGAACTTAACAAGTCAACTCACCAATTTTTTTACCCGTGATCTCTGGACAAATTGTTTACATTATATGACAAACCGGTTTCCTGGAGAAACGCCAGAAATGTGCTGTAAGAAAGGATTTATAGCCCTTACCAGTTCTCCCTCCACCTCTATCTTTGTGCTGGATCATCACATGATTCGATACACTTTTTAAACAACACAAAAAATACAATGCAGTATTCTAATTAACATCATTAAAATGCAATGATGTAACTTCAACTCCAAGTTTAGAATCTGCATTTGAAAGGTGTAACAGTATAACTACAAAGACACATCCTTCTGAATCTTCAAAATTTGTTCAATTACTTTCATTTTTTACCAGAGTAGGAAACTATCCTTTGCAAGCACAAACACTACATCAGTTGTACTTAGAAGACGCCTAAGCTAAAGAGGAAAGAGAGAGACTACAGTTTTTAAAGAGAGAACAGCAGCGATTGCGAGCAGACAATTATCAAACCCTAATTTTATGTTGTGGTTAATGATGGTCACCCAACAGATAATTATAATTATTGTTCAGCTGCTAATTTTGCCTACGACGGACTGCGGTGGGCCACGCTATATGTTTGAAAGACAACAAGATGTAATGGCTTATGTGGAAAAAAAATGCCTGGATCTGATTCTCACAGTCACAACCAACACAAATTGGAAGGAGATAAGTGACAAGCTGTATGAGGGAGAGCGCCCACATGATCACTCAGACCTGTTGGTGCGTGTCTTCAGACGGAAGCTAAAATGTTTGATGCAAGCCATAAAAGGCGGACGCTTGGATTTTGTAGATGCTTTGCTATGTAACATTGAACTTTACATGTGGCGTCTGTGACCTAGAGTCCATAGATTTAGAAAAACCCCATTGCATTCTTGTAACTCAGACATGTACATCCAATCCAGCGGATCTTTGGCAAGAGTTTCAACGTGAAATGAGAGAAGATTTTGTACACGCACTACAGCTTACTGAAGAAGCTGCATATAACATGACTCTTTTCAATTTAGAAGACGTTATTTCCACAATTGATGGATCATCATTGGAAACATATGGTTAACCTTTGCCAACAAGTGATGCAAATGGGCCAAGATTTTTCAAGAGAAGCAGACCAATTCCGTGAAGCCGAGTAACGTATGGCTGAATCTAATTTGCAACACTTGACCACAAAACAAGCCGACACTATGGCGTTATAAAGAACATTGGCGGCTTTTGGGTTTTTTTTATCTTTCAGGTAGAGGGATAGATAAGAAATTTCTAATTGAAATCTTTTTGGCTTCACAACTTGCGCAAAGTAAAATTGCTATCGCTACACAGGACTTGCTGCCACCCTTCTTCCAGGACGAAAAACTGTACATAGGACCTTCAAAGTACCATTGCACATCATAAATACGGAGATGCCTTTGTGCACGATTAAAAAAGGTGCAACTCTGTCACGAGCACTTCAAGAACCATCTCTCTTGATTGTTAATGAAGCAACACTTCATAATAGGAAAGTAGTTGAAGCTATAGATCGAACCATTTAAGGCATTCGATTATCAACAGAAGTGGTGGGAGATGGGCGTTATTAAAGCTTTTTTTGTCCAGATTTTCGTCAAATTCTGCAGGAACAAGAGGGTATGTTGTCTACTTAAAATCATCCTCTCTGAGGATCATAGTTCCAAATGCTGACAATGAACGTGCGAGTGGTACTACATGCAGACGCGGGTGTAAGGGCTTTTGCAGATAAACTTCTGAGCATGGTGAGACAAAAGCTCTATCTCAACCAGATTGTATTTCTCTTTACAGCTTCGGAACACTTGTAAAAAATATCATCACCTTTTTGGACACAATATACCCTGAAATTGCTGTCAAATATATAGATCATACTTGGCTTATGCATTCTATGAAGCAATTCTTGCACCTCACAAAGATAGTGTGAGTCAATTAATAAACTTTTAGCTGAAAAATACCTTGAACAACACATTGTATGCACCGGCAATCAGTGCAGTGGTAGATGAGAATCAAGCCATCCAATTTCCTGCTGAATTTTGTTTAACTCATTAGACTTCCATCATATATTTTATATTTAAAGCGGAAGAATGGTATGTCAGTGATTTTTGCTTCGGTCAAACAAACCACGTGAACTGATGAATGTTACCAGGTGCATCGACCGTAGCTTCAATAGAAACAACGTCGGAGTAGAAGCAGTTATAGGTCCAATACAGGGCAGCTATAGAGAAATATCCCCACATTTTCAAGGAGGTGGGTGTGCTGTATTTCTAATCATACTTAACCTGTTTATTGAACGGATATAGGGCCTTCAAATTATATTGAGTTCTTTGATAAAACGCTACGATTTACTTTTTTGATTACGGTACCGTATAATTATGCTATAGGCTTACATTTGTATATTTGTTTGATATTTATTAATTTTGAACCGATTTTTAAGTAGTTTAGCTTTATCAGTTACACTTTGAGCTTATTAGACTCGCTTTTATTGTACTTGTATTTTATCCTCCTGGGTATGTTAGCATAGATCTACCTTCTTGACATACAATATTTTCTTGCTCTTACATTTTTACCTACGTTTGTTTTACCAGCTATGTTATTTCAATGCCATTTTTCAGGCCGTGAATGCTATGTCTATGTATTTCATAAGAAAAAATGTCATAGTGGTGTTTTCGTTTTTCTTTTTAATGTACAGGAAAATTGATTTTATTTTTCTCATCATAGTGTTTTAAAGTAGTTAACATTTGATTTGGAATAAACGGACGTCAAGTTCTGTAATAGTTTAAGCTTTGGTTTTAAAAATACTTCCGTTAATCTTGGCTTTTATTTATAGTTTACTTCTGGTGCTTAAATTCTGCTAATAGTTTAGCTTATAGCCACACATTACGTTTACTAATATTGGGTTTTTTTTTTTTTACTGGTTGTTTTTCAGTTGTTTTTTTTTTATATTTTGGGTTTTGTGATGCGATGAGTTTACGTTGGAATTACTTGTTTCATTGGGATTGCATTCTTTTATAATTTAAATTTGTTTAGAGTTTGTAGTTCTGTTGCAATTACATAGTTTTTTAACGAGTTTAAATTTTCATTTCATTTGTTTTGTTTTGTTTTTTGCTAGTACTATATTCCATGTAATGAAATTATCTTCTTTATGCCAACCTAATCTGCCTGCCTTACTCCCGAGTAATTTGTTATCATAGCATTCATTTATTTTCTTTTTAATAGTTTGCCTCTTTAGTAAAGAGATCCATTCGCCAACACATAGAAATGTTCATTGGTTTAAAAATCCCTAAAATGATATACTCGGATAAGCATTCGTAGTTCTCTGCAAAATGTTATTTGCAAGGAATCAGATTTGGCACCAACGAGCCCCGATCAGATCTGAACACAGTAGGTCATGTATAAAATCTAGCCCCTGGAAGTAGTTTTCTCGGTGTCCATTGTTCAGTCTAACCAAGATCTGAACACAGTAGGTCCAACTCTAAGTCTAATGCTCTAGATAAAAGTAAACAGGCCTCACCTCATGTATAATATCTAGCCACTGGAAGTAGTTTTCTCGATGTCCATCGTTCAGCCCGATCCAGAACGGACCTAGCTGGCCACCTCCTGTAACACAAAGTCAATGCTCAATCAGTCTGACCCGTTCAAGCAATCCACTAACGTACCAGAAAACATAAAAAGCATGAAGCAAATTTAACCTGTGTATAGACTGATTTAGGGTATATCCTAAGGTACAATTTAGATCACACTATTATCTTCAATTTTATTGTCTGAACCTCTAAATTGTTCTACATTTACATTTTTACATCCATTTTCAAACCTTGTGTAAAATTTATACTTCCAGCTTGTTGGGGGAAAAGACTGTTTTTGAATTGTCTGAACTTTATTATATCAATACTTTTTCAGTTTTCTATTCATTTTGTGGGTCTGTTTAAGCTCATATCTCTAATTAAAACTGGGTCAGTTTTGACTTGACATACAATATAATAATTATGCTGATTGAGTTTTAGGATTCTTACTATAACAAGCATAAGTAAAAATTAAAACGAACAGTTAACATAAAAAAGCTAAATTGCCGATATCATCAAAGCTTAATTTGAAACGATAATACATTAACAGATAACTAGAACAACTACAAGTCATTTTATGTTTAAAAATAATTAAGGAAACAATTGTAAATGCGGTTCCTTTTATCATAGTTGGAAATGTAAACATTACGTGTATAAGAGAACAATACCAAGAATTAGTTTTTCCTTGTCCGGGCCGTGGTAGATTTGCAAATCTCCTCCTTGTAGTTTGCACGTATCCCTTGCCTTGAGCCATGACAATCTCTGAGGGTTAAGCTGTAAGCAGGATTTAGATAGTAGACTCATATGCCATCCAATGGGACATATTCTTACATCTGTATAGAAAAAAAAAATAGATATTATGTGTCCCATACATGGTTATAACTTCAGTTGACTACATTACATTATCATGATTGTTAAACATAGGTCAAGAATAAAATCTTCAGCCAAAATAGTGAGTGTCCATAGATCAATATCTTGATCACAAGGCATTACTGAAGCATTGTATAAATTCAAATAATTGGTATTTAAAAGTCTAATATCAAGTGATGGATGCAATGACACTGAATAGAGCAAACAAAAAAGAGTTTTCAGAGAATGAAATCAATATTGATAAATAACCACATCTCAATTTAGACAAGAAGAGGAGCCCTGATGTGCTATATTAAACCCATTCTGGTGTATGAGTGCGAGACATGCACGATTTCAAAACTTTAAATGTACTAAAAAAAAAAAAACTGGAGGCAACAGAAATGTGGTACCTTCGGAAGAGGTCACTCATAAAATACGTAAACGCCACGTAAACTCTTTTTAACCATGTGATAAGGAGAGAGAAACTAGAATATATTGTGACAACTGGAATTATTGAAGGTGAACGAAACAGGGGAAAACAGCGTGAAAAGATGTTGGATGGGCTAACAAAGTGGCTCAAAGTAGGAAGAGTGACAGAAGAACTGAAAGATGTTTTGGATGGGCTAACAAAGTGGCTCAAAGTACGAATAGTGACAGAGGAACTGAAAGATGTTGGATGGGCTAACAAAGTGGCTCAAAGTAGGAAGAGTGACAGAAGAACTGAAAGCAACGAGGGATAGAAATGCGTAGAAAGTCATGATCGCCTACGCTAAAGAGCATGGTACCTGATTGATTGATTGGTGTCCGATAATTTTGAGATAATATTTTTGGAGGACAGCCATTCTTTAGAAATTATAGGACACGGAATTTGCATACCTGGTAACTGAACTCTGCGTGTGAGAGGTCCGTAGCATAGGCATGATTGTTTGATAAAGCTCTTGATCTTTTTAGATAGCGGTCTTCGGGTTGACGGTTTCGAAGATGGCAACAGTTCTATTGTTACTGTAGATCACAAGATTGCGTCCTTTCAAACAATAGGTTACAGGCTCTGTAACGGTTCATATTGGTGAAAAAAGATCGTCCAAATAAATCAGTCTAAATCTATACTGGTACGATCAGATAGAAGCAAGGCAACTATAGGAAAGGTAAAATACAAACAAGAGCATCGTTCACGCTAGCAAGCTCAGATGTTTAGAAAATAATAGTAAAGGTACATAGGAGAATATCACCTTGAAACAGAGATGCATCTTCTTTTCCTTCTTGTATTTTTGTTCTTTAGCTTGTTCTTTTTTATTGAGGATAGACAGAGAATGAGAGAGGAAAGAAATATATATATATATATATATATATATATATATATATATATATATATATATATATAGTTGTGTGTCAAATAACATATTAAAAACAGTGCTCGACAAATACGGAGCATGGACAACTACATTAGTCCCTTCACGTCGATCACTCTTATGGCATAATGGAGCGAAACCAAGATCTAGAGGGTACATCATTCAACTATTCAACTAAGTTCTCACACTGTGTACACAAAAAGAAATACCTCCTGGCCAACGTAACGAGAAAAACAACAACTGACGAGAGCCACAGTTAGGCACGAAACTTCGAACTCTTGGACCGCATAACTAGGTAGGACAAATTTCCTAAATATATATATATATATATATATGAGAGCCAGAGGCAAGACCAGGCACTTAACCACTGAGCCATCCACGTCTGGCAAAATAGATCGGCAAGGCGATGGGTGCCGCATCGAGGTGCAGTACGATCCAAGTTCATTATATCTGTTCTTATGTTTTCTCAAGTTTCGTTTTCTTTGTCGGTCTCGACCTAGATCTAGGTTTGTGGTTGTTTTTTTTTTAAACTATTATTTCTTTGTTTACAGTCACTTGCATCTTTAGATCCTCAGATCTAGCGCCGTCTGTCTCAGCCTCTAACGTTGTTTGACTGCTTTCTTTATTTCTATATTAAGAGAGAGAGAGAGAGAGAGAGAGAGAGAGAGAGACAGACAGACAGACAGACAGAGAGACAGACAGACAGACAGACTTTTGCACTAACAGAAGCTAAGCAGTGTATACTCCACCTTCAAGATTAGCTGTGCTTGTCTGTAGAAGATAGAGAGGGAAAGAGAGAGAGAGAGAGAGAGAGAGAGAGAGAGAGAGAGAGAGAGAGAGAGAGAGAGAGAGAGAGAGAGAGAGAGAGTTAAGACAGCTAGAGCAGTGTTTTACAACCACAGTGCCGTAGGGCTAGTGCGCCGCGAGATATTGTCAGGTGTGCCGTGGGAAATCACCCAATTTGTGTGCCTTGTGAATAAATCAAAAAAGTTCCACACGGTGGTAGAACAGTTGATACTTCCTGCCTGCAAAGCCATTGTTAATGAGATGCTCGGACCCGAAGCTGCGAAAGAACTAGCCAAAGTCCTTTTCTCTCAGATAACACAATTTCTATACGTATTGGTGAGATATCAGCAGGAATCGAAAGTGTGGTTTTGGACAAGATCTGTATCAGTAATAAATCTGCGTTGCAACTTGATGAGTCTACTGATATTAGAGGCCATGCTCAACTGATGGGCAATGTGAGTTTTTTGGATGGAGACGCAATCAGAGAAAACTTTTTTTTTATTATTTTGCAAGGTTTTGCCAGAAAAAAAACAACAGGAGGGGAAATTTTTTGGGTCACATCAGAATTATCTGGAAAGAGGAGGACTTAAGGGGGAAAAACTGCCCAAGCTTCTGTTCTGATGGGACTGCAGCCATGGTCCGGCGCACCAAAGGCTTTGTAAGCAGAGTAAAGGGGGAAAAAACCCAGATGTGATCATTCCTCACTGTTTTTTATACCGCGAAGCCCTCGTAGCGAAGACTTTACCAGCAGACCTTGTTCCTGTGTTGGATGATGTTGTGCGTATGGTAAATTTTTGTGAAGTCACGACCCGTGAAAAGTCGCATATTTGCTGCTTTGTGTGAGGAAATGGGAGCGGAGTATAAAGCCTAGCTGTTTCACACCGAGGTCCGATGACTGTGGTGCGGTAAGGTGCTGACCCGTGTGTTGGAGCTGCGAGAGGTACTGACAGTGTTTCGGCCAAATCAGGGATCTGATTACGCAAAGCTGCTTGCAAGTGATGAGTGGTGTGCAAGGCTGGCATACCTGGCAGATGGCAGCTATTTCTCATCATCTGAATGAACTGAACACACGAATGCAAGGCCGAAATGAAAACCTGCTTACAAGTACGGATAAAATAAATGGATTCCGTTCAAAAGTACAACTCTGGCAGCAACATGTGAAAACTGGCAATTATGAAATGTTCCCACTCAGCAATAAATGGCAAGATATTAATTTCTGCTGGACTGTGTGAGACAATAATTAAACACTTGAAATCTCTTGAGGAGAAGATGTCCTTTTATTTCCCTTTAGCCTCCACAGAGTGCCTTGGCTGGGTAAGGGACCCATTCAGCTCAGCACCAGCTGTTGGAAAGGACATAACTTTAAAGGAACAGGAGGAACTTACTGAACTGAGACAAGATCGCGGTCTCAAGCTAAGCTTTGCTGATCTACTTTTGGACAGTTTTTGTTTGGCATCTGCCAAGGAGTTCCCCATGCTGGCCAACAAAGCTATTTTGACATTGCTCCCATTGTCCACAACATGAGCTTTTCAAGCCTGACTGCTGTAAAAACTACAAACAGAGAAAGGCTGAGAGCTCTGGAGGAAGAGCTTTGTGTGTGTCTTTCATCGATTCCTGCCAGGATATTAGTTCTGTGTTCATCCAAACTGAGGGAGAATAAATATGAAATATTATAAAATACTTTGTCCTTTGTATTTATTTGATATGTATTCAAGACAGAACAACACCATTCTACAGTGTTAAAAAACGTATATTGACAATAATTATAAAACTTGTTTTGTTAAAATAAGCTTTTTTTTTAACATTTTCATCTGGTGGTGTGCCCCAGGATTTTTTCAATGAAAGAAATGTGCCTTGTGTCAAATTAGTTTGAAAAAGACTAAGCTAGAGTAAGGAAGAATGAGGCTGAGAAAAAGCGTGACAGTCAGAGAAAAAGAGAAAGAGAGTAAGTGTGACAGAAATAGAGAGCGAGAGAGAGATAGCAATTCAGATAGAAATGAAAGAGTAACCGAGATGGAGAATGGGGCACAGAGATAAATAAAGAAAGCGAGAGAAATGGACAGAGGCAGAGAGAGATTGTTTCACTTACAGAAAGCTTAGCGAAAGGAAGAGAGAGAGAGAGAGAGAGAGAGAGAGAGAGAGAGAGAGAGAGAGAGAGAGAGAGAGAGAATAATCACTGGTTGAGTTAATTTGAAGCATCTCCGGATAAGCCGTGCTACTTTTACAGGCGATAGTGAGAAAAAGAGAGAGTTAGAATGAGAGAGAGAGAGAGAGAGAGAGAGAGAGAGAGAGAGAGAGAGAGAGAGAGAGAGGGATACAACGCAGCAGTGAAGATAAAGAAAGGGAGAGAGAGAGAGAGAGAGAGGGAGCGAGAGAGAGAGAGAGAGAGAAAGAGAAAGGGACAGATAGAGAGAGAGAGGGATACTACGCAGCAGTGAAGATAAAGAAAGGGAGAGAGAGAGAGAGATAGAGAGAGAGGGATACTACGCAGCAGTGAAGATAAAGAAAGGGAGAGAGAGAGAGATAGAGAGAGAGGGATACTACGCAGCAGTGAAGATAAAGAAAGGGAGAGAGAGATAGAGAGAGAGGGATACTACGCAGCAGTGAAGATAAAGAAAGGGAGAGAGAGAGAGAAAGAGAGAGAGAGAGAGAGAGAGAGAGAGAGAGAGAGAGAGAGAAAGACAACGAAAGTGTAAGAATAAAAAGAAGCGTACAATTTAGGGAAAGAAGAAAACAGCATACACAATATTTCAAATAAAGGGCGTGAGAGTCCATTGAGAGAGAAAGAGAGAGAGAGAGAGAGAGAGAGAGAGAGAGAGAGAGAGAGAGAGAGAGAGAGAGAGAATACAGAGACGAATACGGGGAAGGAAAGAAATTTAAAACAGAAAAATAAACATGTTACGCACAATCCTCCAGTCAAGCCAACATCCCTTTTCATAAATTACAGGAGACACAAGAAAAAAGGGAGAAAGAAAATGACAAAGAGTCAGACAGACAAATAGGCAGATATAGAGAGAGACAGGCAGGAGGCAGTCAAACGGAAGAGAAAAATAGAGATTGAACGATTGAATCAATTCCAGAACCATTTTTTACATATCAATCAGAACTTATTTAGCGAACGGTAATAATATTGTTTTCTCAATGCTTAGCTGGGTATACACTTTATAATGAGATAAACTTTGCTAGAGATTCAGATAATTTGGCATACAAGGAGGGTAAGAGAGAGCAACACACAGTGAGAAAGAAAGAGACCAGAGATACAGAAAGACAGAGAGTGACAGATAGACATAGAGACAGACAGAGACAGAGATATAGTTCAAACACTAAGATTGATCAACTGCATACTCTATCCTTTAAATTAGCCGTGAAATGAAATATTGTTGTTTTTTTTTACATTCGATTGTATACCAGTCTACTGATACCTCATGCCTGAATGATTTCTGATCCTTTTAGGATTGGCAGCCACAACTTTGGGAGTGGAGGTCGATACTGTGTGGTTATGTCTTTCTTTTTAAGCTCATCCCTAAATTCTTATTCATAACTATTTCTTTCTATTCGCCAAACATTGACCTTCCTGTTTTTATTCCGTGATGTGTTTCGCGGGAGGGTCTGTCTGTCATTTTTATGTTTCGTTCAAGACACTTGTAACATTGCTGGTTTTTTTTCTACACAGTTATCCTTTCCATTCTTTCGATCTTTTGAAAATATAAAGAGTGTGTTTGATAAAGACCATTTTTCTCTCCGCCCATTGGAATGATGTCTCTTTCTTGTCATTTCTCTTTCCTATACGTAATGCCCTGACTAGGATTATAGTTATGTTCCCTTTTGTAGTACAATATTCAGTCAGTAATTTATGCTTTGACTTGCTATTTTCCCCTCTTGCTTGAAAGCTTCATAAAAACGCCTTAATTTCGATCCGCGCTGTACCATCATTATGATTATCTTCTCGTGCCTTTGCAGTTTGATGTACGAGCCCTCTACGTACAACTCTCCTCTTGAGCTTAGGGTCTGATATTCATTTTATATTGTTTGTGAATGAACAACCTCATGTAACCTCGCGTCCCAACCAATATTTTCCCACTGACCATGCTGTAGGACGAGAAAGACCGATAACTATAATGATTATTCTATGTGTGAATCCATAGAAATAAGAAGGAAATAAACGTCCAGTAGTAGTCGTACTTAGTCGGGATACATCAATGGACACGGGGCAGGGCCGTATGAAACTTATTGACACAACTAATGAGATGTCAATTGTACAAAGCGGAGTAACTCCATAATTTCTACAGATAGCGTAAGGAATGATAAGTTACTCTAAGGGAAACGATTCTAGAGGAGCACTTTGTTGTTTTTTCTTTTTTCTTTTTATTTGAGACGGTAGAAGCAAAACAAAGATGAAGAATATTTGGTTGAGAATTGAATAATGATCTAATGTAGCCGCAGATTCACTTTAAGTTCTAATTTCTTCATAAAATATTTATAGGCTAATCTTTCATCTGATCTGTACATATCAGACAAAAAAAGTTTTTAACAGCAATTGATATCACACATTCACTTTATAGCATTTATTCTATATGTTAGCCATGTCCTTTTTGCGCCTTTTAATTTCAATGTAGTTTCTTTTTTTCGTTGCAATTTTGTCACTCTCTACGGGTTTATATCTTTACACCTAGTATTTTTTGTCATAATTTTCATATCCCCATGCTTTATTGTGTAAACAGTTATTAAAGTGAGTATTTAGAGCTGCTCTGTGATTCCCTAACGTATATAACACGAAGGGAGTCCTCTTGTTGGTCTGATGTTGATTATTTTTTTTCCTCACGTTCATATCCATTGCTTCGACCTCTTTGTTTTGTCAGTCTGAAATGGCAATTTATTTTATTTTTGTTGTTGTTGCTCGATATACGCTTATGCATTTAGCTTAAGCGTTGAAAACTTCGGATATTTTAGGCAAAGGGAGGGAAAAATTAGAATCTAGAAACAAATTTTCAGGCACAGTCAGGTATTGAGATGAAACATTGGTTAGATTAGATCATTATTTTATCTTTCACATAAGACCAAGACTAAAAGATACAACGATAAGATTTGACAGTACTTATATAACTTGGATGTTTCAAGTGATGAACCGAACAGAATATTTTCTTTAGATCCTGACCTCAAACTTTGTTCACACCAAGACTCGTAGCTTGAGTCTTGAAAACATTTATTTCATGTGATAGAAAATAGACAGCGCAACAATTTTAGTCAATGATTTCTATAAAAGCCAAGGAAAAAAGTCGAGTAAAAATTATAGTGGCAATAGTTAAAACGCATTATGGTTTATTCGAGGCTTCACCGATATGACTCTTCTCAGATCTTAATCTAACGTTATCTGATACAGAAACTGAAACTAAAATGTTAAGATTTGATTTATAATTTTAACTGCGATTTAACGATATATTATGCTGCGACTAAAGAAAAAAAAGCAAAATAAAAACAGAAAAAGTAAACAAAACAAAAACCAAATACTATCAGACCGATGCATAGTAGCTGACCTGGTAGAGTGTTGTTCTGGCAATGTGGAAGGTTTAGGCTGTTTCTCACATTAACCAGGGACCATCTGGTAGTAGAGTAAAATCTCACCTTAGAAAGCCTACACTTCGCTTGACGGAAATCCGCCGTCTCCTTATAAGTTCTTCCGAAAACTAAGTTGACGTAACAAATTGGCTCCGTTAGGAAAAAAGCCGGGTGGTATACATTGCCCACTACCTCAACTTACGAACAAACCTACAAAGCCATCGCCATGCCTGTCTACCTGTCCGACTATTTATAGAGTTTTGTTTATCTCATTTATTTCCATATATGTTTATATATTTATGTTTTTTTGTTGTTTTGTTTTTTTTTATTTTTTTTTATTTATTTATTTTCATTTTCATTGAAAAACCTACTAATTTCTTGATTCTACTTTCACCCTCTTGTTCTCTCTCTCTCTCTCTCTCTCTCTCTCTCTCTCTCTCTCTCTCTCTCTCTCTCTCTCTCTCTCTCTCTCTCTCTCTCTCTCTCTCTCTCTCTCTCTCTCTCTCTCTCTCTCTCTCTCTCTCTCTCTTTCTCTCTCTCTCTCTGTGTCTTAATATCTTTCAAGGTGCTGCAATTATATTTATTATTTTTCTGATTATGATCGCTGGTTGTTATCATTCTTCTATCTATTCTAAAATAAAAAAAATACATAGATTTCTTCTCATGAGTCAGTATTTCGCCGTCAAAGGCTGGCTTTGTACTTTGTGTTTTTAAAGTGATCGTTAAAAATTTATTAATAGATTGCTTGGAATAATTATTGTAGTTATTTTTAGTACGAAACTGAAAATTACCTTTAAACTTTTCAGATTATGATTTTGTATGTCCTGTCGTTTTTTAGATTAGGCTTGTTTGGATTATGAGTTACATAGATTCACCCGAATAAGCAATTTAAAATTTCTTTTCAATCTCAAACACAACACTCAACGTCAAAATCAGCGGCGCCAACACTGAAGAACCCTTTCTCACAAACATAGGCACCCCTCAAGGAGACAGCCTAAGTCCAGTACTTTTCATCATCTACCTTGAACAAGCACTGAAAAATGTGAGATCAACGCTCGACAGCCCATCAAACACAACAGAGGCACATCTTCCTAATGAGATAGCATATGCTGACGACATAGACTTTATTGGCAACAAACCAGTGAATGTGAAAAAAATAGAAGAAATACTCAAAGTTCACAAACTCAAAGTCAATGTAGACAAAACGGAGCACACCTCAGTAAGAAAACATTCAGAGGAATGGAAAACATCAAAGAAAGTGGGTTCACTGCTTGGCAGTAAAGAAGACATAGAACACAGAAAACACCTATCAAACATAGCATTGAACAAGATGGAACAGATATGGCACAAAGCGGACAAAACCAAGCAGCGCACAAGAATTAAGCTATATAACACCTTAGTGAGGTCAGTTCTGTTATACAATTGCGGCACATGGGCACTGATCAAAACAGACGAAGAAAAGTTGGACTCTTTCCATCGAAAGCAGCTGCGCAGGGTTCTGGGAATTCGATACCCAACAAAAATTTCAAATAAGTCCCTCTACAAAAAATGTGAACAAACCCCAATTTCTTTGGAAGTGTTGCAAGCAAGGTGGAGGCTGTTCGGTCATGTACTTAGGCGAGAACCATCGATCCCTGCCAACAAAGCTATGGCATTCTATTTCCACGACAATGCCAAGCGAGCCAGGGGTAGGCCGATCACCACACTCCCAATGACTCTCAATAACGATCTCAAGATACTGCAAAATCGGAGCATCTCTCTCACATCACAAAAAGACCTGGAAACAATAAAAAAGATTGCAAAAAGAAGACAAGAATGGACTACCTTCACCGCAGACATAAAGAAGGCTGCCGAAGCTGCGAGGTCGGACGACACTCCTAGCGGAAGGCCTTAATAATAATAATAATAATAATAATAATAATAATAATAATAATAAAATTTACCGAAGTGAAAATGATCGGTTTCCATCAATTTCTAAGCGCAGTATCTCTTATAAGTTTTAAAAGCAATACGATGTCATCTACTTTTTTATATTAACCATCATCACCATCAACACCATTGCAATCTCTGAAACTACTAGGTTAACAGTTTTGTCAATGTCGACATCATTAAAGCCATCTGCACTTCTACCATCATCAAAATCTCCACTGTTATAAGCATCATTGAATCTTTCTCACTAACACCCACAACATCATATCATTTTGATTATCATCACTAAAACAAATATTATAACTTTTTTTGTTTCTACATTTCCCAACACTTTAACAACCTTTACTGCTACGATCACCATTCTCTTTACAACCATTATCATCATCAAAACTTTATTATTTCCTGCCGACTGCACTTCTATGTAGAAACCAGTCTGACGCGCAAAAAAAAAAAAAAAAAAAAAATAAACCCGGAGAGGCTGATGTTGTTGTTGACCAGATCAAATAAATCAACAAGCAGATAAGTTGTGGTAAAGTAGTAGCAGCAACATTAGGTGTAGCAGTAATAATTCATTGTTGAGAAGATACATTGAGGTTTAAAACATTTTTATAAACCATGCACGTGCCAAATAGTTCAAAATCAAAGAATAGTTTTAAACCAAAAGATGTTGCGAAGAAAATTTTAAAATGTGTTTCATCGCCGCATTTGCAAAAGCTCTACTGATCTCTAGACCTGAAGTAGTTTAGATCACTTTTCCTCCCCACTGTTGTGGCGGTTTCAACTGACTTCATTTCTACAGTTTCCACATAAGATTATTTAACGTCTATTGTTTTTTATGATGGGGGGAGGGGTTCAACCATTTGGGAATTTCTTGTTGTTCTTAAATACTACCCAGGACATAGCTTAATACGTAAAACGTATGGCGGCATTAAATCAAGCGATTGTTCTGTCAAAATGAACCATTTGATAAAATTATGTTTATCATTATTTGCATTCGTATAAAGAACCAAACGCTCAGGTGCTGGGACAACAATTATTAACGATTAGCATTAGATAATCGAAATACTCGGTATGGAAAAATAAAACTTAAGGCGTATAAAATAATTAAGACCTAATTCGTCTCCAGTTTTAAAAGGTAGGGGTGGAAATTTAGCACTTTGTACAGTATATTTCTTGTTTTATTTCATTACCGTTGCCGCGTTTTGCTTACACTTAAGATAAATGTATTTGTTTTCGTGCTGTGTTTCGTAATAATGTTGTTTTTAACCCAGCGAGGTGAGAGACTGACATTGGGAATAGGTTTGGGTCTGGTGGTAGAGGGATGAGAATCTTAGATACACCATGTGACACACTGTAATCTTGCTTCTTGCACTGATTTTACATATTGGGTATTCAAGCCACCCTTTAACGGTTTAACAAGATCTGGCTAGCAATCACTTTTCTCTAGTGGTAGATCTAACTATAGACCTTATACGCCGTGTTTGAAGAATTAGTCTTACACGCAACTCCGTGCACACATGCGAAGCAAACCCCAACATAGCGCCCTGTGCTGTTCGATATGTGTTCGAAAAATAACAAAGCGTGCAGGTGATGAGCGATTTCTTTAACCTCGGTTGTAGTGTTTTGATCATGTCTGTGTGTACACCTTGGTGTGTCCATGCTGTTGAACGACTCGACACAAGCGCAAGATGTCGGGATTTACTTGTAAAAAATGAGTTTTTTTTTCTTCGTAAGGATTTATTTTCTTCTCTCAAAGGAAGCTGATTGAATGAGCAGTTTACTTCAACTGCTAAGAAAACAGGCCAAAAGGATTGTCAGGCACGGTAAGTCATTCACTAATATTACAAGTAATAACAAGACTATAATCATCGTTACTCTTCTCATCTTGGTAAATATGGAGATATCGGTCCAACTCACGTTGCCACTAAGCTTTGTGATCATTTTCAACTATGTCTTCTTCTTCTTCTTCTTGTTCTTGTTCTTGTTCTTCTTCTTCTTCTTCTTCTTCTTCTACTACTACTACTACTACTACTACTACTACTACTACTACTACTACTACTACTACTACTACTACTACTACTACTACTACTACTACTACTACTACTACTACTACTACTACTACTACTACTACTACTGCTACTACTACTCTTATTACTACTACTACTACTACTACTACTACTACTACTACTACTACTACTACTACTACTACTACTACTACTAAAACCACTCGTCCTCCTCCTCCTCCTCCTCCTCCTCCTCCTACTACTACTACTACTACTACTACTACTACTACTACTACTACTTCTACTGCTACTACCACCACCACCACCACCACCACCACCACCACTACTACTACTACTACTCCTACAACTACTATTACTACTACTTCTACTACTAGTACTACTACTACTACTTTTACTCCACCACCTCCTCCTCCTCCTCCTCCTACTAGTACTACTACTACTACTACTACTACTACTACTACTACTACTACTACTACTACTACTACTACTACTACTACTACTCCTATTTCTACTACTACTACTACTACTACTACTACTACCACCACTACCACCACTACTACTACTACTACTACTACTACTACTACTACTACTACTACTACTACTACTACTACTACTACTACTACTGCTACCACTACTACTACTACTACTACTACTACTACTACTACTACTACTACTACTACTACTACTACTACTACTACTACTACTGCTGCTGCTGCTGCTGCTGCCACGTCTTTTTTCATGTTTTTTAACAACACACTCACATCATCCACAATTTATCGCGTCTGATTCCTTATAGAACAATAATAAGATCTTAAAGTCAGATAAGATTTACTTGACAATAAGTTTTGTCGAACATCTCGTTATCATTAATAAAGCGTGCACTTTACCAGACTATATTAACTCTTACCTCACTGATTATTTTTCAGGACGGCCCACAGAGACTTCCTAGCCCCATTGCTCTACAGCTACATTGAAGCAGCTAAGTTTTATATCGTTTTTCTTACTATTTTCAATAAGTACAATACTGATCTAAATTTGATTTTGCTTTAAACATCGTAAAAACTTACATATTATAAACTATTATTATTTGTTTTGTTTTTTTTTAAGAAGCAGAATCGATTGCTTAAGTTCAATAGTGATTCCTCTGTGTTTTTTTCTTTCCTTATCTCAACTTATTGTTGATGCTGATCATTTTTTTTTTTTTGACATAATAAAATCTTGGCCTCATTTTGTGAAAACCAGCGTATGTTTTTATATGGGAAGCTTGATGCACTTTGCCAAATGCTTCAATTTTTATCTATCTCACTCGTTCGATTTTCCAAATCTTCGCATAAAAGTGCTCCATCAAACGATCTACTCACTATAATGATCAAGTTATTTTTTTACCAAGGATTTATTGCTGAGAATATCCGAATATCCGCGTCCTCGAAAATGGTGGTTGTTCTTCTCTAGTCAAGTCTTGGTTATATCCCTTGTTAGCAACTTAGCTGTCTATTTTTACAGTCATATAGTTTTTTTTTTTTGTTGTTTTTTTTTTGTAACCACCTTTCCGTCTGGCTTATCAAAAAATACAGCCGTATTCTCAAGTGATTACCAAATTTTTTTTCTTATTCCCACCTACTTATCGTCGACCATTTGTCTTTGTCTATCACTATCCTTATCACTGACTTACTTGCGGACTGAGATTTACTTTTATTTCATAATTTCTAAACTCGATTTATGATTTTGTAACGATCGCCATCTTTTCTTCTCTTGACGCTTTTAACTTTGCGATGTAAACAGTTGAAATGAGAGAGAGAGAGAGAGAGAGAGAGAGAGAGAGAGAGAGAGAGAGAGAGAGAGAGAGAGAGAGAGAGAGGAGAAGCCTATTTTCTAATTTGATTATATGCGTTTCGGCTGTTTGTGAAGCATTTGTAATCCAGATTGTTTTATCTGCTATGCTATGATAAAATTGGAAACCAAGATCTCTGCACTCTGCAAAGACTTCCATGGGGAGGAACTTTTTTATCTCAACGTTACACGATGAGATAAAATAGATACGGGGGGTCCAGATATCTTCGCCAATTGCGAGTCAGTGCTCGCCTGTTTAATACTTCCTCAGCAACGGGTTTGATGTTATAGTTTATATTCTCAAAAATTATTCCCGTGATTAAATTATTGAAAATGAGGTAAACTATGATGGAGATCAAACTTACACAAAATCTCGGACCCTCGCTATCGTCGAAATGCCAAAGGTTCGGGATAAAAATCTTGCTAAGGATGCAATGTGTCATTATAAACAAAATGTGCCGCAAGACCATTGAAGTTACATGAGTCGTAGCTTAGCTCTGATATTTCATACTGTTTAGCTCATCCGTCATAAACACTAAGTTTAAAATCCCATATTTTAGATGTTTAACGTATTCGTCAGACACAATAGAGTTTCACTCCAATAGTTACTCATTCATTTAGACACTGGGTTCAGTTCCCAGGTCTAACAAAATTCATGCAATAATCCCAAACACTGAGTCCTTAGCTTGTTTTAGATGTCTCAATTCTTTGTCACATACAACGCAGTCGCACTCCAATATTTGTTTATTCGTTTATACACTGGGTTCAATCTCCCAGGTTAAAAACTGCACTTATTCATCGTAAACACTGGGTTTAATCGCCTGCGTTCCAAAAAGGACTTATTCATCTGAAACACTGGGTTTAATCTCCTGTGTTCCAAAAACCACTTATCATCTTAAACACTGGGTTTAATCTCCTGTGTTCCAAAAAGGACTTATTCATCTGTAACACTGGGTATAATCTCCTGTGTTCCGAAAACCACTTATCATCTTAAACACTGGGTTTAATCTCCTGTGTTCCAAAAAGGACTTATTCATCTGAAACACGGGGTTTAATCTCCTGCGTTCCAAAAAGGACTTATTCATCTGAAACACGGGGTTTAATCTCCTGTGTTCCAAAAACCACTTATCATCTTAAACACTGGGTATAATCTCCTGTGTTCCAAAAAAAAAAAAACCGCATCCATCTTAAACACTGCGTTTAATCTCCTGTGTTCCAAAAGTGACTTATCCATCTTAAACACTGGGTTTAATCTCCTGAGTTCCAAAAGTGATTTATTCATCTATAACACTGGGTTCAATCTCCCAGGTTCAAAACTTACTTATTCATCTCAAACACTGGTTTAATCTCCGGTGTTCCAAAAGTGATTCATTCATCTCAAACACTGGTTTAATCTCCGGTGTTCCAAAAGTGACTTATTCATCCTAAACACTGGTTTAATCTCCGGTGTTCCAAAAGTGACTTATTCATCCTAAACACTGGTTTAATCTCCGGTGTTCCAAAAGTGACTTATTCATCCTTAACACCAGGTTTTATCTCCCGTGTTCTAAAAGTGACTTATTCATCCTAAACACTGGTTTAATCTCTCATGTTCCAAAAGTGGCTTATTCATCCTAAACACTGTTTAATCTCTTATGTTCCAAAAGTGACTTATTCATCCTAAACACTGGTTTAATCTCCGGTGTTCCAAAAGTGGCTTATTCATCCTAAACACTGGTTTAATCTCCGGTGTTCCAAAAGTGGCTTATTCATCCTAAACACTGTTTAATCTCTCACGTTCCAAAAGTGACTTATTCATCCTAAACACTGGTTTAATCTCCGGTGTTCCAAAAGTGACTTATTCATCCTAAACACTGGTTTAATCTCCGGTGTTCCAAAAGTGGCTTATTCATCCTAAACACTGTTTAATCTCCGGTGTTCCAAAAGTGGCTTATTCATCCTAAACACTGTTTAATCTCTCATGTTCCAAAAGTGACTCAATCATCCTAAACACTGTTTAATCTCTCATGTTCCAAAAGTGACTCAATCATCCTAAACACTGTTTAATCTCTTATGTTCCAAAAGTGGCTTATTCATCCTAAACACTGGTTTAATCTCCGGTGTTCCAAAAGTGACTTATTCATCCTAAACACTGGTTTAATCTCCGGTGTTCCAAAAGTGGCTTATTCATCCTAAACACTGGTTTAATCTCCGGTGTTCCAAAAGTGGCTTATTCATCCTAAACACTGTTTAATCTCTCATGTTCCAAAAGTGGCTTATTCATCCTAAACACTGTTTAATCTCTCATGTTCCAAAAGTGGCTTATTCATCCTAAACACTGTTTAATCTCTCATGTTCCAAAAGTGGCTTATTCATCCTAAACACTGTTTAATCTCTCATGTTCCAAAAGTGGCTTATTCATCCTAAACACTGTTTAATCTCTCATGTTCCAAAAGTGACTCAATCATCATAAACATTAATTTTCATTCTTCGTGTTTCAAAAATCACTCATTCATCCTAAATACTAGGTGTAAATTTCCGTGTTTTAAATGTCATTCACATTCATCCTTAACACTGAGTTCAATCGCCAGTGTTTCAAACACTGATGTCAATATCCCATACTTCTGTCTCTTGTTCATCCTAAGCAGTTGATTTCAGCTCCTATGTTTGAGTCTCTCATTCATCCTAGTCCTACACTCTAGATTTCAAGTCCTATGGTTCCTATTATTCAGTCTTCTTTATTTTAACTATTGTGTTTGAGTCTCTCATTCATCCTAGTCCTACACTTTAGATTTCAAGTCCTATGGTTCCTATTATTCAGTCTTCTTTATTTTAACTATTGTGTTTGAGTCTCTCATTCATCCTAGTCCTACACTTTAGATTTCAAGTCCTATGGTTCCTATTATTCAGTCTTCTTTATTTTAACTATTGTGTTTGAGTCTCTCATTCATCCTAGTCCTACACTCTAGATTTCAAGTCCTATGGTTCCTATTATTCAGTCATCTTTAGTTTAACTATTGTGTTTGAGTCTCTCATTCATCATAGTCCTACACTTTAGATTTCAAGTCCTATGGTTCCTATGATTTAGTCTTCTTTATTTAACCCTTTGTTTCTCAGGGGTACTCAAAAGTACCAAATTAAACTCCCACCCACCTGGAAGTACCATGTAAGGTTTATAAATGCATATCCTGGTGCAAATTTTGAATTTTTTTTCAAAGAGGGAAAAGAGGGGTTTGGGGGAGAGGGTCGGGCTTGGGGGAAGGGGTGCAGGTGAAGGCGGAACTCATAAGTACCAACAAAAAATTTGAGACATGAAACTCAGAAGAACCAACATAAGTAATGTAGTCTATTTTACATATTATTATAATTTTACTGTTTTAACTCATGGCAAACCATTCACACATATAATGAAAGCATACAGGATGTTTGAATGAACACAACGTTCACTTTAATTACAAAGAAGGGCTGGTTTTTTTTTATCCGCAACAAATTATACACTTCAGCAAAGAATAGAAAAAAACAAAAGCCTCCAACCCACACATAATTTCAATTTTACAAACACTCCAACATCAGACAAGTGAGACAAGCATAGTTATACATGACAATGATAATACCAATGAATAAAAATATGTACGTAATATTTGAAAAAAAAATAAAAATAAAAAATTTATGCTAAAATTGAATTTCAGCGCTTTCAATCACTCAACCAGGCAGCAATTTCATGAAACTCCAAGTAGCAGTTGTTGTTTTTTTCATTACAGCAAAGGAAGACATTACACATTTTTTAGCACTTGCTGTGAGGCCTCGATTAGATCCCTTTGGTGCTGCACACCTCGCATCTGCCTCGATCAGCTTTATACACCACATAATATTCTCCAACCTGGTGCTGCACACCTCACATCTGCCTCGATCAGCTTTATACACTACATTAATGTACTCTGACCTGGTGCTGCACACCTCACATCTGCCTCGATCAGCTTTATACACCACATAATATTCTCCAACCTGGTGCTGCACACCTCACATCTGCCTCGATCAGCTTTATACACCACATAATATTCTCCAACCTGGTGCTGCACACCTCACATCTGCCTCGATCAGCTTTATACACCTCATAATGTTCTCCAACCTGGTGCTGCACACCTCACACCTGCCTCGATCAGCTTTAAATACCACATTATGTTCTCCAACCTGGTGCTGCACACCTCACATCTGCCTCGATCAGCTTTATACACCACATTATGTTCTCCAACCTGGTGCTGCACACCTCACATCTGCCTCGATCAGCTTTATACACCACATAATATTCTCCAACCTGGTGCTGCACACCTCACATCTGTCTCGATCAGCTTTATACACCACATAATGTACTCCAACCTGGTGCTGCACACCTCACATCTGTCTCGATCAGCTTTATACACTACATAATGTACTCCAACCTGGTGCTGCACACCTCGCATCTGTCTCGATCAGCTTTATACACCACATAATGTACTCTAACCTGGTGCTGCACACCTCACATCTGTCTCGATCAGCTTTATACACCACATAATGTTCTCCAAACTGCTCCAGGCGGACGGCAGCGCTGACGGAGGACGCGGTTTTGCGTCTTTCTTTGTTGTCATAGACGAATGACATGGTGAAGCTGACAGTGGGCGGCCTAGCTTGGGTGGTCTTGACAAAGACAAAAGACTTAGAGCAACTTACCTGAGATAATTGAGTAGTGACAGCTGTTGCTCGCGTGTCATCTGGCGAAAAGCTATAAATGCGTTGACAAGGGTGCGGTCAATCAGGCCGAAAAACATTCGGTGCCACCACTTTTTGCTTTTTTTGGCTGACACCATAGGATCCACAGAGTTGGTCAGTCTTGTCGACCCCATCCTTGGGCTTATTATAGTCAGAGATGGCTTGAGGGCAGGCCACCTCAGCCCTGGTACCATCCGTTTGGGTGCGAAGGACAGTTGTGTGATTTGTGGAATGGTAGTTGGAGACAATGTGCACACATTTAGAATCCACCCATCTGAAAAATGAAAACCCATCGTTACTGACTCTGTAATCAAAGTCTCCTCTTTTTTAATTTTCTCACCTCAGCCATTCCTTGGGGGAGCCCCTTCCTATTCATGCGGATGGTTCCGCATCCCAAAGTTTGATTTTTTCCTGAGATAGGACAGGAGAGGCAGAGATGTAAAAAAAATTCTCAAAGAAGACTCTGTGTCCTCTGCCAAGGATGTCTTGACACAAGTCTATGACAACACTTTCCCCCAGGCCAAAGTCTTCTCTGTGGGCTCCTTCAGTGCCAGTACCTTTGCCTTGGTACACGCTAAAAATGCTGATGTACCCATCAGAGTCAGCTCTCACCCACAGCTTGAGCCCACGCTTGATGGGCTTCATTGGGCAGTTCTGCTTTAGGCAGCTTCTATCTTTGAAAAGCACCATAGACTCCTCGATGCTTTGTTCACGCTTAACATCATACAGTTTGACAAAATTAAAGTTGGGGTGGTCTACGAGAGGTCTAAGTTTCCATAGCCTGTCTTTCGTAGCATTGGCGGCCATGTCATCTTTTACATGTAGACAGCTGAGGAAGTTTTGAAACCTTCCCTTCACCATTGTTGATGCTACAACAGGCACATACAGATCAGGCTGCTGTGACCAGTACTGTGTGTAGGATGGGACAGTGTGGTAGTCCTTGACGATATTGATGCCCACAAATCCCCTGGGCTCCGGAAGAGTAAAGGTGGGTACAGGGCGAGACTTTTGATGCACACTTTAGTTGCTCTGGTTAAGAATTTTTTCTTCAGTTTCCCTGTCCCAGAACTTGAAGAAAAAATCCATAGGTCTGGTGCAACCTTCAAACTCTGCTTGTCGTGGTCCTAAAATAAAAATAAAAAATAAGGCATAAGATGATAAATTATGCCGATTGTTTTCAAATTCATAAGCAGGCAAGTCAAAAAAAAACATGAAAATTATGTGTATACGTAACGCACACACAAAAAGTGAAATATTGAGCAGCATTCTTTCAGTACTCTTGCAGCATAATGTTCAAATGCAAAACAAACACCTTTATTGCATATCAATGTCATAGATTAGCAGCAGGATAGTTAGCAGTAACCTGATACCAAAAGAACAGAGGTAAAGGTAGAAATAGCAGTATTTAGACAGCTTATTCGGACCGTAAGACTCAATAAAAATTATTACAGTGGTATGATACTGTCTTACCTTCTGGATATGGAAATTATCCACGAGAATCACTTGCTTCTTTCTTTTCCCACTTGCGCTGAGAAGGGGCACTGGATGACTCTTGGGGGGGGAGGGGGGGGCACTGGACGACTGGGCTGAAGTTGAAGCCTCTATTGAGTCAGTTGGGCCACTGCAGAAAGAAAGATAAATATTTATAAATAAAACAATGGTGAAAAACAGTTTCCTTTTGAAAAGAAAAAAAAACTGAAAAATCAAGGACAAAAAAATTTCTCATCTTGATAAATATCACCTTTCTACTATCCCTTTATCCTTCCCATTCAGTGATTCACTCAACACACACACGCACACACACACACGCACACAAACTAAAATAAAAAGAAGAAGAAAGGACAGTGCGTTTCAGTTCAACATCCCCTCCTACCACCTCAGCCCACAAATAAAAAGTTTCCACGGAGGCATTGAAAAGTAATAATGCTGATTTCTCCTTTTAAAATCATGATTTTTTAGATATATTTTAAAATTTTTTATATTTCGCTAGGTGTCGATTTGAAAGGTAAACCAGAGATACAACTGTTCACACTTAGGACTTGACTGTTCACACTAAATCCGTACCTTCCCATTTCTGGTTTTGGCTCATATGCCGGATCCTCTGGATCAGAATCCGGTTCCTCCTCCGACAGGTTTGAGGGGACTCTGCACAGAATCAGTTCAAAATCGACGGTACTCATGTGCCGATGAGAAGCTAGCACGGATCCCACGGCACGGCACAGTACCGCGTACCGTGAATCTACTCGATGCGCCGTGGGTGTCGCTGCGTGCCGCGGGTAGGGTATCGATCCGTGCCGATAGCCCCAGCACTAGAGGGAAGCTCCTCTAGGAGAATTTGGGCTTCCTCTACCTGATAAAGGCGAACAAAATGCCGTGTCGCATTTGAGCTGCCATTATCATTATGTCTAGAGTTTTCCTATTGTGTTTGAGTCTCTCATTCATCCTATTCCTACACTCTAGATTTCAAGTCCTATGGTTCCTATGATTCAGTCTTTATTCAAATTGTTCTGTTTGAGTCTCTCACTCATCCTAGTCCTACACTCTAGATTTCAAGTCCTATGGTTCTTATGATTCAGTCTTCTTGATTTCAACCAATATGTTTGAGTCTCTCATTCTTCCTAATCCTACACTCTAGATTTCAAGTCCCATGGTTCCTATTATTCAGTCTTCTTGATTTCATCTACTGTTTTTGAGTCTCTCATTCATCCTAAGCCTAAACATTGGATTTCAAATCCTATGGTTCCTATGTTTAACTTTTTTATCCTTAATACTGGGTTCCAAAATTTATTTTCAAACTTTCTCACTCATACATTTCACAGAATTAATGTAAGTTTTGTTCTCACTAAAAGGTTCTGTGATGATTCTGATTTCGTACAGTCTGGCGCGAGAGCTGTATGCTACTCACCTAATTTCACTTCGAGACTCTCGATCATGTTACTACAAATAAAACAATCAGGCGGTTTTATCAAAACTGTCAAGAAGAAATATTTGATTATCAACATAAGGTTATCGAGAGAGCATCACTTCAGAAATTCAAGTCAATCATGGTCCTATATCAACACACAATCGATTAATCTCACGAGTTTCAACTAAGTTTGTTTTGTATTGGCGCCATTGTCTCTTTTGCAATACACCGCACATATTTCATCCAGTACATTAATATTTGAACAGTATTGGTGAAATCTATCATCTGGGTAATAAAGAGAGTTCACTATCTTTCCTTCTGAAGGTCTGGATTTTTTTCTGAAAGATTGCTCCTGTCCAAAGCGATTTTTTTTTAACTCGGCGAGGAGACTATTTCTATACTCTGGTTCTGGCAAAGTTTTCCACTACCTGTAATCAACTACAGTTATACACGTGAGAATAAGTGAGAAATGTATGTTAAGAACAGTTCCCAAGATAGGGGCACCTTACCCGAGCTTGAGAATAGGTGAGAAATGTATTTTAAGAACTGTTTCCAAGATTGGACACCTACATGTAAACCTCAAGACTCGAACCCTACACCTCCTAATCAGAAAGCGAAAACACATCGCTGTTATATTTCACCCTGACTATTTACATTTGTTTTAATCCTGTTTTTTGCAGGTGATTTTTTGCCCATTGTTGCTGTGCTTGGTATTTTTATGCGTTTTTACCGCCGTCAATTTTTATCCATGTAATTTGCATATAATTAGCCATTGGCTTCGGAACACAAAAAAAAAAAACCTTGAATGATAATTTGATCATTCCTTATGTGCTTCTTTGACGACTGGCAATCCATGTGGTGAAAATTGTCCAAAACAAAATATCTAGGATAACTTTATCTTATCTTATCTTTTGAACTATTCAAGCTGGGGTATTTTAGTCCTAACACAGAAAAAAAAACTCCACCCTATGGTGGTATAACCAAAGACAAAAAATGCTTATCTTATGCAAATCGCATCCTATTCAAATCCATCGTTACACTTTATGCAATTAAATTGCACTTTTTAAAAATATGGATTATATTATTATGTTTGCCTGGTTGCTATGACATGAATTACATGCTATGACATGAATCACATTTAGATTTGAAAGCAAATTAAGACACACAAAAACAAAAACAAAGCAAAACCTCTTGGATACACAAAGAGCTGGAACAGCGCTTCAATTAAAACTGAAAATAATGGGCTATTTTGACGCCTTGCAATGTGAAATGTTTCTATCACAGCCTGCGTGTCATCCAGTTCGTGGGTGTTATGGGTAATACATCTCACAATAACGAAACAATTAAGCCATCAAAAGTGACTGTACTAAGAGTGCATTGCATTGAGTAGAAATGGCTGATGCTTGCTACCCGAAAATCAAAGAAACGACCATGTTGGTTATGAAAGAACTACCAGAAAGCCTAAGTTTGAACTCTTGCCTCTATCACAATGGCTTTCAACTCCCAAAGTTTCCTTTAAAAAGATTATGACTGTGTGCTGCTTGGTCTCTCTATCTTGGACTCTTGCGCTGAATGGTTCGGTCAATATTTTGCTGTTTAAATCATTTTTTTTTTTGCTCGGTTTTATCTTACAAAAGTGTTCGACATTAAACAACTTGTGTTTCCCTGCTACTTCTCTTCCTTCATATGGCACAAGTCTGTCCTATACTGTGATCTTCTCCCTCTATCAGTGTTTGCACTGTTCTTTTCATTCTGGTGCATGTCTCATCTCTTCAACCAAAACTCATATAGATTCCCAATTTACGTTTTTCCTATAGTTTCGAGCACCATATTTTCTCTAGTCTGTGTCATAGTTCTCTACTCCTATCTACTTCTCTCCCATTCTCCATTGACTTTCATCTATTTATCCTTCACCTTCCCCGCCTATTAGCTTTGAGCTCTTTTTTCCTGTTACTTTGATACCAATTCCGTTTTTGCTTTTTCAGCTGTACTTTCAAATTTTACTGCGTTTAAAATCTTCTTCTCCTCTTTCTTTATATTTATGGCTTTCCTATTTCTTTCTCTGTCACATGTTTCGACTGTTCTGTTTTCTTCCTTCTTCTGCTGTGGTTTTCATTCGTTCTCTTTCTCTCTTCTTTTATCGGAGGCGCAAGGTTTGCGTCTGCAAACAGGCAAAGGTTGCAATGACATTGCACTTAGTCATTGCCTTTGAGTTTGCAGCTGTGCGCTCCCCTAACAGGCGCTGGTCTCCTGGAGAGTTGGAAGGTTCACAACCACTACCTTATGCCTTCCATCCATTCTCTCCATTTTCCCTCATCTGTAGTTTCCAGCACTTCTCATTTCTGTTCATCCAGCGTTTTCAGCCCTTCTCTTCTTTTCCATTCTTCCCTGCTTTTCTAGCCCTCTTTCTTTTTCCTTCATTTTTTGCTGTTTTCAGCCTTCCACTTTTTTCCTTCTATCCTATGGTTTCCAGCCTATTATCCTTCCCTTTAGCCCTTCTCCTCCGCTATTTTTTAACCTATTCGTGGCATTCATTCTTTCTTTTTTTTTTCACTTACCCCGTAGCCTTCAACTTTTCCTCTTTATTATCCTGTGGCTTCACGCCCCTCTCTTTTTCATTTGTCTTATACGGAGTCTTCTTGCTCTTTTTTATTTTTTTTTCTCTTTCTAATCGGTGGCTTTAAGCCTTCCTCTTCCATGACAACCTCCAACCATTCAGTCCCATTTTTCTCCTTTCCTGTAGCTTCCTCTCTAGGAGTAACTCGGTGTCGTTTCATAAACTTCCTTTTTTTAATACATTTGGAATGATCATCAGGAGGAGTCTGTCTATATCACACAGAGAAACCCAAATGGCAGAGTTGCAGCGGCCACTTCCATCAAGAACCCGAATGACTATGTCCGTTTCCCTGCTAAACTGGAAGTCATTCTCAGCGCTCACAAGTGGCTCGAACACTTGGTTCTGAGTAAATGTTATACTATTTCTACAGTTCCTCGATCTTATTAGACTTGGGAAACAAAATTTTAGAATCGAAAAGCATCAGTTGTTGTTTTTTTTCTCTCTAACCTGCTTATTGGATTTCCTTCTTGTGACCAAATTTATTTTGCTTGGAACTGTCGCACACGAGCATTCAAGGACGGTGCCGACAACAACAAAAATCACGGAGAATACAAATCTGTTGAAGGATTCAGTTCTCCATTTGTCTTAAGGCTGGTTTTTTCGAGACAAAACAAAAAACACACACAAAAAAAAAACAACAGTATTTTGAGTCCATGACATACTAAAATACAACCTCCAAAACCTGACGTAAAGAACGTTCAGGAGAGTAAGAAATCAAAATGAAAACAGAAAACTGAAAGGAGTAGACTTTCAATTGGTTACACATGGTTCAAAGTTTCGATGATATCGCCAAACTGCTGAGTTTGAGATGTCGTGTCAATTTACAGTGTATTAATTTGTAAATTTGTTTGTAAGGAGAATGTTCTTGTATGCCGATCCAAAAGGTTACACCTCTCAAAGTATTGGCTGTCAAAAATATTTTTTTATGTAAACCTTTACAACAGTTCATTCTAAACGTATGTATCACTTGATTTCTTTCAAATAAAATGCAGGTCTTAAAAGACTTGTCTGAGAATGTTGTTCGATGACCAGTCTATGAATATCAAAATCATTGGAAAAAGTTTCGATTTCAATTTTGCCTCCAATTATTTGGAGTAAACTAAGAGAAGCAGACTTTCAATAACTGGCTGCATATGGTTGAAAATTTTTTAGATAATATTACAAAACTGCTGAGTTTGAGATGACATGTCAATTTACAATGTATTGATTTGTAAATTTGTTGGTGATCAGAATGTTTTCGCATGTCATCTCTCAAACCATGGGCTGTCTAAAATTCAGTCGCATGAAAACTTTACTACAGTTTATTCTGACCGTCTACATCACTTGATTTCTTTGAAATAAAATGTTGGTCTCCAAAATCTTGGCTAAGAATGGCGAGATCAAGGTTTTGAGTCCAGCGTTTGAGATGGGCTGAGCGCTTCACACGTACCAACACTCATTCAATGAGTAGAATTAGAAAAATCTAAGGAAAAAAATCTTTTGTCTCAATTTTTGCTCCTATTAATTTGGAGATTTACCAACTACCCAGTGGACGCTAAAATCAAAATATAGTAAACGTTTTCTCAATTCAGGCAGAAAAAAAATACTCTCGAGCACTTCCATTACTTGTAAAGGCATGGGAGTTATCTATTACAATCACATACCATTTACAAGTTGTATTATTATAAAGATCGTAACTTGAAACGTGTAACGGGTCATCAGATTTTTGTAAGCCGCCAATAAAATCCGAAATAAAATTATACAAAAGCAACTCTAGATCACGCGATTTTATGCGGATTTTTAAATCCCAAAGTTGTTTTACGGATTTACAAAACGACATGTTAAAACCCTCTTTAAACACTATTGAGCATGCGAGACAAACCATTGACTTAAATAGACATTTTTAATTAGCCGTACAAATCTGTATTATTTTGTTTTTGGTGCGAAACGAACTCAACGTTTGCTTTGATTTTTTTAAAACCTGTGGCGGTTGGACTGTCGGAACTAGAAGTGTAGCCTTATTCTCAATTAAAATATTAGATCTAGATTCTAGATTTAGACTTCTAGAGTGATTTAGATCTACACCGTACAAATCTGTTTCATTTTAATGCGTTTGTTGTTTTTTTTTTATTTTAAATCCAAAAAGAATTACACTGCAGACCTAAATTTTGTGTTTATAATTAGAATTATCGAGATATACAATAATTATAGATTCTCGGTAAGTGTGGATAGGTGGTCGCTTATTTCTGGATCATGCAAGTAAAAGGAGAGATATTAAGACCACTTGTAAGCCTCTTAAATAAATTGTACACTCAAGCACCCCAGCCTCTGCAAATTGATACAGGGATCCCGTTTGTAGAATGGAGTTTTCAGCTTGTTCATTTACAAAGGTTGTCAATAAAAAAAAATAGAACTAACTTCTAAATTTTATGGTTTTTTGACTAGATTCGATCTAGTCGAAAATCATGTTTAATTTGAGACAAAGACTAGCCAGCAAAGTTTAAGCTCTTAATGTCTTTGAAACGTAGAATCCTTCTTTAAGTAGGTAAACTCACGCCAAATTCATACTTTTTAGTGCAGCCTACACTCTGCAGCTTTCCTATTTGATCAAATTTTTGTGGGAAAAACCTTACACAAGAACACAAAAAATTTTCTGTTCTCTTCTTTTCTGTGTCTATTTTCTCTTTCTCCCGCTCTATCCCTCTATTTGTCTCTGACTCTCTCTCTCTCTCTCTCTCTCTCTCTCTCTCTCTCTCTCTCTCTCTCTCTCTCTCTCTCTCTCTCTCTCTCTCTCAATATATTTTTCTCTATATACTTTAAATGGTCAACACTTTCAAATTTACACCAGGTCAGTTGCTGACTTTTCTTCTTGTTTTTTTCTAAACATTATAAGCACTTTGTTTCTATATTTTTCCCTGTTGCTCTCTCTCTCTCTCTCTCTCTCTCTCTCTCTCTCTCTCTCTCTCTCTCTCTCTCTCTCTCTCTCTCTCTCTCTCTCTCTCTCTCTCTCTCACTTGTTTGTTTGCTTTTTTTGCTTTTGTTTGTTTTTTTCACTAATTCTTTTTTCCTTCTATATCTGTTGGTCTAAGTCTATGTAGGGTCTAAAAAAAACTTCCCCCTGTGACGTTGCATAGACTTTATTGGCAGCTTTTTGTTCATAGATGCATCATCTTCTTTGTTTCTTTCATAATTTTTAGTTAACATTACGTTCGTATAGTTATTCGATGAATGTTTGAGGGGAATATGTATATATATATAATTATTTATAATTTTTTTCAATAAAATAAGGTACTTGGACTCGACAAAATTCTGGTGAAAGATTTTCATTAAATTGTTTCAGGAACTTTGTACAACTTGTTTTGTATTTGAGTATAAACGGATCAGCTGTGATGGAAGAACTCTGGTCAGGAGAAGATAACTCTAGATCAGCCACCCATGCAATCATCTTTCCTGGTACGTTTGGGTAAACAGACATGTTTTTTTTAAAGCTATTGTACTGTTGACTTCGATAATTTCTCTTTCAACTAATCACTTCTAGATGAGACTTGCTTTACCCTAGATTGTTTCGCGTGGCCTGAGATTGCCGAAAAGTTTGGTAGGCAGAATGTATGCAGCGTTGCGGTTAGTCAAAGATGTGGCTGGTCAGATCATACATCCAATTATACCACACAGAAATCAACCTAAGGATTGTCAGTTTAATTTAGTCACCAAGCTATGGGGCGTTCCCATGGAAGGAATTTTAATATTTTATTTCTTAAATCTTTTGTGGGCTACTTATTATCAGGTTGGTTACTTTTACGTCTAGTTTGATCTTTAAAGAAGAAAATTGATGCTAAACATCGTGGACACAAAAAAAATCTTTCTAGTAGTATTTTGAGGGTCTAATAGCATAGACATTTTTTTTATTTTTTAATAAGTAGATAAATCCCACAGGTGAAATTTTCCCACTCCCTTGAAAATAAGAAAAAATTAAGATTAATAGTCGCCAAGAAAGCTACAAGGAAAGGAGGCTTGTTTTAGCTGTGGCAGGTCAACTCCATTGTTGCATACTAAGGAGGATTCTGCCTGCGGGTCAGGATTTAAAGGCAGTAGAAGAATGGAGAGAGGTGCTTAAAATAAAAAAAATTACCTTCACATGATTTTTTCCTTGGATCAATAATTATCATAACTTTATCAGCTTAACACTTGAACTCAAGGGTAGAAAAAAATGTACCGAGTTGATCTTTATTGCCAAATGGTAATTGTGGTGTATGAGAAAGTGTTGATGAGTAGATTGTAAATTGTTTTTTGTTTTTTTTAAATTCCCCCCCCCCCCCGCCGAAATTTGAAAGAGCTTTAGTTTGGTTATAGTGTTATTTCAAATTCTTTTGCCTTTCCCGTCCAACCCTCTCTCCCTCTTTATCTCAATCTATCACTCTGTATTTATTTTTTAGTTTTTATTTTTAAAGGATATTTACAATTCTTTTACCAAATACTAGATATTTCTGAGGGAATGCGCCTTGACAGAGAGGGCCATCAACAACCTACAGGAGATATTTGAACCTTGAGTACCACACTGACCAGAAGAAGGTACCTGACAACAGATGGAGATGCTGAATATTCAGCTAAGGTATACCTATGTTAAACTAGATGGCTAAGTTTATGGCTACTCTAGACATATGTTTAAATTATGTAAAGAAGGAGTTTAGAAGCATCAGTATTCATTTAAAAACAACTGTGTGAAATTTTATTGCTGGTTTAAAATGTCATAAATATTAAAAACAAATATTTCAAACCGTTAGTAATAAAAAAAAATAACTGTATCGGTTATGCTTCCTACAATCAGAGCAAATGTTGTAATATTCATTCTTTTACCAGATTTTTGATTGAAAATTTTATTTTGTCTCTTCTATTTTTCTTTCCAAAGAGTTCATACCAAGACTGCTGCGGTCCTTGTTTTTATACTGTTTAGGAGCAAATAACAATAAAAACAGCACAAATATCAAAATTCCCATTTAAACCATAACTCTATAAGCAAACTATCACAAATTTTACATGCATTTTTGAAGTTTACTCTAAAAAAAAAAAAAAAAATGCTTCAATTTTGCAGAAAGTACAAAAAAGGATGTATGAAATCTAAATGCTCGTGTTAATTCTGTGGTAAAAATCCTAAAATGTTGGCAATGCTTGCTGTGGAATTACCAATAGTTAAAAAAATCTCTCTCTCTCTCTCTCTCTCTCTCTCTACATCCTTGTTTTTCTAAATTAGACATTTTTTTTAATTTAGAATCGACAAAAGTCTGGTAAAACATTTTCATTACATTGCTATTTCAGGAACAAAGTACAACCTATTTTGCATTTAAGTATGAACAGATGAGCTGTGAGTGAAGATAACTCTAGATCAGTCGCCCATGCAATCATCTTTCCTGGTATGTTTGGGTAAACAGACACGTCCTTTTAAAGCTATTGTACTGTTGACTTCAATAATTTTGCTTTCGACTAATCATTTTGACATGAGACTCACTTTACCCTAGCTAGTTTCACGTGACCTGAGATTGTCGAAAAGTTTGGTAGGCAGAATGCATGCAGAGTTGCGGTTAGTCAAAGATGGGGGCTGGTAATATGAGATCTGATCTTGCATCCAGTTATACCACACAGAGATCAACCTAAGGATTGTTAGTTTGATTTAGTCACCGAGCTATGGGGCGTTCCCATGGAAGGAATTTTAATATTTTATTTCTTAAATCTTTTGTGGGCTACTTAATCAGGTTGGTTACTTTTACTTCTAGTTTGATTTTTAAAGAAGAAAATTGATGCTAAAAATCGTGGACACAAAAAAAAAATCTTTCTAGTAGTATTTTGAGGGTCTAATAGCATAGACATTTTTTTTTATTTTTGAATAAGTAGATAAATCCCTCAGGTGAAATTTTCCCACTCCCTTGAAAATAAAGAAAAAATTAAGATTAATAGTCGCCAAGAAAGCTACAAGGAAAGGAGGGTTGTTTTAGCTGTGGCAGGTCAACTCCATTGTTGCATACTAAGGAAGATTCTGCCTGCGGGTCCGGATTTAAAGGCAGTAGAAGAATGGAGAGAGGTGCTTATAATAATGAAAAAAAAAATTACCTTCACATGATTTTTTTCTTGGATCAATAATTATCATAACTTTATCAGCTTAACACTTGAACTCAAGGGTAGAAAAAAAATGTACCGAGTTGATCTTTATTGCCAAATGGTAATTGTGGTGTATGAGAAAGTGTTGATGAGTAGATTGTAAATTGTTTTTTTTTTTTTTAAATCCCCCCTGCCAAAATTTGAAAGAGCTTTAGTTTGGTTATAGTGTTACTTCAAATTCTTTTACCTTTCCCGTCCAACCCTCTCTGCCTCTCTATCTCAATCTATCACTATGTATTTGTTTTTTAATTTTTATTTTTAAAGGGTATTTACAATTTTTTTACCAAATACTAGATATTTTTGAGGGAATGCGCCTTGACAGAGAGGACCATCAACAATCTACAGGAGATATTTGAACCTCGAGTACCACACTGACCAGAAGAAGGTACCTGACAACAGATGGAGATGCTGAATATTCAGCTAAGGTACACCTATGTTAAACTAGATGGCTAAGTTTATGGCTACTCTAGACATATGTTAAAATTTTTTAAAGAAGTAGTTTAGAAGCATCAGTATTCATTTAAAAACAACTGTGAAATTTTTATTGCTGGTTTAAAATGTCATAAATATTGAAAACAAACATTTCAAACCGAAATAAATATCATTTATAATAAAAAAAAAAAATTACCTGTATCGGTTATGCTTCCTACGATCAGAGCAAATGTTATAATGTTCATTCTTTTACCAGATTTTTGATTGAACATTTTATTTTGTCTCTTCTATTTTTCTTTCCATAGAGTTCATACCAAGACCTTGACCCTGATCCTGTAAGGGACACACGAGAAGAGAGCTTATCAGTTTTGGATCATCAGGAAGAACAAACATACACATGGTGTACAAAGATGGTATAAAGGGAATTATGGATCATTAAGTGCTATAGAAGTAAAAAGAAAAAAAAGCTTTCCAAACAATGTTGATTGTCAAACATTGATTTTATTGTATGAATGATTTGTAAATTTTGCTGCGGTCCTTGTTTTTATATTGTTAAGGAGCAAATAACAAAAAAGACAGAACAAATATCAAAATTCCCTTTTAAACCATAACTTGATGAGCAAACTGTCACAAATTTTACATGCATTTTTAAAGTTTAGTTTAAAAAAAATGCTTTAATTTTGCAGAAAGTACAAAAAATCGCTTCGTTTTTATTTTTATTTGCCTTTAAATTTGTATATTTTTTCTTTTTTGTCCATTTACTTCACCAAAAGCGCACCTGAGCATCTCTGTGCAAATTCCAATAAATTTCCTGGATCATCACAGTGGACTTCAGCAGCCAAAAAAGAAGAAAGAAATAACCTCTGAGGGCTTGATGTCCAAGTAAGTTTTACTTCTCATAGTTCAGAATGGCAAAATTTCTGCTTCATTAAACATTTAAAAAAAGACTGTTCTTTAAAGCACAATATTCATATAAGGAAGGATGTATGAAATGTAAATGCTCCTGTTAATTCTATGGTAAGAATTCTAAAATGTTGGCAATGCTTGCTGTGGAATTACCAATAGTTAAAAAAAATTCAGTTCTCCATCTCTCTCTCTCTCTCTCTCTCTCTGTCTGTCTGTCTGTCTGTCTGTCTGTCTGTCTGTATATATATGGGTCAGTCCACCAGTACTGTTTACCATTTGTGGACATAGAGAGTCAAATTTGAACTATGTCATATTAAAACAGTAAAGTACTGTATAGAGGGATTGATTCCTACTATTTCTTGTGTGAAAAGTGCAGACCTCAGGCTAGCATAGTTTTGGAGAAATTTTTGTGAAACTGATATGACCACCAAGTGTTACCAGGACAAACATATAATAATGATATTTCCAACAAAATATCGATAACAAAAACATATGGTTGTATATAAACCAGACCTGCCATTCATTCTGATTTAATCAGAATCATTTCGATTTTTTATGGAAAATTGGGCTTTTTCCAATTTTCAGAATATTGATTAAGTATTCCTATTTTTTTCCGAATTAAGTTTCACCTCAATGATTTTTTTTTATTATTATTTTTTTTTACAAGATCTACAGACAGCCTGCCAAAAGAATAAATACAGACGATATAGTTGTATTATATCGATATTGTTTTTATTATTATAGATTTTTAAATGCAATATTGAAATTGATATTAACATTGTTGTTGTAACCAACCCAAACATCGATTCTGCTGAGATATTTACTGTGTCATTTATTTGTCTGCTTTTCACCATCTCTCTATCTTCACATCCATCTTCCAATGGAGGATTATCTTATTTAAGCTAAAAAGACACTTAGTAAGAGTAATTTATACCACAGTTCAGCTCTAATTTTTTATCTAGATCTTGTCAGTTATCAAGATCAATTGAGAAATCCTAAATAGATAGCTAGATTTACATTCGAAATGCAGAGTAAATCAAGATGACATGACACGAAACTCAAATTTTAGGTCTATAAAAAGTAAAAACCAGAGATTTCGTAAGATTTTGTGTTTGGAGTCTTTATTCTAAAAGTAAACTTTTCAATCTGCACAAGGTCTTTGATTTTGATCATTTTATTGAATGTAGATCTAGATCTAGGTTATCTCAATCATGCTTAGCTAGTCTCACCGTCCCAGCGTGATTTTTGTACTTTTAATTTGATCTTTTTCTCAATGAAGTTATCGAACAATAGAGTGGATTACACTCTTTAGATAATTTTTTAACAAAATATTACAACTTTCCACCTAATTGTCAATTTTCTCTTCATGATATATCTGGTTAAGTTTTCAACAGCTGGATCTATCGTAAGATTTTTCATTTTTCAAGTCAAATGTGAGAAAGGCCAAGAATCTTGTAGAAAGTTATCATAAATCAGAAATACAGCATCAAAACTGTCATTTTTTTTACCTTTTCGGTAAGGAGTACTCCTGTTCATGTGATAATGTTTTTTGAAGTTATGTTGTACACTTCCAACACAAGCTAGATCCAGATCTACATTGACTGCTCTACTCTTTGTGAATTCATCCAATGCCACCCAATTTATTGAGTCACTTAAAATTAAAAGTATTTTAAGGGATAAAGTACTTTTTATAAACTGAAAGAGGGATGGAAATAAAAGATCTTAAAAGATGAGTTACAATTTTTCATCATGAAATAATTACAAGCTCAGAAACCTTGTCTTCATCAGAATTTAGAGCTATACTGATGAATGACCATTCATCAAAGACTGATGTATGTGTTTTGTAATGTATGCTTAAAAGGCAAAGTTAAGCAAGTCATTCAGATTTTTTTTGGCAAATTCAGATTTTTACACAGAATCGTTCAGATTTTTTTGCCTTGAAGAGGGGCAGGTCTGTATAAACACAGAGACTTTAATTAGTATGTAACATCTAAGGTACTTTTATTGATCCTAGAGAAGATTGAATGGTGAAGGTGATTTGTTAGGAATGTTACAGGACGAGCATATGACATAAAAACCTTAGACAAAAGTTTATTTCGCATTGTCAAAACTCCCAAATCAGGGTTATATTATGTTTAATTCAAAAGATGTAGGACAAACCATCTTAAAAATGTAAAAGGGTCTTAAAGATTATTTTCAAATAGTAAGTGTGGTATTAAAATATGTGCATGTTAGGAATGTTACAGGACAAACAGGATAAATGGAAAACTGTATACCAGACATTTAATGATTTACTAGTAATATACCATAAAAAAATTTTGTTTTACCTGATTGAATCTTGATGTTTTTAAAAATGTTTTGAAAAAAGACTGCCCTTGTGAAGAAAAAGTAGATGAGTAGCAATTAATTAGGAATGTTGCTGGACAAAAAATAAAAAGTAGAAAAAAATGATTGAATATAAATGTTTTTTTTTCTTTATATTGAGTTCATGGTTTAGATAAGATACTACTCTAGTCTCCAACTTTAACAAAAAGTTGTACCAGGATACAAAAGAGGTGAAATTGAATTTTGTTATAATAATAGGCCCCTACCCATACTGATATAACAACAATGAACAAAAGAAATATTTCAAAAACTTGGAATCCACTCTTTATAAATGAAGATAAATAGTTGTTAGGAAAAAATACAATATGAAAATATGGTGGAAACAAATGTGATAAAGAAGATGAAGCTCTTTAGAATTTTAACTGAAATAATAAAACTAAAAAGAAGGAGAGAGTTAAACTAAAGGAATGAAACTAAAACAAAGAAGAGAATTAAAAAATGGGCCATTGCTGCTTCTGGGAGTAACATTATCTTCCATCCATACTGGGAGGTTCAATTATTGTCAAACCATAGATCGGCATCCAACCAATATCATCAATCATTGGCCAGGTAAAAGGACTCCCACTTTTAAGACAAACCTTTACATTGGCCTTTCCACTATCTACGGCAAGAACCTAATTTCAAGATTTGAAGAAGAGAAAGATATAAGCCTAATATTAAAAGTAAGGCTGAAGGTAGTGTATTATATTGAAGATTTATCTTAAAATAAGAATAAGCTACAAATCAAATTGTGTATTTTGTAGCTCTAAAACAGTAAAGATAAAATGCTAAGTAAAAGTAAGAGCAGTATTTAATAATTCTAAATTCTACCATATCAGATTACATTAGGATATCAATCAAAACAATCTTTAAAAATCAGAACTCAGTAATGTTGGGAGAAGAGAAACAAAACAGAAAAGCACAATGTACAACTATTTGACATTAAAAAAAAAGAAACAGAATATGACATTGAACTGACCATTCCCAAATATTTTTTGTTAGCTGAAACTGTCTTGACAGGAAAACTTGCAACAACCATTATCCAATTTGCACACAAGACTGATAGAAATATAAAATCTGTCACTAGACATAAAGATTCACAAACATTGGGTACATACTTTTATCTAACTCGGCAGTTTATGCAAGTGGTTGAATGCTGTTTAATTATGTCCTTTCTGTGTAAATTTTGCAAATAAATTCAAACTCACTTAAATATTTTCAACAATCTCCCCATTTTTTGCATAATCTAGGGGTCTGACATTAGTTTCCAAAATTTACATTGGTGGGCCAGAGTTCTACTCTGTACTCATGAAAATACTAAGCTGGATGATAAACATCACATGGATTCCAAAGAGAACCTGCATTGAGGTTCCAAGTCAAGGCTTCTCAGATGAGATATAGGCCTTGTATAGTCAAGGCCAACCAATTGCTCATGCACCCAACTACAAGGGATAAGCCCATGTTCTTTATATGCCAATTGACCTGCCAATCGTGATAAGTAAGCCTTAAACATAATACATCTTTTATAACTTTGACTTTTTAACTCTACTTTCAGTTTCACTATTGTTTTTGAGAAAAAAATTGCTGAATTCTATTTTTTTTATTTATTTGAAGAGACAAAATGTCTACTATCTCTTTTACATAGTTCTGAGTTGGGTCAGGAGAAGACTCATTGTTCAGCTTGGGTGATAGGTCGCGCTCTCTCTCAGCATTTGCTCTACCCTTGGTTGTTGCTGGCATTGCCGTGCGTCTCCCTCTCCTGCAGGATCTGCTTGTCACTGGGTTGTTGCTGGTTACATGCCTTCTGCCTGAATATCTGCTGTCTGAAAAATGAATGATGTAAATGATAAAACTATTTCAGGTTGAATGTAAATTTTAAAAAGTAAAGCATGAATCATTTCTGCTTGAGGCCTTATGTATAAATGTATTATCTAAGCATAAATAAAGGAAGAAAGAAATTAGTCATACTTCTCAGATTCATAAGTCTTCGAAGCAAGTCACAGTGTTAAAAATAACACTTGATACATTTAAAGTGATTTGATATTTGTAGACTTCTTACAATGCAACACTCCTAACAATTTTTTTAAAGTGGAAATTTAACAACTCCAATTACTTAAAAAGAATCCAGACTGTTTTTGTTAATGGCACTACACATGTTCAAGCGAGATAAAATTAAGACTCTCCACTAAACTCATAGTATTTAATTAACCTTATGAAGTGTTAGACATGTTACAAACTAAACGTCCTTTGTAACATTCTAACAAAGAAGGAAAATAATTCATAAAAATCAATATGTGCATATATATTTAGATCTACCTTTTTTGCAACTCCAAGTCTCACTTACTGTTCTAGTATTTAAAATTACAATATCAATCAAAGCCATCACATATCGCCATTAAGTACCAGAAATATGAATTCTGTTAAAAATTTTTCAAAAGATGTACACTCCACCTGTACCCAGTAACATTCATAACACTCCTTGGCTTTCCCCGAGTATAAACTCACTTAAAGTTATTAAATTTATTTTCATCTAACAAATCATTCAAAGTAAGAGAGAATTTGGATATAAATTATCAAAATTAATAAAGAATAATAAACTATGGTGCCTCTAGGCTTCTTAGCCGACTAGAATATTACAAGAGAAAAACTTAAACAGGTTTGTCCTAATTGAATCTTGCTGTTTGTTCTATGTATTATGGCACTTTCACGTAATGTTGAAGTACATCCCAAGACCTTTAATCATTTATCTTATCAACTACAGGCAGTTAAAGCTGTTAAATACATATTAGTTTCCATATATTACAATTTTTTGTCCAAATGTTTAGGAAATGTTACACTATCATTGAACATTAGGAAACGTTACAACATAAAATCCGCGGACGACCCGATTTTCTTACCTGTGTAGAGCACCGCCATTGCGAAAGTGAAAGAGAAACCCAGATTACTTTTTAATTCTGTAGTTAAACGAACTTTTGCCAAAACGTATGTGTTAGATGTGTTACAAATGGATAATGATTTTACCACAAAAGTTTGAACACTAATAACAGCAGACTGATGCAAGACATTTACTTAATGGTTGGAATCAAACTAATGCCCGTAAGTTGTTGATTTAAATATCGGATTTTGACAACGACGTCATACACAGATGTTTGATAATTCTCTTGTTTTGAAGGAACTCAAAACGAACGAACATAGTAATAGGTCTAACGCAATTTTTAACTGCCGCTCAACACATAAAAATGCAAACGTTGGGTTTTGCGTTTCCGTTGATCCAAAAAATTAAAATCTTGGTCATGCAATAAGCCACTTGTAGAAGCAAAGTGACTTTCTTTGATGCTTGACTATGGCGTTGAAGCCAGGCATATTTTGATGTCCACTTTCTGAAGGGGATTTTTACATTTGTTTTTATTTCCTAATAAAACTATTAATATAAATCCTGTGACATTTTCAAGCTTATGGGAGGTAGTTGATATTTTAAAACATTTCCAAGAATTTAAAGATAATTTTAAAATTTGTGCTTTGATTTTTATGCATTTGAAAATAGGACTAAAGGTGATAAACAGTACTGGTGGACTGACCCATGTGTGGATATATATATATATATATATATAATCTCTCTCTCTCTCTCACTCCCTCTTTGTATATATAAAGCATTTCAGCAAATATTTTGTCTTCCTTTAACCTTTTTTTTTATTTTTATCTCTTGTAATTTCTTCTGCAGGAGCCAACTTAACATCTTTTAACAAATTCCAGTATATTTCCTGGAGCATTGCAGTGTACTGAAACAGCCAACACAGCACAAACCATCGAGCGGCAAGAAAACCCCAGATTTTTCATGATAGATGCTCTGAGAAAGTGAGTCTACAGAAAATGCTCCTTCCTCTCTCTCTCTCTCTCTCTCTCTCTCTCTCTCTCTCTCTCTCTCTCTCTCTCTCTCTCTCTCTCTCTCTCTCTCTCTCTCTCTCTCTCTCTCTCTCTCTCTCTCTCTCTCTCTCTCTCTCTCTCTCTCTCTCTCTCTCTCTCTCTCTCTCCCTCTCCCTCTACCTCTCTTTTCTTTTCTTTTTGCTGCATTTACTTTCCTTTAACATGTACTGGATATTGCTGAACCAAGAAGGGGGACCCAATCAACCCATCCTGCTGATGCTAGCCCAAGACAGATGAAAATACTCATTATCCAAATGAAGTTCAATCGTTATAGATTTATGTTTATGTGGCTGCATTGCATATTAATGAATCTAAAAAATGTTGAATGGCAGTTCTTCAAAACTTTAGCGTTTCTTAAGAGACATGTATGTGAAATGTTAATGATGGTATCAACAACCTTGTAAAAGTTATAAAAGAAAAAGCTTGTAATATTGCAAAACCTATTGTTAGGTTTAAAGTGCCTTCATAAAATATGCTTTTGCACTTAAAGAAATATCTAAGTACATTACTTGACGCATTACTTGTTATTGGCTTTTTCAATAGTTTTAGAGATTTAGAGGCAAATAGAGCAATGCACATTTTTAAAGCTAACATTCACTTAAAACCTGAAATTAATAATACAAGTTTAGCACGCGTTTAAAAAAAAAAATATCAGACATTCATTTAATTACAGTGTTACAATTTTACATATAATATGTTCCCTTTAAGACTAAATGTTGATTATCTCTTAGATCCTCATGAGGCCACCTGAGCATCTAGCAAAGATTCCATTGATTTTTCTGGAGCATCAAAGTGTTCAGTAACACCTAAGACAGAACGAACCATAGAGCAACCATGACACCACAAAAAGTTTTTAAAGGATGTCTTGACAAAAGTAAAAACAAAATGTTCCTCACCTCCCTCCCTCTACCGCTTTCACTCTCTCTGTCTCTATCTGTTTGTCTGTGTGTGTGTGTGTGTGTGTCTCTCTCTCTCTCTCTCTCTCTCTCTCTCTCTCTCTCTCTCTGCCTCTTTGTATATATATATATATATATATATATATATATATATATATATATATATATGTTTCTGTATGCTGCAATTAATTTCCTTTCACCTCCACTCGTTTTAACTGATCCAACTCAATTTGACTTAGAGGTCCTCACAGCCCATGAGCTTTAGAATGAACTGTTAGTGTTATCCTTAGAAATTGCTACATCTCTGGTAGAATTAAAAGTTCTGAACATTAAAAATCATCTTGACACTCTTTTGAAGAGTCAGTATTCATTTAGAGACTGCTGAAGGAAACGTTTATGATAATATCAAAAGTCTTGTAAAACTGAAAAGTCCTTAGAATGTACAATAGAAAATGAATAATTCATGTAATTCATATACATGTAATGATATAAATTATTACTTATGTTCAGAGCCAAAAACTAAGCACACCATTTACAGCATTGTGATGACTCAATTTTATTTTCATGGCTTTCTATTCCTTGTACCAATCACTCTATCAACTCAACCATGAGCCTTGTTGTATATTCTGCACCAATGAAGAGAAATAAATAAATCTTGGATAATAAATTAGAACACCTACCAGATGCATATCAACTAGAATGGTGAAAGTGCTATTATAGTTGGAACCTCAGGCTTGTAAGACTGTTTTAGAAATCAAATAAAAAAAGGATGTTTTGAAGGCTGTATATATTTATAGACCTGCTTGGTCTCAAAATATGATCTCATGGCACATTTGACTTTGCTAATTCTTCTTCAGTCCAAGTTTTTGTAATTTCTATTTGATGGTAGTAAATAATGGAGGACAAATTTAGCCATCCAAATTTCAATGTTTCGTTTGTTTGGTTAACAAATAATTATAAGTGGTAGAATCAAAATTTAAAAAAGCAAAACGTTATTTAATTATTGTCTTTTTTACTTTGAATTAAGTTTGAACAGCAATTCGGTAAATGTCAATTTTTTGTCTTTTTTTTTCTTTTTGAATCTATGTTTTACTTTCCATGTATTTTTTATAAACCAGGAGCTACTTGAGTTCGGATTTCCCGGACCACCAAAAGACACTTTTGCAGCCAAACTGGAAAAAAATCTGAAGGAGCGGCCATAGCATCTAGAACTATTATACGATGGATGCTCCACCAAAGTAACTTGATACTAATTGCTCTCTCTCTCTCTCTCTCTCTCTCTCTCTCTCTCTCTCTCTCTCTCTCTCTCTCTCTCTCTCTAAGGTCTTAAAGGAAATAGGCACACAACTTTATAATTACGAGACAAAAAAAAAGTAACAAAGTTGACGAAGATTACATAGTGAAATATTTATATATTAAATTAATAATAGTTTTGTTATTTCTTTTTTTGTCCTGTAATTATAAAGTTATGTGCCTATTTTTTTTTAGACCTTGTATTATACTATTTATAGACACACACACACGTCCTTTTGGATCCTTTATAATTACCACGTTATCCTCCAAGGATGGTGTTTTTGCTTTCTATTTAGATTTTCTCTTCTCTTTCTTTCTCTCTCTCTCTCTCTCTCTCTCTCTCTCTCTCTCTCTCTCTCTCTCTCTCTCTCTCTCTCTCTCTCTCTCTCTCTCTCTTTCTACATCTTTCTCTGTCTCTCTTTCTCTTGCTCTTTCCATTCTACAATGATCAGGTGAAGGTACCTGAAAACAGGATGAAATGCTTGAAGTTAACTTGCATTAGATCTTGATAGTTATCTTAAACATTTTAAAGAATGCTAGCAAAAAATTATCAACAGTAATAAAAATGAAGTGTCATAAATTTTGCTACCGTCAATTGGAAGAAATCTTTTGGCACATGAGAAGAGAGCTAAATCATCTTGGATCATCAGCAACATTACTCAACATATCAACTAAAATGGTGTCAGGAAGATCATAAAACAGACCAAAGTGGAGAGAGCTGTTACAGATGAAATCATTGGATCTATGAGACAGTGTTACCGACTTGAGAAAAAAGTTTTGCAAGAAAGTCAAGTGTTTTGAAGAATATTGGTTTGTTTGAAGAGAAAGTACGGATGACTTTTCAATGATTTCCAGCGTCTAGTTTTTGTAAATTTTTCAATCTAATGGCATTGAAGGCAGATAAAAAAAGCAATGCTAATTCCAAAGCCAGTTATCACAAGTAAGACTTGCATCATTTCAGAAAGAATATCGAACCTTCTTTTCATTCAATATTCAACTTTCATAAAAAATACATACAATTATATATATACAGCATTTCAGCAAATATTTTTTTGTCTTCCATTAATTTTTTTTTTCCTTTTATCTTTTTGTAAATTCTTCTACAGGAGCCAAATTAGACATATTGTAACGAATTCCAGCATATATTCTAGAGCATTGCAGACAACAGCCAACCCAGCACAGACCATCAAGAAGCGAGTAAACTCCAGATTTTACATGATAATTGTCCGGAGAAAAGTGAGTTTACACAAAATGCTCCTCTCTCTCTCTCTCTCTCTCTCTCTCTCTCTCTCTCTCTCTCTCTCTCTCTCTCTCTCTCTCTCTCTCTCTCTCTCTCTCTCTCTCTCTCTCTCTCTCTCTCTCTCTCTCTCTCTCTCTGCATTTACTTTCTTTTGATATGTACTGTACAATATATATATATATATATATACAGACCTGCCATTCATTCCGATTTTTTTAATTGAAATTGGGTTCTTTTCCCATTTTACGAATGATTAGGAAATATTCTGATTTTTTCAGAACGTTTCCACCTCCAAGATTAAAAACATTTTCATGTTTTTTTTTAATTAGGCCTAGATGATCAATAGACAGCCTGCACAAAAGAATAAGTACGGAAGATATGCTTACATTATATTGATATTGTTTTTTTATATATATAACATTATCAAATGTGGGAGCGAAATGGACACATGAGAAGAGAGCTAATCAGTTTTGGATCATCAGGAAGAACAAACATACACATGGTGTACAAAGCTGGTATATAGGGAATTACAGATCATTATCAAGTGCTATAGAACCAAAAAGGAAAAAAAAACGTTTGGCTAGAAAGTCAAGCTGTTCAATCATAAGTAGATTGTTAAACATTGATTTCATAGCATGAACGATTTATCAATTCTGCTGCAGTCCTTGTTAAGGAGCAAATAACAATAAAGACAACAAATATCAAAATTTCCATTTAAGCCATAACTTGAGTAAAAACTATCACAAATTTTACATGCATTTTTAAAGTTTAATCTAAAAAAAATATGAAATGCTTCAGTTTTGCAGAAAGTAAATACAATTACTTCATTTTTATTTTGATCTGCCTTTAAATTTGTATTTCTTTTTATTTATCCATTTCCTTCTCTAAAAGTGCACCTGAGCATCTCTGAGCAAACTCCAATAAATTAACTTGATTATCACACTTATTGTTTCTTTCAGAAAGAATATCAAACCTTCTTTTTATTCAATATTCAACTTTCAAAAAAATATATACCATTATATATATACAACATTTCCGCAAATATTTTTTGTCTTCCATTAATCTTTTTTTTTTATTTTTAACTTTTGTAATTTCTTCTGCAGGAGCCAACTTAGACATCTCTTAACAAATTCCAGTATTATTTCCTGGAGCATTGCAGACAACAGCCAACCCAGCACAAACCACGAGCGGCGAGAGAACTCCACATTTTACATGATAGATGCCCTGAGAAAAGTAAGTTTATACAAAATGCTCCTTTATCCCTCTCTCTCTCTATCTCTCTCTCTCTCTCTCTCTCTCTGTCTCTCATTTAGTGACTACAAAGGCAAATGCTAATGATGGTATCAAAAGTTCTGTAAAAGTGAGAAGTCGTCAGAATATACAATAGAAAATGAATTATTCATGCAGTATTTCTCTAGAGTACTGCAGTGTATGTTAACAGCTAAAATAGTACACACCAAAGTGCAGTCATGACATCTTAAATTTCACATAAAAGATGCTATGTCAAAATTAAGTTTACACTAATTCCTTCCTCGCACACACACACTGCTCTCTCTCTCTCTCTCTCTCTCTCTCTCTCTCTCTCTCTCTCTCTCTCTCTCTCTCTCTCTCTCTCTCTCTCTCTCTCTCTCTCTCTCTCTCTCTCTCTCTCTCTCTCTCTCTCTCTCTCTCTCTCTCTCTCTCTCTCTCTCTCTTTCTTTCTTTCTTTCTTTCGTTTTCTTTTCTTTTGTCTGCATTTGCTTCCCTTTAATATGTACTGTGTAAGATATATATATATATATATACATATACAGACCTGAGATTTATTCTGATTTTATCGGAATCATTTTGATTTTTTATGGAAATTTTGTCCTTTTCTGCTTTTCGAAATAATTAGGAGTTTACTTTATCGTTTATTCATCTGCTTTTCACCTTCTCTCTATCTTCATATTTTGATTTCACATTTATTTCTGATAAAGGATTATTCGTATTTCATCTCAATGTTATAAGAAATTCTACTACAAGACAGCGCTTTTAACATCTAGATCTTGTCAGTTATCAAGATCGTTCGAGAAATCTTAAATAAAACTAGATTTAAAGTAAATCAAGATGATATGACACGAGGCTCCCTGATAATTGTAGGTCTTTGAAAAGTAAAACTCAGATAAGAGATATAGATCTAGATCTGATAATAAGATTAATGTTTGGATTGTTTATCCAGATGCAAACTTTTCAGTCTGCGCAAGATCTACAATTTTGATCATTTTCTCTAATGTATATCCATCTAGATCGAGGTTACATGTAAAATAATCATGCTAAACTAGTCTCACTGTCATAGTGTAATTTTTGTACTTAAATTGGCCTGTTTCTCGATGAAGAGATTGAACAATAGATTGGTTTACGCTCTTTAGATTATATTATCAAATTAATATTACAACTTTCCACCAAGTTGTCAATTTGCTCCACATGAAATATCTGGAAATGTTTTCAACAGCTGGATTAGCAAAATTTGTAAGATTTTTAATTTTCCAAATCAAGTGTGAGAAACGCCTATACATCATTTAGAAAATTTATCTAAAATCGGGAAAACAGCATCAAATCTTTTTGTTTTTACCCTTTTAGGAAGGAATGCATGTACTCCTTTTCATATAAAAATAAACCTTTTGAAAGTCATGTTGTACACTTCCCACACGAGCTAGGTTTGCAGCTTTGCTCTTCATGAATTCATCAAATGCTGCAGAGTGCCTATGCCACCCAATTTATTGAGTCACTTAAAAGCATTGTAAGGCATAATGTACTGAAAGAGGTATGGAAAAGAATAACTTAAAAAGTATTTAAAAGTTTTGACAAGGAAAGATTACAAGCTAATAAACCTTGTTTTAATCAGATCAGAGATCAGAGTTAAACTAATGAATAAACATTCACTAAAGATCGCATTATGTGTTTTGTAATATATGCTGCAAAATACAAAATAAAGCAAGTCATTCAGATGTTTTTTGGCAGATTCAGATTTTTTGACAGAATCATTCAGGTTTTCTTTCTCCCTGGAGTGGCAGGTCTTTATATTTATATATATATATTTTTTTGTATATAAATGTGTATAATTTTTTTTTTATTCAAAATAAGGTCTGCATGTTATTAATGGAAAATAATTTTAAAAAGATTCATCTTGAGTTAAAAATTGGAAATTGATCTGTAAAAGCTAGAATCCTTATTTTTTATAACTCTATCAGCTTAACACTTGAACTCATGGGTACAGAAAAATGTACGGAATTGATCTTTATGGGTGAATGGTAATTGTGGTGTATGAGAAAGTGTTGATGAGTAGATTGTAAATTGGTTATCTTTAAAAATTACCCGCATGAAAATTTAAAAAGAGCTTGGTTATAACATTACTTTAAATTCTTTTGTCTTTCTCGTCCAACGCTCTCTCCCTCTCTATCTCAATCTATCACTCTTTATTTAGTTTTTAGTTTTTATTTTTAAAGGGTGTTTATGTTTCTTTTACCAAATACTAGATCTTTCTGAGGGAATGCGTCTTGAGAGAGAGCCATCAACTGCCTACAAGAGATATTTGAACCTCGAGTACAGAAGCAAGCTTAATAATTATAGACCACCAGGGGGATCCTCTACTTTATCGATCAAAATTATCTTGAGGAGCAATTCACAAGCCAGCCTGAGTGGAGAGAGTAGATATAGAGGGTACCACTGGAACATTGTTTAGCTACAAAAGCATACATTTGAAACAAACCTTAATCAGTTTTTAGATATTTATTTCAAAGTATGAATTGTTTTGTCTATTCTGCTGCAGTCCTAGATTTAGAAGGAAATAGAGCAATGCAAATTTTTAAAGGCAACAATCACTTAAATCATGAAATTAATAATACAAGTTTAGAATGCATTTAAAGGAAACATCAGACAGTCACTAAATAACAGTGTTACAATTTTAGAACTAGTTTAGAAAGGATTTTTAAACTTATTTAATATGTTTGCATTAACATTGAATGTTGATTATCTTTTTGATCCTCAGGAGGCCACCTGAGCACTCCAATGAAAATTCCATTGATTTTCCTGTAGCATCAAAGTGTTTGGTAACAGCTAAAACAGAAAGAATCATAGAGCAACCGTGTCACCACAAAAAGTTTATGATGGATGCCCTCACAAAAGTAAAAACACAAAATGATTCTCGCCTCCCTCCCTCCCTCTCTCATTGTCTCTCTCTCTTTCTTGTTCTCTTTCTTTTTCTTTATGCTCCAATTAATTTCATTTTCATGTACACTGGATTTAACTGATCCAACTCAATTTGACTTAGAGGTCCGTAACAGCCCCTTAGCTTTAAAATGAACTGCTAGTGCTGCCCTTGGAAACTACTACCTCGCTTTAAGCATTGAAAAATCATCTTGACACTCTTTTAAAGAGTCAGTTTTCATTTAGAGAGAAGGCAATATTAATGATGGTATCAAAAGTCTTGTAAAAGTGAGAAGTTGTCAGAATGTACAATGGAAAATGAATAATTCATGGTTGTAAATATATATGTAATGATATAAATTTTACTTATGCTCAGAGCCAATAAATAAGCACACTAATTACAGTATTTTTTTACAGCATTGTGATGACTTGATTTTATTTTCATGGCTGACTATTCCTTGTGCCAATCACTTTATCAACTTAACCTTGAGCCT